>CM073775.1:47092481-47210123 GCA_037158775.1 Hetaerina titia
GGACCGAAGGACAAAATCTCGAAAGACCTATACGAAGGGGTATATCAAGTACCGTGCTCATGTGGGAAAGCCTACATCGGGGAAACATGCCGAGCTATGAAAGTTAGGATGAAAGAACACCTCCGGGCTACTACGAACAAACAGTTTCACCTCTCGGCCATCTCCGAGCATAAATGGAGTGAACCCGGCCATGATATTCTATTCCATGACGCTACAATCATAAGTAAAGAAAGTAGATATTACCCACGCCTAATCAGAGAAGCCATTGAGATAGCCAAAAACCCGGCGAATTTCAATAGAGATGAAGGCTACCATCTCCATAACGCGTGGAAGAGAGTCCTCCGAAAAAGGACCAATCAGAGAGCAGCACCCGGACGGGACCACCTATATAAGGACGGCCAAAATCTGAATCCTCATCTTCGACCTGAAGACGCCGGATGAAACTTCGGCGAAACTGTTGTCGGCTTCAAACAACAACGCGGTGAAAACCCGGACTTGCAGAATTCTTCAAGCCACCGCCGCGAAAATCTACGCAGCCATATACTTCGCCTCTACGGGGAGGGAACTCACAGGAAGATAAGGAGATTTGAGAAGCTGCGGAAGAAGAAAGGAAGACTCCTGTCTTCCTTGGCCTTCCTCCAACGCTGCAGGGACACGGATACACTGCCTACCTGTGTTGAAGTGAAACACCACCTAAGAACCAAGGCAGCAAAAAGAATTTTTCGTCGCACTAGTGAGGCTTTACTTCGAGAGCGGGTGCATCACACACGCCTTGCTCTCCACCTCTGTTCAGAAGAATTGTTCGCGATTCATCTGGAGTTGGGCGACATTCTTTGCGCCTCTGATTGGGACAAAATCGAAAGAATAACTTACGACTCTTCCCGCACTGCCCACGCGTCAACCCGGGATACCCAAATCAAGAAATTTGAAAAGCTGAACTCAAGGCAACACCCAGTTGATGGTCCTGAAAAGGGCCGTGCTGTGGTCAACCTAACGAATCTGACCTTAGATGACGCTTGCACTGCGGTCCTATCCAAGGGCCCAAACTTCGCCATTGCTCCTACCGTGATACCGAGGGAGAAGATTATAACTGGTATCGAGTCGGCCATCCGAAAGCTTCCCAAGGGAGACGCTGATGAGATAAGGGAAGAAGTAGCACTCATTCTACGCAACGCTAGACCACCTAAGTCGAATATCACAACTGCCGAAAGACGAGCTCTGAGGAACCTGCAAGAAAATGAGAGCATTCTCATAATACCTGCAGACAAAGGGAACGCAACTGTGATAATGAACAAAGAGGACTACCGGAGCAAAATTGCGGAACTTCTCCAAGACGGGACGTATAAGAAACTCAAGACCGACCCGACAGCGAAAATAGAGCGAAACACCAGAGCTATAATAAAGAAATCCCTCATTCCGATGGAAGAACAACGTGGACTATTTTCTTCGGCTCCCAAACCACCCAGATTATACGGACTGCCGAAAATACATAAGGAGGGGATACCACTCCGACCTATAGTCAGCCAGATCGATGCTCCAACATACGGACTGGCGAAATATCTGGCCCAATCTCTACAGTTCTACATCGGAAAAACATCGTCATTCGTGAAAAACTCCAGGCATTTCATCGACATCCTGAAAAATATCACAATGGACAGCAACGAATTATTGGTGAGCTTCGATGTTGTTTCACTGTTCACTAACATCCCGATTAAGGAATCGGTAGAGATCATCAGAAGCCTAACCTCCATCGGCATTCCGGACGACTTCCCCACACTGGTGGAGCATTGCCTCACGAATGCTTATTTTTTGTGGAACGAAGAATTCTACGAGCAGACGGAGGGTGCAGCCATGGGTTCGCCGCTGTCTCCGGTAGTGGCTAACCTGTTCATGGAGCATTTTGAAGAAAAGATCCTTAATCAGTACGAGAAAAAACCTAGGATGTGGTTAAGATATGTGGATGATACTTTCGTCATCTGGCAGCACGGCGCAGCAGAACTTCGGAAATTTCTTCAATTTCTCAACTCACAACATCATTCCATCAAATTTACGATGGAAGTAGAAAAGGACAACCAACTACCTTTCCTGGACGTCTTAGTCAAAAAGAAGAGTTGTGGGAAGCTGGGACATGCTGTTTACAGAAAGAAGACGCACACCGACCGTTATCTAAATGCAACCTCTCACCACCATCCGCTCCAGAAGACATCTTTGGTGGACACACTAATTCACAGAGCGTATGAAATCTCTGACGCCGACTCTTTGCTGACTGAAAAGAAACATCTCCTGAGAGCACTAAAACAAAACGGCTATCGAAACGATATGGTCCTAAAAAGGACCGCCAGGGAAGAAAGGCGAAGACGAGATTCTGACAAGTCAATCAAGCAGACGGAACCGGACCCAAAAGCATACGCGACTATCCCCTTCGTATCGGGAACATCCGAGAAGATAGCCAGAATCCTTAAAAAGCACGACGTGGTGACAAGGTTCAACTGAACCAAGAAAATAGCGGACGCGCTCCCCGGACCGAAGGACAAAATCTCGAAAGACCTATACGAAGGGGTATATCAAGTACCGTGCTCATGTGGGAAAGCCTACATCGGGGAAACATGCCGAGCTATGAAAGTTAGGATGAAAGAACACCTCCGGGCTACTACGAACAAACAGTTTCACCTCTCGGCCATCTCCGAGCATAAATGGAGTGAACCCGGCCATGATATTCTATTCCATGACGCTACAATCATAAGTAAAGAAAGTAGATATTACCCACGCCTAATCAGAGAAGCCATTGAGATAGCCAAAAACCCGGCGAATTTCAATAGAGATGAAGGCTACCATCTCCATAACGCGTGGAAGAGAGTCCTCCGAAAAAGGACCAATCAGAGAGCAGCACCCGGACGGGACCACCTATATAAGGACGGCCAAAATCTGAATCCTCATCTTCGACCTGAAGACGCCGGATGAAACTTCGGCGAAACTGTTGTCGGCTTCAAACAACAACGCGGTGAAAACCCGGACTTGCAGAATTCTTCAAGCCACCGCCGCGAAAATCTACGCAGCCATATACTTCGCCTCTACGGGGAGGGAACTCACAGGAAGATAAGGAGATTTGAGAAGCTGCGGAAGAAGAAAGGAAGACTCCTGTCTTCCTTGGCCTTCCTCCAACGCTGCAGGGACACGGATACACTGCCTACCTGTGTTGAAGTGAAACACCACCTAAGAACCAAGGCAGCAAAAAGAATTTTTCGTCGCACTAGTGAGGCTTTACTTCGAGAGCGGGTGCATCACACACGCCTTGCTCTCCACCTCTGTTCAGAAGAATTGTTCGCGATTCATCTGGAGTTGGGCGACATTCTTTGCGCCTCTGATTGGGACAAAATCGAAAGAATAACTTACGACTCTTCCCGCACTGCCCACGCGTCAACCCGGGATACCCAAATCAAGAAATTTGAAAAGCTGAACTCAAGGCAACACCCAGTTGATGGTCCTGAAAAGGGCCGTGCTGTGGTCAACCTAACGAATCTGACCTTAGATGACGCTTGCACTGCGGTCCTATCCAAGGGCCCAAACTTCGCCATTGCTCCTACCGTGATACCGAGGGAGAAGATTATAACTGGTATCGAGTCGGCCATCCGAAAGCTTCCCAAGGGAGACGCTGATGAGATAAGGGAAGAAGTAGCACTCATTCTACGCAACGCTAGACCACCTAAGTCGAATATCACAACTGCCGAAAGACGAGCTCTGAGGAACCTGCAAGAAAATGAGAGCATTCTCATAATACCTGCAGACAAAGGGAACGCAACTGTGATAATGAACAAAGAGGACTACCGGAGCAAAATTGCGGAACTTCTCCAAGACGGGACGTATAAGAAACTCAAGACCGACCCGACAGCGAAAATAGAGCGAAACACCAGAGCTATAATAAAGAAATCCCTCATTCCGATGGAAGAACAACGTGGACTATTTTCTTCGGCTCCCAAACCACCCAGATTATACGGACTGCCGAAAATACATAAGGAGGGGATACCACTCCGACCTATAGTCAGCCAGATCGATGCTCCAACATACGGACTGGCGAAATATCTGGCCCAATCTCTACAGTTCTACATCGGAAAAACATCGTCATTCGTGAAAAACTCCAGGCATTTCATCGACATCCTGAAAAATATCACAATGGACAGCAACGAATTATTGGTGAGCTTCGATGTTGTTTCACTGTTCACTAACATCCCGATTAAGGAATCGGTAGAGATCATCAGAAGCCTAACCTCCATCGGCATTCCGGACGACTTCCCCACACTGGTGGAGCATTGCCTCACGAATGCTTATTTTTTGTGGAACGAAGAATTCTACGAGCAGACGGAGGGTGCAGCCATGGGTTCGCCGCTGTCTCCGGTAGTGGCTAACCTGTTCATGGAGCATTTTGAAGAAAAGATCCTTAATCAGTACGAGAAAAAACCTAGGATGTGGTTAAGATATGTGGATGATACTTTCGTCATCTGGCAGCACGGCGCAGCAGAACTTCGGAAATTTCTTCAATTTCTCAACTCACAACATCATTCCATCAAATTTACGATGGAAGTAGAAAAGGACAACCAACTACCTTTCCTGGACGTCTTAGTCAAAAAGAAGAGTTGTGGGAAGCTGGGACATGCTGTTTACAGAAAGAAGACGCACACCGACCGTTATCTAAATGCAACCTCTCACCACCATCCGCTCCAGAAGACATCTTTGGTGGACACACTAATTCACAGAGCGTATGAAATCTCTGACGCCGACTCTTTGCTGACTGAAAAGAAACATCTCCTGAGAGCACTAAAACAAAACGGCTATCGGAACGATATGGTCCTAAAAAGGACCGCCAGGGAAGAAAGGCGAAGACGAGATTCTGACAAGTCAATCAAGCAGACGGAACCGGACCCAAAAGCATACGCGACTATCCCCTTCGTATCGGGAACATCCGAGAAGATAGCCAGAATCCTTAAAAAGCACGACGTGGTGACAAGGTTCAACTGCACCAAGAAAATAGCGGACGCGCTCCCCGGACCGAAGGACAAAATCTCGAAAGACCTATACGAAGGGGTATATCAAGTACCGTGCTCATGTGGGAAAGCCTACATCGGGGAAACATGCCGAGCTATGAAAGTTAGGATGAAAGAACACCTCCGGGCTACTACGAACAAACAGTTTCACCTCTCGGCCATCTCCGAGCATAAATGGAGTGAACCCGGCCATGATATTCTATTCCATGACGCTACAATCATAAGTAAAGAAAGTAGATATTACCCACGCCTAATCAGAGAAGCCATTGAGATAGCCAAAAACCCGGCGAATTTCAATAGAGATGAAGGCTACCATCTCCATAACGCGTGGAAGAGAGTCCTCCGAAAAAGGACCAATCAGAGAGCAGCACCCGGACGGGACCACCTATATAAGGACGGCCAAAATCTGAATCCTCATCTTCGACCTGAAGACGCCGGATGAAACTTCGGCGAAACTGTTGTCGGCTTCAAACAACAACGCGGTGAAAACCCGGACATGCAGAATTCTTCAAGCCACCGCCGCGAAAATCTACGCAGCCATATACTTCGCCTCTACGGGGAGGGAACTCACAGGAAGATAAGGAGATTTGAGAAGCTGCGGAAGAAGAAAGGAAGACTCCTGTCTTCCTTGGCCTTCCTCCAACGCTGCAGGGACACGGATACACTGCCTACCTGTGTTGAAGTGAAACACCACCTAAGAACCAAGGCAGCAAAAAGAATTTTTCGTCGCACTAGTGAGGCTTTACTTCGAGAGCGGGTGCATCACACACGCCTTGCTCTCCACCTCTGTTCAGAAGAATTGTTCGCGATTCATCTGGAGTTGGGCGACATTCTTTGCGCCTCTGATTGGGACAAAATCGAAAGAATAACTTACGACTCTTCCCGCACTGCCCACGCGTCAACCCGGGATACCCAAATCAAGAAATTTGAAAAGCTGAACTCAAGGCAACACCCAGTTGATGGTCCTGAAAAGGGCCGTGCTGTGGTCAACCTAACGAATCTGACCTTAGATGACGCTTGCACTGCGGTCCTATCCAAGGGCCCAAACTTCGCCATTGCTCCTACCGTGATACCGAGGGAGAAGATTATAACTGGTATCGAGTCGGCCATCCGAAAGCTTCCCAAGGGAGACGCTGATGAGATAAGGGAAGAAGTAGCACTCATTATACGCAACGCTAGACCACCTAAGTCGAATATCACAACTGCCGAAAGACGAGCTCTGAGGAACCTGCAAGAAAATGAGAGCATTCTCATAATACCTGCAGACAAAGGGAACGCAACTGTGATAATGAACAAAGAGGACTACCGGAGCAAAATTGCGGAACTTCTCCAAGACGGGACGTATAAGAAACTCAAGACCGACCCGACAGCGAAAATAGAGCGAAACACCAGAGCTATAATAAAGAAATCCCTCATTCCGATGGAAGAACAACGTGGACTATTTTCTTCGGCTCCCAAACCACCCAGATTATACGGACTGCCGAAAATACATAAGGAGGGGATACCACTCCGACCTATAGTCAGCCAGATCGATGCTCCAACATACGGACTGGCGAAATATCTGGCCCAATCTCTACAGTTCTACATCGGAAAAACATCGTCATTCGTGAAAAACTCCAGGCATTTCATCGACATCCTGAAAAATATCACAATGGACAGCAACGAATTATTGGTGAGCTTCGATGTTGTTTCACTGTTCACTAACATCCCGATTAAGGAATCGGTAGAGATCATCAGAAGCCTAACCTCCATCGGCATTCCGGACGACTTCCCCACACTGGTGGAGCATTGCCTCACGAATGCTTATTTTTTGTGGAACGAAGAATTCTACGAGCAGACGGAGGGTGCAGCCATGGGTTCGCCGCTGTCTCCGGTAGTGGCTAACCTGTTCATGGAGCATTTTGAAGAAAAGATCCTTAATCAGTACGAGAAAAAACCTAGGATGTGGTTAAGATATGTGGATGATACTTTCGTCATCTGGCAGCACGGCGCAGCAGAACTTCGGAAATTTCTTCAATTTCTCAACTCACAACATCATTCCATCAAATTTACGATGGAAGTAGAAAAGGACAACCAACTACCTTTCCTGGACGTCTTAGTCAAAAAGAAGAGTTGTGGGAAGCTGGGACATGCTGTTTACAGAAAGAAGACGCACACCGACCGTTATCTAAATGCAACCTCTCACCACCATCCGCTCCAGAAGACATCTTTGGTGGACACACTAATTCACAGAGCGTATGAAATCTCTGACGCCGACTCTTTGCTGACTGAAAAGAAACATCTCCTGAGAGCACTAAAACAAAACGGCTATCGGAACGATATGGTCCTAAAAAGGACCGCCAGGGAAGAAAGGCGAAGACGAGATTCTGACAAGTCAATCAAGCAGACGGAACCGGACCCAAAAGCATACGCGACTATCCCCTTCGTATCGGGAACATCCGAGAAGATAGCCAGAATCCTTAAAAAGCACGACGTGGTGACAAGGTTCAACTGCACCAAGAAAATAGCGGACGCGCTCCCCGGACCGAAGGACAAAATCTCGAAAGACCTATACGAAGGGGTATATCAAGTACCGTGCTCATGTGGGAAAGCCTACATCGGGGAAACATGCCGAGCTATGAAAGTTAGGATGAAAGAACACCTCCGGGCTACTACGAACAAACAGTTTCACCTCTCGGCCATCTCCGAGCATAAATGGAGTGAACCCGGCCATGATATTCTATTCCATGACGCTACAATCATAAGTAAAGAAAGTAGATATTACCCACGCCTAATCAGAGAAGCCATTGAGATAGCCAAAAACCCGGCGAATTTCAATAGAGATGAAGGCTACCATCTCCATAACGCGTGGAAGAGAGTCCTCCGAAAAAGGACCAATCAGAGAGCAGCACCCGGACGGGACCACCTATATAAGGACGGCCAAAATCTGAATCCTCATCTTCGACCTGAAGACGCCGGATGAAACTTCGGCGAAACTGTTGTCGGCTTCAAACAACAACGCGGTGAAAACCCGGACTTGCAGAATTCTTCAAGCCACCGCCGCGAAAATCTACGCAGCCATATTCTCATGAGAATTTTTTATTTAAGTACAAAACTTAGTAATCGCGTAACGGTACTCATTCGTCGATTCCATTTTGTTCGTGAGACGGTCGGCGCTCAGAAGATTACAATAACTAACGTCCTGCCACTTCCATAGCTTGGAGAGCACTGATACCGGTTAGCGTCCCCCCTCTGCACCAAGTAGTTTGATTCCATTTCAACCAATAGGAGAGGCGCGGGAAATGTAATTGCACTACTCTCGTAACGCACCTTGTAAGATGATGCTGTTTCGGAGAAAGGTATATGAAAATAAATCATATGAAAATTTAATCAATTTTTCATCGCTTCTGATTCATATCACCATCAAAATAAACTGTGTTGGTATTGGCTATATAGAGCATTAAGTTGATCAAACTGATGGTGGCGTGATTTTCACCACAGCTTCATAATCATCTAGAATTCAGGAAGTAGCTTCATTAAATAGAATGAAAAACCTTGTCTTAAAATAACAGAACTTCGGTTCAAAATATTATTTCATTCGATCCAAATTGCCTTTAATTATATAATGAAATTTGTGCTAAAACTTGGGGTAGCCACATTTTATTTATTTAATTAACAACTTTATTGGGGCAAGATTGAGACTTCATACGCCCTATTTTATGTAAGCCTAATACATTGCAATAAAGAACCACAAACACAAACATCCATGACCTAGGTTTGGAGGAAGGTCCAACTATGAAGGACTCGAACCCTACCTACTAACTGACCTATGGATGGCAAGTGAGGGTGTTACTCCGCAGCCACCGGGGCCGGATTCATATTCAGGAATTAAAATTCTTCGAATTATACAAGTCCTACAGAGGAAGGTTTATGCCTTTTAGTTTACATGCAGTTTGTTACAACTATTGAAAAATACATTTTCGCTTCGAGTTTCGGAAATAATCGAGAATAGATATTACGATTAGTTTTAACTCAAAAGGCTATCGGGGTTTAGAAATAATTTTGAATCCAGTTGTAACTACTAACGCGGCTTCTGTAGAATAGTGGTATGTTGTGGAGTGCAGAGTAAGGAAGAGAGAGTGGAAGGAGGGGCAAAGAGATAGTGGTTCAAGCCAGAGAGAAGTAGGAGCAAGAAAGCGTACAAAGTACACCAAGAGATAAGAGTTCTATTTTGCATTGTAGGCGTGGAGTGGGTGGGCATGCTGAGATATTGCCGTTGGTGGATGGCGCGGAGGTAAATAAAGATGACGTTGGCTGAGAAAACCCGAATAGAAAATTGGAACTCACATTTCCTTCGCTCCGTGGTGAAGGGGACTTTCGAAAAAAGTTGCCCTGTCATAAAAAACAAATGAATACCTCTCGGGGTTATGAATCACCCTGGTATTGAATACATTTATCAGCAAATGTTCTCTTTTATCGCCTCTATTAAAGCCACGAATTTCCACGATATTGCAGCTTGTGTTGAAGGGGTCAAGTGCGCCGGAAAAACTCTTCAGTCCCAAAGGTGAGGTGGTGAAAATATTCAAAGCAAAACTGGATTGCATTTAAACTTAACTGCTAAGGAGTTAAATTCTATTTATATCGATCAAACACTTTAAATGCAAAAGCATGGATTTTATAGTAATCTGTTGCCTTCATGAAAATGTTGTGGCTTCTGATGTACTTCCTATTCCGATCGAAATTCATCTAAAATTTAATGGATGTACAATAGAACACATGTTGAAACAATGTCAGACCTTTTTCCCAGTTTTAGCTATAGAATTTCTGAGTAAACTGTTTGTTCTCAAATAGATATTCCCATTCCATAGCATCTTATTGATACTTCAATGGGTTTGGTTTCATCTATCATAAATAATTATATAGGGCTCTTCAAATTAATTAGCTATCCTGTCCCTTCGAAAGGTTTTTCTATGTTTATTTTACCTACATAAAATTGTGATTTTAGAATAATATTTTCAATTAAAAATAAATAAATTTTAAGGTTTAATTCTTTAAAACTCCATTATCTAAGATGGTCTACCGTTAAAAGTCAACGGCGTTAAATACGGTTATGTCACAGTAGCTGTGCAAATGAAGTTTAAGTCTTCCGGAGAAGTGAATCTCTATGGGAAACTTATCATAAGATATCGGTGACGTCCTAATCCTTAGAAAGCTTAATTTATGCGTGACTAATTGGTATCTCTTCCTCGGGTGGTTTATTGAAGTTAAAGGATTCGCAGTAAATTTTGATGGCGCACAACCGAAAACGTTTATCTCGAAGTTCTCGTGAATTAGAGTATCGCAATGGAGTGAGGCGATAACATCAGAATTTTATTAGTCCTCTTTTATAAGCTCTATCTTCGGTATTTTAGAAGGAAATGTATGCGGGTTATAGGCTTTCAGTTGAGAATTATAAGGATCAAAGATTGCCAGATAATAGATTCGTAAAAGAGTTTCCACGATCATACCAATCTTTAAAGGGCTGTCTTTTCACATTGCCGTAAATTGCCACCATAAACCACAAATATGTACCGACTATGGTTGGGATCCTATAACCTTGAAAAGTTTATCGATTCGTAGCACTCTCCGGTTTTGCCGTAACATTTGGCCTTTTGCGTGCGTCTATAATACGCCTATCCTATTATTCGGTAGAAAGTTTGCTTCGGGCAACTTTGTTTCGAGGATGTATCCATATTATTATAATATCCATATTCTTATAATAATTATTAACATAATTGATATATATACGAAGTAAAAGATCCAACAGAGGTTTTTAATTTTGTCTATACAACTAAATATGAAAAAAATTTATAATACAAAAAACTATTATGGTACACAAATATAAAAAAACTATGATGGTATAACATGACATTTGGAATTTTTCACTTCTGTTATGCCCATAAGGTAACGTACGAGGGGTGTTCATAAAGTAAGACCCGTTTGGTCACAGGAAAAAATATACTCATATGAAACACATTTTATTGGCACTTTTAGTTAGCTACAAACCTACTTCACTTATCTACATAATCGCCGTTCACTTCTAAGCATTTTTCGTACTGCTGCACCAGCTTCTTTAACCCCTCTGCATAGAAACTCGCCGCCTGAGGGTTGAACCAATCGACAACGCCTTTCTTGAGTTCCTCTTCGGTTTCTAAACGTTGTTCACCGAACCACTGTTTCAAGTGCAAGAAGAGGAAGTAGTCGCTGGGTGTAAGGTCAGGACTGTACGGTGGGTGGTTTAAAGTGTTCCCAACGACCCAAAAACTCTCGTCCACTGGACATTCTTTGCTCTTGGTGGTGGTCAGTGAGCATTTTCGGTACCCACCTTGCACGCAATGTGTGGTATCCGAGGTTTTCCGTAACAGTATTGTAGACAGTTGTGCGTCCAAGTTGAGGAAATTGTTCAGCCAGGCCAGCCATTAATTGTCAATCGACGATCGCAGTTTTTTTTCCACTTGCGAAACAATTTCATCGGTCAGAATACTGGGCCTACCACTTCGCTCTTCGTCATGGACATTTGTTCGTCCATTTTTAAAATCACAGCACCATTGTCTAACCTTTCCTTCACTCATAACTGTAGATTTATAAACTAGGCATAATTCCCGATGAATTTCAGCAGCCGACAATCCTTTTGCATACAAGAATCGTATGACAGAACGCACTTCACAGCTGGCGGGATCAACGATTGTCGCGGACATTGTTGTTTGCATGGACGGACAAGCAAACGACTTCTGAAACAAAACAAATGCTGCTATAGCTTCTCAATGAATCAGTAGATGGCGCTGTAGGAGCAAAACTGTGTTCTGAAGCGCCAATATTTAAATATATTAGCAAACGGTACTTACTTTAAGAATACGTCTCGTATTATGAACCGTAAAAGAAAAAGAAGATTATTCTATTATAATTCACTGGTCATTAATTTGGCTGTCTTGTTTGAAATTAGATCACAAGGCTGAGCAACATTCAACAAAATGCCCCAGCAAATATTTTTGTGTAAAACGCCCTAAATTTTGGTACTTCATGGGCTTGCCTCCGAGCTCGTGTCATACTTAAGTGCTCCTCGCCCTAGGCTAGAATAGTGAGATAGAAAAAGTATAAAAGGGAAGAAATATGCTTACACAATAAAAAAGTAAATTGCAAAACTTAAAAGCTGGTCGAACGTATAAATTTTACCTACAATTTTCACATTATCATCACTTAAAAGATTTGATAACTCATGGAAAATAAGCTAAAGGAAAAAATGAACGCTTTTAAATGCTATTCCTTTACGTGAAATCATTCAGAAATAAATTTTGATGAGGAAAATAATGTCTTCAATAAAATTTTACAAAAGGCAACTGTCATTAAAAAAATATTATCCCACAATACTTACTTTAAATACTTAGTCATTCACATGTTTTTATCAGATGTAAGAAAAAACCAACTTTCTCATCAAGATTTGGTTAGGTGAAAGGAAATGCGAGGAAGGGGGAAAATGTAAACAATGGAGAGGAAAATCAATCTATTTCGTCCAAGATGAAAAGATGTGGGAATATGCATAAGCCAAAAATTCGTTTGGAAGAGTACTTTCAGGGTATCGGATTCTTTTTAAAATATCTGGTTACGAAGGTGGTCTGAAAAGTTTCAAAATTTTCAGAAAAAATGTCTTGTATATTTGTTAGGTCAGAAACTTTTCAGACCGTTCTTGTATTCCAAATCTTTATTAACAGAAGCATCTGAGTTTCAGCCTTATTTTGAATCCTATTGCCTTTTTTGTTCGTAGGTTTCAAACTGCATATAAATGTGGTTTCGCTGAGTGGAGAATTCTATATCAAATAATTATCTAAGAGAAATTAGTAGTATTTTCTGATGACTGAAAACTATATTTTATAATTTAGTTGGAAAAGAGTGAAAATACAAGGTTTAGTTCTATTGTAATTGACGCTTAATTCTGGTGTGGGAAAAGGCGTCTGAGAACTTGGAATAGTTTCCATTGGAGAAGGGCTTACTTACGTAAAGCCTGAAAAGTTTTAGCTATCTTATCTTACACGCCATCGCGGTCTTCTTGTGAAGAAAATCATTGTAAATGTTCAGTAGCTAATGCAATAACTAGTCGTAGTCCCTTAATTGTAAACGCGGGAAAATATTATTTCAAACTAATCAATTGCGGCCAGTGATGGTTTATTAATTTTCCGTTTAGAAAAATTAGACGGCTTACTAAATTTCCAGTTTGAATGTGACAGAATGTTGGAAAAACTTGTACATATTTGGTAGCAGTCCAAACTACCTAATATTGCCTAAGACAATAAAAAGTTGATTTTAATTGTTATATCATAAAACAGTTTCTGGCGTATCTTGGTGGAAAATCTTCATACTGACTTTTAATAATAAAACCACTTTACTTTTCCACATAAACATTTTAAATGTTATATCATCTTTATAAATTAATTTAATTTGCAATTTATGGAGTTTCACTATTAATACAATGAAAAATTACTTCCTCTTAAATTTATAAAAGGGCTATTTTATTGATTGTTGCTACTGGCCACAAATTATTTTATCCCAAGACTATTGACTAAGACGTTACGTTCACAGGCACGCATGGACTGTAATCCTCTGTAGATCAAGAGAAATTATATGCGCTTGCGTAATATAAAGATAAAAATTTGTTATCTGGGCAGTTTGTAATGATGGCTGCTGAAATGCCTATTTATCGAGCAGAATTTGTCAACGATTTAGATGATTTCATGGGTAAAAACTCTTTCAAAAACAAAGAAATAACTGCAACACAGGAGAAGAGAACTCTTTTAACCTTGACAAAGAGTTCTGAATTAGCCATAAAATAACAGAGAACGCAATAAAATTATCATGACCGTCGAATATTAGCATACTGCTATGAAATGAAAGCAATTGAAAACGGGGTTTCTCTTGAAGAATATTTAGCATTAACCGCTTCATGAACGGAACGTTGCGAGTAAAACGTTCAATTCGATTTCAGATCTGCTACTATTCAAGTAAGCGTTTGAAAAAATGATGATGTATACCGTATATTGCCGCTTAAAAATGTTCACAGATTATGCATGAGATAAGAACTTTCCATGGAGTTAACACGAGGAACGGAGTTGGTACTTCAGCCGAAACGAATAGAAAGCGGTATTACCCGTGCAGTGTGACTGCTGTGAGCAAATAATGATGGAAACTTGAATTGCAAATCAAATGGAATGGGACGGAATTTGGTTATACTTTTAGATTAAGGCGGCATATACGAGGTGAATGTAGGAGAGGCGAATCCGCTCCTTGAGAAGTGTAAATAAAATTGGTGTCCTGATGGTCCTTAATTCCTCTTAAGAAACGAGGTATTTCCAGAAAGGCAACCCAGCCCTAATACGATGACCTATTTTGTATTAATATATCCAGCTACTCTTGATGATCGAGGCTTAATGTGATGAGCACTATCAAATGATACATAGAATTTTTTAAAAAGCAATAGAAGCCCAAGAGAGACACATTATGAACATTTAACAACGTTTGTATAGCCTGACCTCACTCATGGAAGTGCGCAATTTTATCAAATTAGACTTCTTTTCCCCTTTCACAGGTTTTTCAATTGAGAATCTTGACTCGTGACTGTAATAGGCACTATAGTGACTGTATACTCAAGTACGACTTTTAATTGCCTTAAAATTATTAAAGGAACATTAATTAAAGTATTATCTACATTATATGAACTGAAATATAGAGTCATTTTACTCATATATAAGACGAGCACATAGGACACATTCCCACATGCTCATAACATATGCATACCGGTATTATTGTAATTTCCAAAATACAAGGTGTGATCAACAAAAGACCGAACTGATTTTATTCTACGCAAACCGTTCAACGGATCGAAACGAGACACAGTCGCCATCGCCATCTAGCGACACATCTGACGGCTAAAACGAGAAATGTTGCGTTTGTTTACGTCGATTCATTACGCAGCAGCAGCGGTACGTGTCTTAACCTGTTCGTCTCCGCGTGCTACGGCAGACATGAAGGCGCTAGAGGAACAGCGTGTGTGCGCGAAAATTTGTTTCAAACTTGGCAAAAGCGATACAGAGACATTTTGAATGATTCAGCAAGCCTTTGTTAATGAAGCTATGGGTCGAAGCCAGTGTTTTGCGTGCTACAGGCGTTTTAAATCGGGCAGAACCTCGACAGATTCGTGAACGGGGCGGCGTTCCACTACAGGCCCTAACCATGTCAAATTGGTGAGCGATTTGTTACGGGAAAATCGCCTATTAACTGCTAGGGAGATAGTCAAGGAAGTGAACATTATTTTTGGATCCTTTCAGACAATTTTAACAGATATTTTGAGCATGACGCGCGTCGCATCAAAATTCGTCCCGCGGGTGCTGACTGATGAACATGAGTTTTTCGCCAGAACCGGAACTTCCGTGATCCCGTAGACACCCTACTCTCCAAACGTTGCTCCATCAGACTTTTTTTGTTTCTAAAGGTAAAATCAACCTTGAAAGGGCGCCAATTTGACCCTATTGCGGACATTAACACTACTTGTACGACGGACCTGAAGATGATCCCTAAGGCGGCATGCCGGGAAGGGTTCGAGAGCTGGAAGAAACGTTGGCAAAGGTGTATTGTCAGCCAAGACAAGTTATAAAATCAATCCTGTCTTTTTTTTATCACACCTTGTAAATACGAGTTGGAAAATCATATTTGTTTTCGGAAAGAATGTTTTGTTTTCCGCTAGTACTTCGAGCTTTTTTGCTCTCGTCTCTTATGTATGAACATCGATTGCTGCCTCCAATAGTAATAGGCCTCGTGAATGTAGCAGGACCCTCGGAGGCTGGAAAATTTTTGAGAGAAGCCCCAAAAGTCCAGCTTTAGGTCTATTTAGGAATTGGAATGGCAGTTTGCACACTTACGGACTATGATATTAATACCGTATTGGGTAGAAGTCTCAAAACTCTTCATATTATCTCTAAAAATATATTTGTAAAATTTCCGATTTATTTATGGTTGTTTCATAAAGAACATTTTATACTTCAAATCTTGAAGTCAAAAGATCTTGAATGTATTTCATAAAATGAATATTTTTGCACCTTTGTTTTTGGGTAATATATTATACTGGTTAGTGGCCGTCTCAAACCCACTTGCAAATGTTATAGTAACTCTGGATATATGCAAAAACATCAAAAGAGAAATAGTTCATGCTTCAGCATTCCACCTATTTTTATGTGCCATCTGAACCTACTAAGTAGGATATCCATAAAAGTATTTTCAAAGTAGGGGATATTTACATGGAATTTATTTTGGCAGAAAAACTTTTCAAAAGTTATCAAGCCTTTAAAACCCTAAATAATTCGGAGCTTAACTGGATAAAGCACTCGGCCGGACATCGAGGAACCCGGGTTCGAATCCCTGTCAAGGCGAATGAATTTGACACACTGATAATTTTGCCTTGTAATGAATATTATGTTAGATAGAGATTAGAGAGTTAGATCTCCGTCAAAAGGTACTGTTGTTGACATCTTTAGCAGTTTCTTGGAATTTCTAAAATAAAAAATAAACAAAAGTGTATTCTTTGCAGTCTAAGGCTTTCCGGAAAGTTAAAATTTCCAAAATTAATCATAGATGATTGTCACCATGGATATATACTACTGTGTACCTACGATACTAAAAGGAATACTCGACCAATTATTTTGTTTGGTAATTGGTTACATTTAATCTAATCATCTCAGTCGACTTTATTTGAGGAGTTAGGAAAATTACTGTGAAAACTAGAACGACCATATAATAAAATAAAGTTATTATTAAAAGCTGATGAGAAAAAAATAATAACGGAATGGCAGTTTGAACTGAATGAAGTGGATTGTAGATTTATGACCAGGTTTTTTAAAAATATTCCCAATTGATTCTTTTACTTCCAATCCATGAAAAATCTGATACAAACCTTTAAAACTGAACGGAAAAATGAAAACGAATCCGTGTCCTAAATTTGCAAGGTTTATCACGTCAAGCATTGATATGCCAATGGTGATGAACGGTAAATGGTCAATGTATAATAATGGACTTTTCGTGTCCCTAGCAATTCTCACACGGCTCAATGGAGCGACAATATTGCTTCTACTGATTCCCTCCTTTTTACAAGCACCATTGTCTCTTCGACCCGGTCCTTTCGCACTAGAATTTACCTTCCGCATTATTATGTCCCATGACTGGAGAATCGGTGGACGTGCACCCGTCGGCCAACACGTTGCTCTTTTCTCCTCTCTCCCTCCCCCAATAACTCAGCCACACCCTCCCACTCCCGTCCCCCCCCCTCGTCCCCGGCAGTCGGTCGAAGTCCTCGGGATATATAATAGCGGAGGAAGGGATATCGGCCGTACGGATCGCCAAAGCAGAAAAAAAGAAGGAAAAAAGTGGAAGGAGAAAATGGAAGGGGGGAGAGGATCTTGCCATTTCCCGCCTCAATACTCACGTCGCTTATTCTCTTTATCTCTCCGTCTCTCCACCAACCCCCCTTCCCTCTCTCTTTCACTCACGCCCCTCCTCTTTCACCCACAATCTCCTTCGCTTCCCCCCCATTCATACTCTCGGGCACTCTCTCCCATTCGCTCGCGAATAAAGATGTCCTCCGCGTAGAAACGTGGCCGAGTCATTCTATCGCAATCTCTTTACATATCTCAAACCACCCCCAGAGCTGCTCTTCAGCCCTCCTCAACCTCCTCACCCCTCCCCAAAATCCCCCATTTCAACTCCCCCACCCTCTCCCCATGACGTCCCGATCCACCCCATCCCTCCCTACACTTCCTTCCCCTCCTCTTGACGCCACCTCTACGCCATTATCAATCGAAAATTGCTGTATTCGCGTCACGTCCGCATCCACTCCAGTCTGGCGCGGTGCATTTATGGGCCGCGAATGGGCGACCGACAACGGTAGGTAAGGGAATGGTGTAGTATAAGGTATGGATAGTGGTGGGAGGTGACGGGTAGGGCCATAGGATGGAGAGGTTGGAAAGCGAGGGAGGATCGGTTTGTGTGTGTATGTGGGTGAGAGAGGGTGGGACGGATTGGGGGAAGAAGGGATGGAGGAAGAGATAGCGATGGTACGGGAGTAGGCGGGAGATAAGAGGAAAGGCACAAAAGAGTGGGAGGATATTGCATTAGCGGGCAGCTCTTGCATGAAAAATACAGGGCGAGTTAGATATAAAAAGGATGAGGAGGGTATGAGTGAAGTGTGGGGATGGATTACCCCTCCTCTGTCCCTTCCTCCTTACCGTAGTTTCCCCCATTGAATGTGCTCCAGGTAAAATATATAGTATATGTATGCACACACACACGAGCGCGCCCACTCACACACACATGCATACATATATGTATGTATATATATATATATATATATATATATATATACATACATTTTACACTTATGTGAAAGTCTGGCGGATGTAAATAATATTGTATTTGAAGTTAGCGCTTGTTGGCAAAGACAAAAACATGCAAACACACAATATAGAAAAGAAACTCACTAGTTTTCGAATTTTCGGTGGTTCAAGTCACCATTCTCAAGAAAGAGTTCTTTTCAGAATGTATTTTCTTCTCTTCCTTGAGAAATGTGCCTTGGACCACCGAAAATTCGAAAAATAGTCAGTTTCTTTTCTTTATTGTGTGTTTCTGTTTTGTCATTGCCCACTTGTGCTGACTTCATATGCATATATATATATATATATATATATATATATATATATATATATATATATATATATATATATATGCATATGAAGTTAGCACTAGTGGGCAAAGACAAAAACAAACAAAAGATGTATATATATATATTTTCCACAAACACACAAAAACATAAAGAAAGTACGCTCACAGAATGATACATACATATACACATTTATATATATATATATTAATTCACACCCCCTTTTCTTTTCCGTTTTTGACGGAGAAGAAAAGTGTTCGGAGACACCGCCGTCGTTTATTTTTATAGCGACCGTTAATATTTGAATAATCTTCCCTTTGAATGAGTACGATGGCTTGTGGGAGTTCGCATAGTCTTTCTCTCCGACGTAATCGTCTCAGTTTTCAAAAGGGTGGTGCATAGTATGGGAAGATCGGAGGGGGCTCTTGAGTTCCTCATTGAATGCGTGCTATGAGCATACGGGGAGCGAAATCTTCAAGAACGCGAACGAGGTGGACTTGACCGGTGGGAAAGAAATAAAATAAGCTTAAATTTCTAGGGGGCGAGGTGATTGGAGAAATGGTATACTAGGAAAGGGGAAAAAGGGTGTGAAAACGGAGTCGCGTGTATTAAATGGTTCCCATGGGAGAATGCAAGCACGGTCTGCGAAGTCATAAGAACTCGATTTCATGTGCGAGAAGGCTTTCCACACGGTTAGAACCCCGAATAATAACTTAATCCACGTTGGCCGTAACGGTTCGACACCCTCGAGTCCCAGGAATTTATAATTTATCGGTGGGGGAGAAAATGTAAGGACTCCTATATTTTGTCACCCATTCAAGGCACCGTCAGTCTCCGAGTAAGAATTTCTTCGTTTTATGTTTATGGGTCACACAGCCGCGTAGACTTTCTTCTATTCTATATAAGCGCGGATGTTAAAACGTTAGTTGAAACTTAATTGAATAATTTCTTGGGATTAGTAATTTTATTTTCTACTAGCATATTGTTTCCTTCCCGTAATAAAATCCAATTCGAAATAACTGCATAAATCCATGGTGAGTGCTACTATGAATACCTTTTGTTAATTTCTCTAGTGTTGTGTCCATGTAATTTGCATTTTCATGGTGATCTTTAAATGTTCATCTTTCTCCGAAATGAAAATGCATCAATAGACTATAATTAAGATCATTTGAAAACCTGTAGTTGAATGAAATATTATTATCTGGCATCGTTAGAGTCATCTAGTATTAGAGACATAGAATTTAGCAGTACCTACAGCATCATGACACGTTTTTTGATTGGATCATTAATTTCTTGGAATTTAGGTATTATTTTAAATAACAAGGCGAATAATAATGTGTCCTAAAAATAAATATTATACAAGGTTTTTGTTGATATAATTAAATTTCTATGAGTAAAAACGAGACATAGGCTTTATGCACAAACAAAAGTTATAGCTGAGTGCATTGAGAAGTTGAGCAACAGTATCAACAAAATAAGCTCCGAAATTTGAATCCCTAGAATCAATTTCTGTTTATGCACCTCTTAGTGGGGGCAAAGTCTGTCCACTAGTTGGCTGTAAATATTAGTCGGAATCATGCATTGATATAATGCTCAATTATTATTAGAGAACGAAGACTAATTAACTAGGAGCTTACTTATCTTTGACTTGAATTTTATAAATATCAAGAGAACATTTCTGAACGTCCTATATCTCAAACTTCCATTAGTACTGGAAGAGCCGATGATATTTTTTATAAAATTTTGTTAAAACGCCAAGTATGAATGATATTGACGAGGTAAATTTCACTTCGATCGTTTTCAAATGAACCCATTTAGCTAAAAATTGAAGGTCTCTTTGAGGTCTATGGGTTGTGCAATGCTTAAGTAATGACCACAGTGTCCTGATATTACGAGGATTCCCAAGTTTGAAAGTTGTGATTTTTTAAATGAATCTGTTGTTGTTAATTACTATTAAAGTGATATGAATAACTAATAACCAACGGCAAAATTTACGCCACTACTCCATTAAAAAGCAATTATTATTATGCTTGAGTTCAATTTTAAACAACATAGTATTAACAAGGAGCGTACCGTGATATTATATTGTACGAGTATAATGATTTTCTGAAGTTACTGCTTTGTTTGTCTTGACACGTGTGACATTTTTTAAAATAAAAGAAGAGAAAATGGTGTAGAATCTCATGTTTATATCATTTAATTTGATATTACAGTCATTCAATCAAATACTCAACACATACTCCGATAATCACGGGGCATATGATATTGCCAAAATAAAATTAAACCTATGGTGTTATGACACATTAGTTTTTATTGAGAAGACATGCCTAAAAATTATATTGCAATAAAATTCCAGTAATTCCTTATCTCCTTATTAAAATTCAAAGAAATATGTGCTATGAAGAAACCCTTTTTAGTTATTACTCTCTGATTCATTTGCGCCAAAGGGCATTAATACCACGGGTCTCCCACGGCATTTTTGGCGCGTGCGTAATTAACTCCGGCTTCCCTTCCGTCCCTCCTCACTTCACGCTGTTTTTTTCCCCCGGCCCTTGCCAACTTTTAAGATATATGAGACGGCATAATGTTTTGTGCCCGGATTCTTCGTTTGCCTACCACCCAGTTTTAAATAACTTGAAAACTTAAAGGCGCGCCATATTCTGAATTCCTAAGGGATATTCTCTCCCCACCCACTCTCACCATGCACCTCACCTACGCCTAAATCCCCCTTTTTGCTCCTCTGGGATGCTGATGACTCTTCCGTGGACACACAATCTTGAATCTACCCCATCTTTTCCTTTTTCTATTCCCCTTTAACGTTACTATCTCCAATTTCTTTTCTTGCTCTTAAGTTTTTCCTTATAATACTTCTCTTTTTCTTTTCACTCGGCGTTTCGAATACTGAAGTTTGTCCTAATCCTATTTGCAAAGTATTGACGTCGATTTCGTTTTCCCATTAGCAGAATATAATCTGGCTAAAATGATTTCAGACTTCGTCTGCTTTTTCTAGAACTAGCTAACTACCCTTTTCCTTATGGTCATTCTTTAGTATTAGTCCATTCTTCGTTTTTTTGGTCCATTTATCGTTTATTAATATAATTTGCTCTCAGAAATGCCTCAACCGTTCACTTCAAATCAACAGATATCTTTTTTTAAGTTTCGTTTGGTCCAGAGTAATTTATTTAAAGGCTAAAAAGCTCAATATAACGATTTAAATGACCAAATTTCATATAGTCTACGTTTTAAGGACGAGGTTGAATCATTTGCTAGTAGTCACTTTTAAAAACATGAGCGAAAACGCTGATCCTGAGATGTAAATTTAAAAATAAGCGTGATCCTAAGACGTTTTTTACGATGGGTATTTTTCATTCGGTACTTTTCTGCATTCACATTAATTTATCAGGCAATGTATTTTAAAATAACTCTGCTCAAGATATGGCGCTAAATCACCCACTAAATTGTGTTCTTTCCTATAAATTTCAAACAGGTTTTTTGAGTTGGTACTTTATCAGACGATGGTGTGAGATATCCCTTTGAAGGAGGAAATCATGAGAAGTTATTTTTATGTTTCACACAATTGTGACGAACAATGGTTCGAAACATTCCTTTGCGTAGTCTTTTCAACTTTAAATATCGTCACGCTGACGCACTCCGTTTTAGTCATTGATTTCGAATTTGAAGAAAGGTCACTCCTTCAAGTGGAAAAGTTGATTTTCTTTCGCCACCTCTGCCTTTTTACTTCACCTTTTAGTTTTTGTTACACGTTGCTCGCAATTCCCCCTCCTCTCCAAATCTCACTACCCATCCCTATTTCCCCCCCCCTCTGTACTCCCTGTGCTCACACTCCTAACTTCCGAGATGCCTCGGCCATTAGCGTATCCGAAGAATCCATTTTTCCCCAAGTTCTTATCACTCTCCAGCTTGCACTCATCTCGCAAATTATATACTTTATCGCGTTCATGTCCCACCACTTTTATATTTCCTTTCAAATTCTTAATATTTGAGAACATTACTCAAAATTTGAATTTTATTTCCACTTGTTTTTGTGATGTAAGGTTTAATGAATAGATGGAAGAGGTAAAACGCCTCCACAAAAAATTATCATTAAGGATTTTGTCTGGACTAAAATTCTCAAGCGGAGGGGGAACATTCGCTCTGGTCCCGTTTACAAAGGTAGATATGGAGTAGCAGTTAAAACCGTACGATGGCAGAGATGCCTTTGAATAACGTGGGAAATTGCAGCGAACTAAAACAAATAAAAATTGAGAGTATACTATCATTCTTCTGTTAGAAAACATGCAAGGCAAACTTAGAAAATTACTGCTGAACTGTTTTAATGGAGTGGTATAGATTAAAATTCTAAATGAAGATTTGCGCTAATTTCTTGAAAATATTTCGCCAGTTCAAGTTGTCTTTCGTAAATTTTTATGCAATTTTGCAAGAAAATTTATTACAGTACCCCAGCCCTCGAGATAGTAATCCAATACATTAGCTAGCGCAACTTCCCGATTAAGTTGGAATTGCAACTGTCTTAATGGAATGCGTCACAAAAATCAGTCAGTCTAATATTTTCATAGAATTCCGGAAAAAGTTAATTAATAAGTGTATGAGTAGTTTTCGCCATGAAGAGAATATTTGTTAAAAATCAGAATGACAGCTTCCTAAATTCTTACTTTTTTAGCTCACAAATGCTGACTGACCATTTTTAGTAAGAATAATTGCACAAAATTGTGTGAAATTAAAGGAAATTCAAACTCTAGAAACTCTTGGGGGAGAGAGAAAGAGAGATGCCTTCTTATTCAGCGAAATTCACCTCGCATTTTGTGTGACTCATCTTTTATTCCATTTGTGCGAAACAAGATCTTTATTCTCCTGCAGTACCTACATCATTTTGTGTAATCACGCTGGCAGTTTATTCGGTCGAGTGATTTGTACGTCATTTGAGACCGAGGAGAGAATGAGAGAACACAGAATCCAAAACGCAGCTCGGAAAAAAATTAAGGAAACGTAGACACTCGTTCAGGCATGCTGTTTTTTACGGAAATTGTCTTCGAGAAATAAGTTTTCAAAACTAAGAAATCACGCAAGGACGAAGTGGATAAAAGAATCGCGGAGGGAAGGACTGCTATAGTAAGGGGTAAATAGAGTTCAGAGACTCTGGAACGAGGTTAAAACCAGGAGGAACGGGCGAGAATGGAATGGCAGCCTGGCGTTAGCGAGTGTCTCTAAAAAGAGGGTGGTGGGCGCCGAAAAAAATTGGATGATATCAAGGAGTAGGCTCCTCCTTAATGAAAATAATTATCCCTCCAGGAGATGGAAACACTTCATTCTTACGATCGACCCTCCAGCTCCGCCAGCGTCATCACTGAAACCTCCCCCCATCTAGTCGTCTAAAGTCACTCCCTCTAATGCGTGTACTGTCCTCTTCCTTCTGGCTTTCTTCAAACTTCTCGTTGCTCGCATGAGCTTATCCTATCTATCATGACTCATAAGACTAGCGTCACTGGAATATTGACACGAAGAACGAGGTATTGCCAGAATGGCAAGAAAATTATTAATATTTATATTTAATTTTAACTTAATTTTGTTTTTGTTTTATATATAATCCAAAACTTCAGTCTGGCATTGGAATATCATATATGTAAAGAGGAGCATAAAAAACGTAAACCAAATACACATGAAATCGAGTAATTGCGTATGGAATAATTTAAACTGTAGAATGATTTTCTCTACGTGATACGTTTGTAGTATTCTCCTCTTTAGATACGAGAATTTAGTAATTCTAGAGAGCTGCCTGAATAATAGTCAAAAACGGAATGCAAGCAATGTGTTACCATGTAACCTTGGAAGGCTCAAACACCATAACAAAGTAAGGAAGATAGACACAATCGTAGGCAGATTCCAGTCCTCATTCTTTCCTCGCACAATATGAAATCAAAGCATAGTCGAACCCAGTTATCCGGAAAATTAAATAAACTAAATTAATAACCTTTAAAAATATTAATTAATTATTCAAGCATAAGAATTTTCCATATTGTGCATGTGATTGCATGGGTGTGCTTGAATGAGTATTTTTAAACATGAGTGAGATTATACTCAAGTGAGTTCATATATTAATATTTCTGTATGCATTGCTGGTACACTAACACTCCCCACCTAACACCCTTGCAGTGACTTGCAAGGTATTGTGTAGATGTAGGCACACCTTATTGAAGGGCATGCATCTGGATCACTATTGTCCGAAAGTGGAAGGTTTCTCTGTATTTCCTAAACCTCTTTGGGTCGTTAATGTGGTGGGAGAGGGGTGCAAAGATATAGAAAGAAAGGGATAGACAAGGAAATATAGACTCGCTTTACAAAAGGTAAAAAGACTGACAGGTTTTGATAAAAGTAAAGCCATTTTCACTATTAAGATAAAACAAATAAAATGTCAAGCAGAGATTTTTTTCTGACAGGATAAAAAGAATAAATCTAGAAAATATTTGACAAAGATAAGGCTAACTAGGTGGAATATAGGAGTGGTATGTGATATCAATATCGATAGCTAAATGTCAGGAACACTTAAATACAAAATAGAAGATAGCACTAAAAAGAGTGAAAATGAAGAAAGCTGAGAGAAGAGTTATCATGTTTGCAGAACTGTTCAAGAATTTGGACAAAGAAGCAAGGAAATGATTTTATTAGCTCATTTCTAGCTTTTGTGTTTTAGGCATTTAGCCGGAAGATTTTTTAGATTATTATTGTAGATATTTGGTATTCTACCGGTTAATTTTGGCTTGGATGGACGGAGCCTGTAAAAGTCTACAATGGTACATTTATTTGCCTCTCCAAACAAAATAAAACCTAACATCCAACACTACTACAATAAGCCCCTTTTCAATTCCGCATACTACATTCCTCTTTCATAACGCCCAACGCCTATTCTTTGCCTACACCGGCCTATCTTGCTTCGTTCTATCGCAGTCTTCCTCATATCATTGCAAATGAAAACTCTGTATTCATCCTTCTTACCTCCTTTGTCTTATTACAAACAATTCCCTTTCCTCACCCATCATGCCTAGCACTTCGTTTGTTTTCCTTTCTGGTCATTTTCCCTTTTCCATTCTGCTCCACATCTACATTTCAAAATTATCCAATCCACGCCTATTATATTGCTTCAATGACAATGCTTCACCACCTTACAAAACCAACACGACGTACGTGAATTTTCTGCCATTAATTCCCTCCTCCTCCTGAAAGTTTCATCACTTAACGTTATTCTGTATTTTATATCCGATTTCCAATGACTGTGACCATTTAAGTTGAAGACGTTTCCGAGATAAGTAAACTATTCCAAATGGTCTATTTTGTGAACTCATCTTATAATATTTGACATACCTGTCCTCTTTATTTAAAACATGCAACCTTTGTTTTGTTTACATTGAATCTCCTCCCATGTCTATCTCACTGGTGGAATCATTTTCCTTGCGCTCAGTAGTGCTTCAAACCCCTTGACTGACTGGCTAACTAAAGCTTGGCCATTCGCAAACTTAACGGATTTAATGATGGTAATAATGAAAATTGGAAAGCAAAACATGAGTCTGGAGGCTAAAGAGAAAGTATGCGGAGAATTCATAAATATTGCTAAATTTGCGGATGACCAGGTGTTGATTTACCAATCAACCAACGGATTCAAACAATACTTAGTGCCTTGAAGAATCAGTGTGTTAAGTAATGAATGATAATTAAACATAGTTTAGTAAAGATCATGAGATTCTTAAGCAAAGGGAACAAGATAGATGTTGAAGTTGAGGAATATAAACATTGTTGTTAAAAAAGTTGTAATAGGAAGAGTTGACGAGAGACGTTAGTTAGTATATAATAAATACTTAGAAATGTGCTATATCACGGAAATTTGGTCGTTGGGACAGTAAGATAGACACTTTGGAGGCTTTTGAGAAGTTGGCATGGAAAAGAACGGAAAAAATAAAATGGAGAGAACTATTGGGAGAAATTTTAAGGAGGTAGGGGAAATGGATACTGAAGACGTAGTGAGGCAGTAGGACAGATAAAACCGTGATAAAAAGAGGAATGCTGGGAAAGAGGTAGAGGGTGGACAAGAATAAACAATTCGAATGGAATTAGGAGTTAAAAAGTATTCAGAGATAAGGAATGAGTTGTTACAATTAGTATATAATGAGTATAGGAATAATGATGTCATGTTTGTTAGGGTTTAGGAGTACAGTTGCGTATAGTTCCGAGTCCCATGAAAAACTTACCCAAACTTGGTTGAACACCGCTTAATCTCGGTTTATTAACTTTGCTTGTATTCCATGTATTCATTATCCATTGAGTATAATGGTATTTGTATGACGACTGTATTTTTCTTAAGATCTACCTCTGAAATTTTGAATGCTAGTATATTAAAAATATTGTAGACCACAATTATTTTTTTACACTTGATTGCATGAAATGTCTTATTACGGTGTTATTTCTTCTGATACTTGTCATGAACTCAATTATTCCAATAAGTTTGAATTTTTACACAAAATCCATTTCTTATATTCTAGTATTTTGGAATTAAAATTCTTACTATCTCTCTTGCCTGCATGCTGCAGCCAATTAAGAGTATACTCAGCATGATGTTTGGTTAATGTTTTTAACTTCATTAATTGGAACTACTGCACTAGATCAATAATTTTTAATGAATATATTTTATTCTGGCCAACGCATTTATTCTGCGCATTGCTTGTTTTCATTTCTTTCTCCGATTCGACACATTCGATTTTCGGTTGTCATTGTCCCCCCATCGAAACTCATTGGTGTTCGATCCGTATCCCATTTATTATTTCCCCGTTCCTACCTTCTATTTTAGGGTGCATCCCCAATTACCACCTCTAACTTTGCCGGGCATAGTTTTGAGGGTAAAACGTCCAGAATATATCAACCCTTCTTCCTGCTTTCCATGCGAATACAACTTCCCATCTCCCTCCTCCACCTCTCACCCACCCGTATTCCGTCTCATCCGCTCATTTCCCTCTTTTTTTCCACTCCATCTGCACTCGAACGCCTAACCCGTCCAGGAACCTTCATTTTTCCCCATGAGCGCCTTCCCCCTTCCCCCATAGTCTTTTCGACTCGGTTTTGTTTTTTCCGAGGATTCAATTCTTTTGGGATGGGAGCGATGCAAACGTGGAGTAAATTGCACTTTAGGAAATGGCATAGCAGCCAGATTTCTTCCTGCCCGTAGACCGTAGACTCTTCCTTCTTCGAAGGTTTGTGCTCCTCAACTCCATACACCCCCGCGTCACCCGGCTCCTCCCTCATTGTGGGTCACGTGACTGAATGATATCGTCGTTCTTTCGTTCCTTATGCAAGGCCAAGCCCACCCACCCCCATTCCTCCCTGATCCCTCACCCTTCCAACGACATCCTTTATCATCTTCCTCTCCCCAATCCACTACCCTCCCTCGTGCCCCAAACTCTCGGCGTTACTGCATAGCATCCTCTCATTAAGGCATTAATCCTCGGCCTCCAGGGATACTGATGGTTTTTCATTCCAGCTCTACGAGAGAGAGAGAGAGTGAGAATGAAGAGAAAGGTTTGGAGATGACTTGGCATTTTCTCTCCCTTGGATTTGTAAATAAAAGAATAGCATGCGACTATTGTAGTCGTGGGGCTCAAAATATTTCCACTTTTTCGCGGAAGTAAATTGGTATGTCTAAGATCAGGTGCTTTTTTAAAAAAATCATTCTGCGTATCTCTAATGGTGACGTGCCTCTTTTAGGGCGGGGTGGGGAGGTGGCAAATAGCATGAGAGGAATTATTTTTCCTTCGCATGTTTCAAATTCTTTTGTAATTTCTCCATTGTCTTTCGGGAGATCTTTCCCATTAAGTTTTTTTTGGATGGAGTATTAATTTCTTTAAACGAGTCATTAGAAAAGTATTTAAGTACCCTCCGTTCGGCATTTAAATCAAAACGATATAATCCAATTTAAGATGGGTGAGTGAATTGAGGAGTTAATCCTGATTCCCGCTGATATCACTGAAATTAACGGTTTATTTTATGCAGAGATTGTGTCTTCATTAATTGCGACCGAGTTGGGAGCCTAAATAGGTCAACCTCATATGACCCTCGACGTCCGTTTAATTAATTTTAACAATCGTCTGATGAATAAGCAAATTGAGGAACAAAAATATGGGGAAGTATTTAATCCATTTGGAGTTACGATCTAATTATTGTGATATTGCTTGGTTCGAATTGTATAAAATGAAGTGAATATAAAATTTGGATAAACAAGAAATAATTACGATTAATTAGTACCCTTTACAAAAAAATATTTATAATATACTACAATTGTAACGGATTGTAATCCTAGGCCTACTTGCTACACCTACAAGTTGCAATAGTGTTTTTCCTATCTAAATTGACATTACAGCTCATTGATATATGCACAATTATAGATAGCTTATTGATATATGTACAATAGTAGCTTTACGACAGTCATAGTAGTTTTAAATAGCATAAACGTTTAAAATTAATTTTCGCATAAAAGCACTTGTAATTGGATCTTGGATTGGATTGGATTAAATAATTAATGAATTGTTCTACATAAAATATTTGTGAACCTTTCAACAATCCTTGAGTGCGTGAGTGGCATAAAATTTCTCATTTCCTTGCAAGAATCCGAATCCCGGTCAAGGCGAATGATTTTTACACTCCGAATTTGTAGCATTGAAATCCATGTTAGCGGATAACTCCGTCAAAAGTTACTATTGCGGCATTTCCCGCAGTTTCTTGAAATTTCTCATTTCCTGTCAGAATTACAATAAAGCTGGGTGACTTCAGCATTTCCCACAGTTTCGTCAATATTACCCTCGCTAGGGTATTAAAGCCACTAGTACACTTGTTAGAATAAATGCTAGTACACTTGGAACCCTTGCTAGGTTCGCGAAATTCTGACTCAATAATGATGTTCATATTGCCTTTGACTAAATTAGCATCTAATTTTTTCCTTATAAACTGAAACTAAGTAGATATAAAATCTTTCACCGTGAGTATTTGATTCGGTGTTCCATTCATATGTCGGAATTATAGTCTCATATATCTTGGATATAAGAAGTTCTGAATTAAGGACTACGTAGTAGCTGTACAATATTAGAAGCTGCGAACAAAGTAATCGTTCAAATAATATAGCTCAAGCCATTAAGGAGGCGCTTCTTTTTTTGGTATTCTCGATATTTTATATTAATTCACGTTAAACTAGAAGCCTCATCCCATAAATAAACAAGTTTTTTGAAGAGTGGTAACAATTACTTGAAGAATTTACATTCACAAAAGTCTAAATTTATGAAGTTTATAAATGATTTAATATTTGTATAAAACTATACTTCATAGATTAAACTTCAATTTTTGTAAAATTATACCTACATTTACACGAGTTTATTCTACCGAATTTTTTGGGATATAACGCGTAGTTCGAGTATTTCTAAAGCATATTTTAACCAGGTTTTACATTATTAACCTCGTTTTTCTATATACTTTCACTGACTATAAGCTTTTCTTATACCTATTCTCTTTCCCGCACGCCTTTTTCTTCACAACAATCGTGCTTACTTTTTGAGCGTATATTTCCTTCTTGATTCTTCTTGGATCACTTCAACCCACAAAACATCCTACTCTCTCTCTAAACTTTATAAAACCTTTCTTTAGCTGCCCTCTTCTTATCTTCTTCGTTAGCCATTTGATGGTTGCTCTCCTCCTTACAACGTGTCCAGACTCTTTGATTCAACTTTTCGGACCGTTGAATGCGTCGGAGATTCGACGCTCCCGACTCATTTTTCCTTCATACCTTTTCTTCCTCTCGGTTTTATTCAGAGAAATATTTCATTTAATCCATTTGCTCATGATTTATTGTCAGATTACTATTATTGACCACGTGGTTTACATTGTATGGCGTCAAAATAGATCTTTTAAGAGAATAAAATAATGATACTTTAATTAGCAATCTTGTTTCAGAAAATGGGCCTTATTCAGTTAATTGTAAAATATAACGATTTCAAAGTTTAAAACTCATTCGTCTTTATCGGTCAAGGCGAATGATTTTAACACTTTGAAAGCATCCGAAAAATGTTGTGTTATAACTTTAAGGATCCGATAACTTAACTGGCTAAAGCACTCGGCCGGATATCGAGGGATTCGGGTTCGAATCCTGGTCAAGGTGAATGATTTTTATGCTCTGAAATTGTTGCAATAAAATGCATGTTAGTTGATGACTCCGCTAAAAGTTACTGCCGCGGTATCTCCCGCAGTTTCTTGAAATTTTAATTTTCTTATATGTCTATAAAAAATGCTAATTTTTTTTTCAAAGTCATTGTGAAAAAATACCATTTAGTAAGGTGCGATAAATATTCTTTTTGGCTTTTATCTTTCTTGATAGATTTTGAATTTTATATGTTCACAATAGTTAGAACAGTTGAGTTTTGAAACACATACTCCGATTGCCTTATGTCATAGTCAACTCTATTTCTACGGAATCATAGTGACATCAGTGTTTTTTAATAAAATCATTTTTCAATTAGGTTTTTGGGAGCGAAATTTATTTTTTACGGCAGGAAAAAGAAATATCGATGCCTCATGCAGCAATTTGACGCTTAATATAGATTTGGGATTCTGCGAGATCTACCCGATAATAATTTAAAATAAAATCTTCTTGAGAAGACTACTTGATTTTGAAAATTGGGTAGACGCCCTAAACATACCAAGACAATAGCACTAATATTAAGCTGGAAGGTTGTGTTTGAAAGGTTGTGAAAGAAGTTACCTCGCTCTAAACACGACACCATGTGAAATTTCAGCATCGGGCTACGTGCTCATCTTTTTTGTGCCATTGGTGGATTCTAATAATATTTTGGTACCAAAAAATAATACAACTCTCTTGAATAGGGAATTCCAAAGTCATACTCTGGCCCTATCAACATAGTCTAATACTTGAGGGACGCACTATTCACCGGGCTACCACGTTTCCCACCTGAACTTTCAGTTACCTCAAATATGACCCTAGAGAATAGTAGTTCGTGTAAGCTATGCTAAACATATATTATGTAGCTGCTCACGTAGTATTTTTGGCACCTATTTTTGAACAAAATTCATTAAATTTAGTAAACCCGGCCGAATTGCTTGAAACATTTTCACATTCTTGAGGTAGGAAGTGTTTGATTCTTCAAAAGTTACGACATTTATGATTCAACGTGTAAATTTATTAGCTCAATAAGCAAACATTACTCTTATTAGTATTTGCTATTTACATTGCCAAGTCAAGTCTAATAAGGTTTGTGTTATTTATGCAAATATTTATTGTTAAAATAGGGATTAGCTGGCACTATAGAATCACTAATAATTCCGCGTCGCAAATTTAACACGTAAATATCTCTAGGTTCAAAGAAACAAAGCTTTCGTTCTGGGCAATAGATATGGAAACCCTTATGTTCCTTAAGTTTATACTGATGTATGTTCCTTCCAGGACAGCATTTACTATTATTTTTTCGGTAAATTTCCAAGTATTTCCATATTAAAAGTGATGAAAGAAGTTAAGCAGCTTAATTTTCAACTTAATCTGATTTCCAATCAAGATTCTGAACGATAATTTCTTCCGGGAATGATTGCGAAAGGCGCATTTTCTATAAATATAATTGGTAATTAAATATTCTCTCTAGAAATTCCTTGAGAAATTTATTCTATATATAACATATGATGGAATGACCTAAGATACCCCTGCAAAAAACTACTTCGCACTCTAGAAGAAGAGGATCTTTAACTTATATCTGTACCACTTGAGTAGTATAGTTTTGATGAAAAGATGTTAGAATATATAGTATTTTTAAAAAATAAAGATAAATTCAGGCTCATCTTACATATTTAAGTCACAGGATATAAAACAATGTCCAGAAAAATGGAATACTGAGAAAATGAAGAACTCACGGTTTTAAACTTGTGCTGAGTGCAAGCATAATTAATCGTAAAAACTGTTGAACACCTACGAGATATATTCTGCGTATAGCTGACGCAGTTCCTTCCCGGTTAAGAAATATCAGTCTGTTAAACAGGGTGACACTATTAACCGCCCCAGCTCTAAAGGAGCAGTGAAATTAGGAGGAGGATTCGTTCTCAGCCGGAGCAAAAGAAAGGGGGACGCCGGAGGAGAGATGAATGTTAAAGAGACAAGAGGAAAGCGAAGATGAAGTGGAAGTAAGGGGTGGAGGCGAAGGAAAGGAATTCTGTCGGCGCACCACTTTTTGCCGGCGGAATTTTGTTTTGAGAAGCCGGCTCAAGAGTGCAGCTCCAACCATCCATAACCCGTTGCAAGGGTTGGCCTTTAATAAAGCCTCAGACTAAAAACCACCCTTGCTTGCACTTCTCTTTTCTCCCCGCCTCTTCTTCCCCCACCTCTGAGAACCGCTCGGCCGGCACGACGCCGACCGTCTCCGAGACCCTTCGTCTCCCGTGCTCACTCTTCCTCTTCCTGCCCCCAAATTCCGAGGCACCTCCGCTCCCTCTGTCTTCACCGCCCGAAAACTTATTCCCCTTTCCCCTTGCGCTCCCTCTTTCAAGGGATTTTAAGTTCTGGCCACCGCCCGTTTTCCCTAAACCCACCCCCTTTTCCCAACCACCCTCTTTCCTCCCCAGACTCAAGCCGTCCCCTACCGCCGCCACCTACCCCCACGGAAGCCCCACTTGTCTCATGCCTTTCCAACCTCAAATTTATGGATATCCGTCGCGAAAAGTTTAGCAAACGGAGAGGGAAGGGGGCTTGTCCCTCCCGCTTCCCGCCTCCGCTCCTTTCTTAGCCATCAAAACCCGCCTCCTTTATGCCCCTCACCCTCTCTTTTGCCTTTCCCCTACCTCTTAACATCCCGTAGATTCCCCACCAAATATTTAATTGTAATTATGTTTCGTATATATTTCAAGGCATTCATGTTTCCGTCATAAAAAGTATTCGAAGATTTATAAAAAGGTGAAATAACATATAAAATGTTTACGTAGAAACCGATATGTTATATTGCCGAGACAGGTGACAAAATAACATCATCACCAAATGAGGTTGTTAATCTGCAGCAACATCTAGTCGCATCATAGATAGGTTTTAAAGTTAAAACATAATTTATTTTTTTGCCTTATTGGAATCATGAAGAAGTTTTATGAAATACCACCAGAACACTTCCTTTTGTATGCATATTGCCAAAAATTTAATTTCTTTCATTCCAAGTGGTTCCTCCTATATCCAAAACTCTGCAGATAAATTTTTGACCTAAAGGAGACTTCTGTACCCTAAACCAAGTTTGAAGCTAAGCCAAATTTCAATTTTAAGGAAAAACTTCAGACCTTGTTCCTTTTCCACCAAACCAATTGCCCGAACCTTAACAGTCTTTTTACAAAACTGCTAGTTATACCTCAAATGTTTAACTATATTTGTGTGCATTCACTAGTACAAGTATTGCTCTATCTTATTTAACTGTTAGAGATTATAAATACTTATTCTAAAATACTATGAACATTTAAATGAAGCAGTCAGTGTGTGAGAATTTTAAACTGTATCTCAGCATAAAGTGAGATTACTCATATGCGTATGTTCGCGGTTCGATTTTGAGATGCAAGATTTTTTTTTCATTTAGGTATAGCAATCGATAGAAATTCTAAAATTCTAACATAAAATTTCCTAAAATATGCAAACTGATCATTAATACACTGTACAATATTGTAAGTTTCATTCTTCACGTTACTTAAATATGAATAATGTAAAAAAAAAGATTATGAGAATTTAGAGAAAGGAAGAGTGCGGTCACAGTCAGGGAAGTGTTTTAGACCAAGCTAGTCAAAGTAATAGTGGCAAAAAAGAAATAATGGATTTAAAAGGTTTCAAAAGTAGAAGGTAGTTGATGACAGGGACGGAGGGTAAGGATCTTAAGAAAATATTAGTAAAAACTATGATATGGAGCGTAGTGTACGGAGAATTTACTCGCTGAGGCAAGACAATAAGTATATATTGGAGGGTTTTAAAATGTGGTCGTGAGCAAAACGGATGGAAAACAAACAAACGAGTAGGTACCGTTCACACTAGATTAGTATTTATTTATTTATTTGTCGACTTAATTGGGCGAGGTTGAGACTTATAGTCCCTTCTTCCACCTCCTTCTATTAGTAGAGAGGATACTTGGGGCAAATCGAAAGGAACCGGGAAAGGAGTAGAATTTTTTCATTAGTGATGGAATATAAAAAACTATGAGTCATGAGAAAACCCCCTTTCGCAATTTATTTTCATAGAAAAAATATTGATACCCAAACAAATAATATTACCCATATTCACTTTTTTGGAATCAAAACTCAGGTTACTCAGAAACCATGCAGATGGTCTGCCTGGTGCGGATGCCATACGATCCTGAGGAGGTTTTTGGTGTGTTGTGTGGGTGTAGATACTTATGTTATGAAAGGGAGACGTACAAGGTTGAATTTTGAAAGAAGGGATAGAAAAGAGGATGTTAGACAAGCGAATTTGAAAAGTTGGGAGGGGAAAGTTGCAGTTAGGAGTGGAAAGATATACGTATGCTACAAGCATTGAAAGAAAGAAGAAAATATGCGGGAATGGAGAGTTTACTTCAGTGTGGGGTGTCAGGTTGTCTTGTCAGGCGAATCTTGGAAATGGAACGGATTTTAGTACATAAGTAGCCAAATCCAACTATAATAGATAGGCCATAAACTAATAATCCAATAAGCAAGGCAGTGACAGAAAGATCCTCAATGTAAAATATTTCATACTATCTCTTGTTATATTAAATTTATGCTCTCCTCTGTACTTGCGAACGTTCCTTTGGATTATACAACGTTTACTTTACCAGCTAATATTCAAATAGCTTATCCCAAGTACATGGTAGATTGTAAAAACGATGATTATGAATCCTTACACATTTAAAAATATTTTCCTTAAGGAACTTGGTGTAACTCCAAGTGGTAAAAGTAAAATCACGAACGCATTTGATCTTTGTGCCAATTCTGTAGCAGTTGGTCGTAGAAAGATATATCGTATGTAAATATTAATTTTGCAACCAATTATGACTATGCCGACTATTATTAATAAAACATTTTTACTCTATGAATTCAACTTTTTATGACGCATAAATTACACTTTTGGGAATGATATCATTTAGACATAAAATTGATTGAAATAAGGTATAATGCCAGTACCCTAACGGCCTGTATATTACTTCAACGATATGTTTACCTAAATTGTGTATGGTAAATCTATAAATAAAGTGAAATGATGAACCTTAATTTAATAACTGAAATCGTTGGAAATTTAAATAAAAATGTGTTGATATTCAACTACCCAAAATAAATTATATCTCTAGAAAGTGGACATGACCAAATTTCATGACCTGATTGAATTATGAGTAGTTGATGAAAGAGGAAGAAAGCCTTCCTGAAGAACAAAGTGAGGATAGATCCGAAGCTCTCAGTTCACACTTCCGACTAACAAATGATAATATTACTGTTGTCAAACTTATCGTACAGTAAATTAACAGAAATTTCACGAAAAAATATTCCGACAACTGAAAGTGTTATAACGGTACTATAGGCTTTTTCTACGTGACAAAGAGCAAAGTCTATAATACCTAGAAAGAATGATATTTTAAGCAACGTCTCCTTCCAATTCAGACCCGATGGCCCTTATGTGAGGCATGAGAGATAAAAATCGTATGTCGTATAATCTTGTGACTTTTTTTTTTTAACTTGACTAACAGTTACCCCACCTACTGCTTTTGCCTTTCTTTCTAACCTTCACGGAACCCCGTCGTCTTTACCTCATTCTCATATCCTCCCTTCCTTTAAATTTAATTCTTTATTTCCGCTTCTCCAACCCAGGGTACCTTATCCCGCCCCCTTCCTCGTTCTTCCCCAGAGTCCGCCGCAGACTCGCGAGGCATTCAAGACGTGGACTGCGCCCTCACCCTCTCGTCGTCTGCCGCTGCTAACCTACTGTTACCCAACCCCTTTTCCACCCGATATGTAATACTCTGCGCTTGATATATGGAGAGTCAGTGTCACACTCTCCTCGCTTTAATTATTCTCCCTCCACATAATCCTCCGCTCTCTCTCTATCTCTCTCTCTACATTGTCGCACTACCCTTTCTATCTCACCTCTTCCTCAGGCTTCCACCCACTTAATTTACTCCACGCCACCGACCTCGCCAAAGCACCCTCCCTGTGCTCGCGTGAGAAATTCCCATAGAAGTAATGCGTGCGTCAATTCTACACTTTTTTCCACTTCAAGTTTCTCTTAATATCATATTTGGTAATCTTCTCTGCGACATTTAGTGGAACATTATTTGCGTGCTTCTTTTTATTTCACTCCCCTACCATGGACGACTACCTTGACGTGGCAGAAGGGGTTGTGCGTTCCGATGACCCCTAGAGCTGTGCTGGCGGGAATAATAATAATTGCTCCAAGTAGAGTCACCCATGCCAGATAGGTCGAAGATTAGGAGCCAGACAAAAGGTAGTCCACTCAGCGTCTGTTCCTCAGTGAGGCGGCTGCAAAGGCGTCTGGCCCCAGTGGGGCGGCCATTCAGCGATGGGGTCACGTTAAAAGAACTATTGAGGAAGACAACGGTAAAACACCTCAATTATAATTCCAAAGAACAAAATGATGGAAACTATAGACAATATGATTCCTAGACACTACGGGACTTGGGCCAATGCCCGGCAGCGGGAGATGCATGAATTGCACTTGGGAAAGAGGCAAAAGGAAAGGAGTTTGTTGGGAGATATTCTATGGAGGCAGGAAAAATGGATGAAAGGCGTATTGAGCGCCAGTGGGATGTTGAAGAGGGTAATAGAGGGGAGAATGTTAGGCAAACGAGGAAAGGGCAGGAACAGGATAGGGATGTTAGACGAGATGATGGGGGGAAGGAAGTACACCGAGAAGTATGTTAGGAGTCACAAAATATTTATTTGGTTGTTTTGTCTTTGCAAAACCTACCTTAACCAATGGATCACTAAATAATAATATTAATTTATTTTACTGATTATCACATTCTGATATTGAACATCAAAACAAATGGCACACCAAAAAGGCAATCATAAATATGTTTTAAATGACCTTAAGCGATTAAAATTTGAGAATTGTTGGCAGTTGTTGGTTAATAAAATATTTTTTTCTAAAGAAGGCTACATGGTTTTATCAGGTGAATGTCTTTATAATGAAACCTACAACCATTGAAACAGAATGAAGTTAATAATACAAAATGCCAATAATATTAATAATTTATTTTATTTGCTAAAACAGATCACCAATATACTGGTTATTATGGTAAATACCTGATAATATGATGTATTGAAAGTATGAAGTAGAATTAGAGTTGACTAGTCAACACTGACTAGTTAACCTAATAATATAAACATTTTAACGATATATTCCTAACACCTTATCTTTTACTCTTGATGAATTTGTTTTATGTTTTTATCCGATTCTTACCCATAAAGATTCCCCTTAATTGCAGACGTAATTATCTATCTGTGCCACTGCAGTACCATCTATTTTTCAAATTAGGTGCAATGGTGTTTAATAGAAGAACATATAATGAGGCATTACACTAGTTGTAGCAAGGAGGTAATTTTAAATGTTAAATGGAAAACTATAATACTGAATGGAGAACATTTTCAGAGTATCTCCATTCCTATAATAATAATGGGAAATAGAAATGAAAGGCAAGTACAGGAAAGCAAGGAAGTGAATAGCGACAGGAAAGATGAAAGAAATTATGAGGAGGTAGAAAATTAGAATGCTCAGTGATAAAATTACTTTTGATTTTTTGAAGTACCTCATAATTCTGAAAGATATAAAATTCTTTAGGGAATAGTCCAACGCTTTAACAATTCCCGCAAGAGAAAATACAAACAATAAACATGCCAGATCGATAATATAAATTTAATAAGACTCCACTTCCAATCGTAGTCAAAAACTACTCCACCACAAATGATTTGAGAAGTGCAGTAAAAATGTGAACTCATTGGCGAGAAGTTCTCTCTGAAAGACGGAAATTCTTCTAGTGTTATTTTTGAAAATGATTTTGTGATAACATATTAAATTGTGATAACAAGCATTGATTCCCGGGCAAGTCAATCTGGGCACCTGCAGCTCCACACAAGCTATGTGATTTTTTGCATACCAGATCTTCCTGCGAAACCATAACCGGCACAAAGAAGGGAACTGGCCCCCCTACTCTGATGTGTAAATTTCACATGCCGTCGGGGTTAGCACTGGGTGAACTTGACCATAACCTACCAAACCGACCTTCGGGTTCATTACTGCGTGTATGACTTTTTTAAAGAAGCATTGCTTGATTCAGATAGACACGTAAATATGTAATTACGTGTGTGTTTATGCGTGTAAAAACTTATTTTTATTTATATAAAACTAGCAGATTATCCCGTCTTTGTCGGAAAATGTATCCGTAAAGCTGTTTCTGGATTTAATTCGTATATTAGACCTTTTTACGTACAAGGTAGTAAATAGTGTGCAGTTTCTTTAGCATGGTGTCGACTGTGGGCACGCCACTTTTGCATGTGCTTTGGATAAATGCAATTGGGTTTTTTCAGTTAATGTTAACATTTGAATGCGAAAGCACAAATTGATATATTTTAAAAGTTTACTCTTTACGCAGTGCATTAAATTAGGCAGTAGCAGTGCACATATAAATTGATAAACTTTGAAAGTTAACTTTTCAATAAATAATTCGAGGCAGTCAAATCTGCAGCAGCTTTTTACAAAGTGCAAAGCGTCCGTTTGTACATGATATGATGGCTAGAAAAAGAATTAAACACTTTATCACTCATCATTGAATCGAATAAATTGCAATCTCATTTATGAGTGAAACGTGCTGTAATCTATGTGTGAAATTATTTTTTTCAATAAAATGATTTTTTCGATCTGAAGCATTTACAGAAAAGTACATCCAAGTCAGAACTTGCCAATGTTAACCTGTATTTTATTCCTATTAATAAAAAAAATCTAAAGTCCTTGCTCCATGCTCCGTCTTGGCACAATTTGTCACCAAATAAACAATCAAAAGAGAAATTAATTTTCTGATATTCATAGGATTTAAATATAATAAAAAGCTAATGTCCTATGAATGTTCACCATACGGCGGCTTTCTTACTATTTTGTAAAGGTAGAATTACAACTGGTGAGAAAATTTTACTTCCTTATATGAGGCTAATTAACTATAATTGCTTGTCACTGAGAGATTATATTAGAGACATAGAGTGGCTGTGGCATGCATAGTAATGGTGGTATTTTACTTCATTATTGATTCTTAACGTGTGTCAGAGTGTCAACTTTGAGATCCATGGCATGGCACGTACATTTTTTGCTAGGCATACCTCGTATCTTTCACTGCAGCCACCTGCCCACTCCCTCTACCGCCGCATATAGTCTTGCAAAGGACTAAATATTACTCGCTTCATGTGTTAACTCATTCGAGGAGCTTGCTTTATGCGTTCAAAGGCGAGCCGTACTGCTCTCCCCCTCAACTCATTCTTCTTATGTGCATGGCCGCCCTCTTCCCCCCCCTCCCCGCTCGCCTTTCCCTCTTTCGCCCCTTTCGCCGTGCCTGTTAAGGAGGACGCCAGCGGTCGAGTTGTTTATGTGCTCGGAAAAATTATGGTCTCGCATTCTCAGTCCCTTATGCTTCCCTATCTCCTTCCTTAGCCCGCGTTTCACCCTCGACACCACCACAGGCCCCAACATCCTTGCTCACGCCCTCCTTTTCTCCCGAGCCAAAAACGTCTTGGACAAGTCTTCCTCAAATTCTAGGCCAGCTCTCACTGCCCACACAGTTGCGGAAGGGTCCTGTACATTATTTTCCTAAGGAACCACGAATGATCCTGCGGTTCCAGGGGTCATTCACGTCAGCGTTACAAGAATGTGAATCCATCCTGCAAATTAGAGCATTATTTTTATAAGGTTATGGTTTATAGCGCAGTTTACTTAAACCATGATTGATACGTATCAATATTGTGTGGCGGATTTATCACTAAATTGTTCATAAACGAAACATTTACTCGAAAACTAATAATTAGTTAACAGGTTTCCTATAGCCATCGATAGTAGTTTCTCGAACGTTCTTTCATGAATGTCATCGAGACATTTATTCTTTTGATTTCCTTTTGTGGAGTGGAGTTCGTTTATCTCGTTTCATCAACTCTGCCCCACAAATGATGTCGTGCCATGCATTGAAGTACACATTTTATTTTGCAATTGCTATTTAGTGAGTAAATTATTTGTAAAAATAGTACAATACTTTCTCCGTTTTTCTGTTTTAAACTACGCCTGTCCCTATGATTTTATCAAACAACTGCAAACTCATTCTTTGGGAAATTTACGCATACTACGAGTATAAAATATAAAATACTCGATTGTAGTACGGAATGGCAGTGGTTGCAACCTTCATTACTTACATAATATTATATTACTGTATTTAATTTTATAATTTTTCATTATGGCGCGAATTGATGCCAACTTGTTGGTGTATGAAAGCCTTATCGCAGGCATTAATTTGGAAAATCTTTTTGCAAATGCTTGTAAATTAATGGTAAAAGTGAATAGTGATGATGGAAAATAAATCTAGGCTAGGAATCGTGATGTTTATTGAAAAACTAAATTCGCATACTTAAATTCCCACCCGCTGCGGCTAAAATAGTGAGATATTTATAAAATATTTGAAAAGCCTTCGTCAATCAATGTACGTTTTAATCACGATTCGGGGGAGCTTTATTTTTCTCTAGCTGGATTGCCAGCCTGAAACTAGTTTCTTTAATTTTCTTTATTTATTTATCGATTTCATTGGAGCGAGATTGAGACTTAATAATCCCTTCTACCTAACCCAGATACATTACGATAAAGGTAAGCACATGCATCCAGTGTTGTGTCCTAACGCTGAAGTTATTTCCAATTTTCAAATTATTTTAAAGAATCACGAAAACAAGATAATGTTCAATAACAGTTATCAGTGGTTCTTGATTATATTAGTGAATATAGCATGCATCATCTGTTAATCAGCGTTTGTTAGGCTTCTATGGTTATTAGTTTATTACGAGGTTATTAGTTATTGTTAGGCGTCTTAGGCTGTTATTTCACCAATATCTTAACTATAAGAGAATTAAAAATATTCTTGTCTGATTTTGATCACGTTGGGAAAATTTGGTGATTATTCTCCATTTAAATATGTAAACTATTGAATTGAATTAGCTCCTAATCAAAAAAATTACTCTTCTGATCGTTATTACAACATTGAAATTTTGCCTAAAGCATACATTGTGAAGTTGCAGGATCACAAAAATAACAACTTGAGAGGTAGGGCCGGCAGACTGTTGTCCTGAAAAAATTTTTAGGTTAGCATTTAAAGAAATTTTTCGATTTGCATATCATACTCTCTAAAGTACCATGCATGTATACATCCGTACGAGATGTTATAATAAAATTTTTATTTGAAAATCCAATTGAATATGCCCCACTATAATCTAGCGTCGTAATTTTCTTTGAAATCTCCAGCGGATATTTTTTGTGTGTTACAACAAAGGATTCAGGCAGATCTCGATCAAAGATATTATAGCAAGATTGGAAAGATACGAGTACTGTAATTGTTATCTTTATTTATCCAATTTTCCAGTAACTAATTGTGGGAAAGTACGCAGAGCGTGTAAGGTGCCTTTTTCTGCCTTTTTCCTCTGATAAACGGTTTTTTAGCGGTAACGAGACAATTGCAGTTTTAATTGATCTTTACCTCTGAAAGTGCTGATACCCCATCCATGGAAATACCCACGATTGAGATTTTCCCCCCGCAGGTCCACGAATTGATCCCATGGAAAGGCAATATTCCCTTGGCAACAAATCCGTAGTCTAACCGAACGGAACATTTTTTTCCGGGACATTGAATTCGAAACGCCGCCATGCATTTTGTTCGTTGGAATCACTTGAAAGGATTGTGAAAGGGCAATTTGGTAAAAATGGTAGCATTTTTCTTTCATAACGAGACAATTGAAGCATTTAAAGTCGCCGTGATCATGCTCCATTTCATTCCCAGAGGTCGCATCGACACTCTTAACCGATTTCGTAACGCTTGTGTAACAATAAAATTTCGTGCAACTTCGGTGGCCATTCCGCGGTTTGCTAGTTAGTCATGGGTCTAATGATATTGCTTTTCTTTACTCGCTATCGCTGTTCGTCTTCAAATGAACGAATTTATTTCTCTTTGAAATAATTGCAAAGAAAGCAAAAGCATATGTACGAGGAATTAATTCCACCCTCTCCAAAAAGACCATAGTTTTCAGAGGAAGAAAATGTCATTAGCCCTCCGGTCAAGAACCATAATTGAATGATTAGATATTCTTTCTCTTCTTGTGTTTACCCTTTATAAGAATTGTATTCTAGTCTATGAATACTTGAAAAAATAATTTAAAATTACTATGGAGTTTTTGGTGAATAAATATGTTAATGATTTGTTTTTCATTATCATTCGCTTGAATTGCGTGAGGAAATTAAATACTTAGAAATTTGATTTTGCTTTAGATTACGCTACATAAATCTAAAATGAACATTAAAATTCAGTTTTGATTATATCATGCCTGTGCGTTTGTGTATCGTAATTACATGTCAGTAGTGTTTATGATCTTGGTCAGTTGAAAATTAAGGCAAACATTTTTGAAAGGATTCATCAATTAAAATGTTTAATATAATTATAAACCGTTTATTGTAAATTAACGCAATCGCTTTTACTGAAACAGCTGGCCTTTTTTAGTATTTCCTCTTGTAAAGACAAAACCAAAATTACATAAAGAAAAGAGAGAAATGTCTGAGTTTTGTGGTACTAAAATTGGCAAATGAAATATTTTTAGATCGTTCTGATACAATAAGAGTGACTTTCTTGTCCTCAAGACTGGATTAGGTGTTAGATAAACTGTATTTTCAAAAGGTTTAACTGCTATAATTTGTGTTATGATTTCTAGAAAATAGGGGGAAAGTTAGGGGCTAACCCCGGGGACCCCATGCTAGGCAAATTGCTATTCGAAAAGCAGAATATCCTCTCATTGTTTAAACCAAAAACTATTACATTAAGTAACCTAAACACACTTACACAATAAATTCAAATGAAATTATAATAAATCATGAGTAAAAATAGCGACCAAAAGTTTGCACCCTCATTTAATTTCAACCCAAAACTTATCGTTTCGAATCCGTGTGTATGAAAACCATGTGTACAGGCGTGTTTCGCATACACTGGAAGTTTTTGCGTGACTTTAAATTTTCCTTGGAGGTCGTGAACGCAAAGTGGGTCTTACATTCTTTCAAAGATCCAATGGATCTCTAAATCTCCGATATCTCTTCATTTGCTTATTATTTGGTGTACTCTGCGCACCCTCGTATCTCGCTTGATTCTCATGAGTTCATTGATAATGGCAATCGAAATCCCGCACAGGTTACGAAGTATATACTAATGGATGGATGCATGCAATGTAAAATTCTGCGGTATGAAATCAAAAGGAATTACTTTTATCCGGGACACGTCAGTTTTAACGTAAAATTTAAGGAATATACTACCACAGAAATTGCAATGATGCCACGGAGATAAGACTAACACTGTCAAATCTATCGCATTATAATAAGTATTTTAACTTGGAGCTTTAAAATTATATTGTGTATCAGAGTATTAAAAATGAAACTTTAAAATACCGAATAACATCAGTGACGACTAATTTAATTACTAATTTAATATATTGCACGGAAAAAGTTTTTCGTTACCATGGATAAAATAATTTACATAATATTTCTACGTGGCTTAATTTATTCATTTGCTTCTTGAAGTTTTCCAGAGCTCGCATATAATGAGACGTGCGAGCTACGATATAGGTTGCAATGCTCTTTTTAATGGGTAAAAGTTGCACCATGCTGGGCTTTGATAACGAAAATATCTCCTGAAAAGTATCGCTAAAATTTCTGTACAAAGTCGTAGTATTTGAATATCCCAAATGTTTTGAGGTAGTCAAAAGGGGAGTGGGGCAAAATAGCTCCTTGAAGTGCCTGCAGGTGGACCCAGTCATGTCGAAAACCCTCGCCGCAATGCACATTTCGGGAAACTTTCTTAAAAATATAAGATTCGACTAAAAGGGACGTCTGGTGCCATTTTCCCAGTAAATGTAATGGGGAAAATATTTTCGGCGGGTTCCATATAAGTTTATCCTAAGAAATATTTCTTTCTTTTTTTTTCATCCCGTGGTAGGGCTCGGAGAGGGCTATGGGCGAGGATATGAGGGTGGGAAATCACCAAAAGAAAGAGGCGTCAATTTTAAAAACTTTAGCCGTCAATTGTCTTTTATTTATCCTTCCTTTCCTGCTAGTTCTCCTCTTCCTTTCTTTCTTAATCTGACCCCTTCTATCCCTCTCCCACTCTATCTCCCCACCTCGTCTTCGTTTTCTCCCAGCTGGATGCCTTCGCTTTTCGCCACGGCACGATGCAGGTGCATTCTGGGAAAGGGCGCTGATTTACGGCGATGGCGTCTGAGCGCAGGGGCGACGGAAAGGGAAAAATGGAAACGGCGGTTGCAAATATGGAAATGGCGGCGTCGCCCTGAGAGCGCTCCCCACGTTTCATTTTTTCCCCCTCCATTTCTTATCTTTTTTATCCCCCACTCTCTCTCTCTCTCACACACACACACCTCACACCACTCGTTTTTTCGATTTTTGTTTCTTCATTTTTTTCCCTTTTTCAAGTTTGCTCTCCTCCCTTATCTAACCACCCCCGCCCGCCCCTCTCTATTCGACTGTGTGGAAGGAGGTCGTGGGCCTTCTGGCAGTCGTCGCGGAAAATAAAAATTGGCGGATTCCCAAATAAAACACGTTTTGCCCTCAACACTGCGGTAATTTGCATTCACACGCGAGTTTCCTCACACCCCCCTGCGTGTCCGTCAGCTTTGAATCTAGGTTTGGTCTGGGGGTAAAATGTATTCGACGCATTAATGCTCTACATTGCAAAAAACCGCGGTCTACACATATACGGTGGAAACGTTGGGCAATCTGTGGGCTCGCGCATCGCGGTTTGAGAGATCGACTTCTCACTGAATTTGGAGCAAGCTCTTAGGTGCGCACTCTGAGGCCACTTAATTTTCAGAAACACTCAATCATTTCATTCAGAAAAATGGTATTTGTTAAAGGGAATAATGAAAGAATTGAAAGGTTGTTTTGGAAATAATTTTTAGGCATAGTTTTAGCAATTGATTTATTAGATAATATTAGAAAATGCATGTATTTCAAAATATCTTCTCGTTGCTAGAACCAAACAGGTATAATAGTTAAAGACAAGAGGTTGATTAATTGCTTACGAGTATTATATTGCATCCTTATGAATAAGGTATCGACACTCCCACCAAAAATATTTTCAATAGTTTAGTAAAAACTAATGTGAAGAAAATATCTATATTTTCATTGTATGTGGAAAAGTTATGAAATAATGATAAGTAGACGAAAAAAATTAAGAAGTGTCTCAGGAGCTGGTGAACAAATACGCATATACTATATCCTTCGAAGCAATGCCTTAGTAAAGTCCATTATCGAGGGAAAACCATTAAGGTGACAAAGCACATGCTATGTGGAGCAAATAAAGGAAAATGTCGTAAAAGGAAAAATGAGGATATTGAGAGATTGGAAGATAACAGATTAGTCTGAAAAACTGCTGCTAACATATCTTTGGAATGAAAATCTGTAATGGCGATGAATTTATGCCATACCTTATTCGGTTTTGAATATATGAATGTAGTCATGCTATAAATTTAGAAGATTGGTAAAGGAAATCGTATGTTTCTGAAATTGTTTTATGATTTACTAGCTTATGGATGGGAAAAAAGGACATTTTTGAATGTTTTACTTTTGATATTCAATTCGTTAAATTGAGCTCTAACAGTCTACATGAGATATCCAAGTGATCCAGGCGAGGAATTTTTCAGAACCAGATGCTTAGGTTACCTAGTAACACACACATTGCTTCGTTAGATAATTATTTGTGCTGCATAGAGTGATACATGGTCGTGCAGAGATTTCCACTCCCTTTGAATTCACGCATGTTGGCTCATGGTTGCACATTTAAGTTCAAATATCCTAATTTTAATGATCTCTTGTTACCGGATACGACTGTGGGGACTGAGAGGTCCTAGTGCAAGTGATATCCATTCTGATGGCCCTTTCTTCTGCCCCGAACGAACTCAAAGCGTGAAATGGGAGCCGTCAGACAAAAGACCTAACTCCGAAGGAATCTCGAATGAAAAGAAAAATTCAACGCAGCGATGGAGGAAGGAATAGAGGTGACCTTCTCGCCGGAAGAAAAAAGCAAATAAATAAAGATCCGTGAAATTTTTACCTCCCCACTCCCTACTTTGTTGAGGCTGGGGGGAAGGGAATAACTGGAGCGGTCCCGGGACGAGATTGTGATGAACGCCTTAGCGGGAGAATTAGTGGTGGCGAGATAAAGAGGGTTTTTCGTGGAGGTAGTTGGGGGGATGGTAGTGGGGTCGGAGGAGACGAAAGGTGGGGGACAAGGGGAGGATGGCCACAGAAGTGAGTTTGCGGTGGTAAGAGTCACGGCGCGCGGAAGTTTCGCGAAAGCGTATTAAATTCGCGAGAGGAGTGGTAGAAGGATTCCGACCCCTTTGAATCACTAATGAGTGAATCGCGCGACTGGGCAAAAAATAAGAGTGAGGGGAAAACAAAATGTCCCTAGGACGGCTTTGCCTTTCTCGGATAAAATAAATCAGAATAAGGAATATCATGAAAAAAATGGTGTGGGCGGTGCACTGCTTATTCTTAATCCTCGTTATATACCTATCTGCTGTCATATTCATAGAAAAAATAGAGTTTTCATAGTAATATATTTGTCTCAGTTGGCTGGGGAAATATTTTAACCGAGTAATCATGTGATCGTCCCAGAATAAAATAACATTTTAGACCTTTCACAAAGATATTATTAAAAAAATATTCACAGTTTTTCAAACAGTGATTAATGAGTATAAGAGAATTTTCTCGTAGTTTGACATGAATATTAGCTGGATGTACTTATACTAAATACTCTCCTCTTTTATTCATACTGTTTTTCCAAGCTTATATCGACTAAGTTGTGGCCACATTTAACCAGATTATATAATTTATTGTCAAACCGATACTTTTATTTTAAACCGTTGCAAAAATACCATTTGAAAAGGAACAAAATGTAAAATGTTCAAGGCGTATCGACGTTGCAGAAGGCTTTTCATGCTTCGCGCAAACAAGTGTTTCTTCTAAAATATCAAATTTCATACATTAAAAATTAACTATTGTCTTAGATTAAATTTCAAATGTCTAAAATAACAAATATTAAAATACATCCGAGTCCACATAAATTTAAACTATCTCGCTTAACCGTGAATAACGACTGAACTACTTTCCGTGCATAATCACCGCGACAGGAAAAAACATTACACAACTTCATAAATGTGTGTTTTTTTATCTACATGTATATATGTACAAGGGTGATCTGAAAAGTTTCCGACCTAACAAAGATACAAAACATTTCTTCTGAAATTTTCGGAGTCGATAACTTTTCAGACCACGCACGTATATATCGTGTGTGTATTTATATATATTTATGCATAATTTCCTTTTTGAATTCAATCGAAGTACGTAGGTACTTCACACGGAGCATAGCTATAGGTACATCCGAAATCATCCAAACAAATAAAGTAAACTGATAAAAACCAAATTTTAGAAGCTGGAACTGAAAAGGTAAGAGAATGAAAGAAGGAGCACAGTAAGAATGGAATATACGAGACTGCCCCAAAAGAAAGCGAGCAAAGATTCATTCTGCACCCGTGCTCAGATCCTTTCCTTCCCTCCCTACTTCTTGACGTCTCCTCGTGAATTTTCAGCACCATAAAAGTCTTCCTTAATTTCTCTTTATGGGCCGCGAGTAGCTCACTCGTCGCCTTGGATCCCATTGCAGTTCCGAGGCGTCACGTCCGGCAGGCAACGAAGTAGGGAGGGTAGACAGAGCACATGAGGGAAAGGAAGAAGACCGAGGGAGGGTTGGGATGAAGGAGGCCATTGATCATATCACGGCCGCAGGACAGATAATCTTTTGATTTCCCCACTGCCCATTCATACGCATATGATATATAACCACTCCACACGTCGTTTTCTTCGCGGTAAGGATGAGCAAAGACGTTTTACCTTGGAACTTACTCCCTTTTCTAAGTTCTTACATATTACGTTGCATCTTTCATCATACTTCATTGTTATTTATGTAAAATTTGTGTAATATATTTATTCGTTTAATATTGTAAATGTGTGGCGAGTAGTTAGGTGGGAGAGGAGACTACATAGTCTGAATCTCGCCCCAAAGTAAAGACGACTTTCTGTCTATCTTTCCTTGCTGGATATTATATATATAATATTATATTATATATATATATATATAACAATAAACACACATAAATATATATATATATATATATATAAACACACAAACACTAAGACAACAAACACCACACACATAGAAACATAAAAGAAGGACACTTACATTGGATATTTACGTTTCGACGGCACGGCCGTCGTCATCAGAAGTCCTATATATATATATATATATATATATTTTTTAGGTAATCTACCGGTTAAGGTAGGTTTTTGGATGGACCCAACTATCAAATAAACATTTTGTGACTCCCCACCTAGCAAACTAATCTATATCAGGTCCCTCTTCATCTCGGTGTACTTCTTTCCTCCCTTCATCTCGTCCAACATCCCTATCCTGTTCCTACCCTTACCTCGCTTGCCCAACATTCTTCCCTCTATTACCCTCTTCAACATTCCACTACCGCTCAATACGCCCTTCATCCATTTTTCCTGCCTCCATAGGATTTCTCTCAACAAACCCCTCTCCTCCCCCACCATTTCTAGTACTTCCTCATTTGTTTTCCTTTCGGTCCATTTCACCTTTTCCATTCTTCTCCACACCCACATTTCAAAAGCCTCCAATCTACGTCTATCCTCCTGCTTCAGCGACCACGTTTCCGCGCCGTACATAGCTACGCTCCATATCAGAGTTTTTACGAGTCTTGTCTTAACATCCCTACTCAACGTCCCGGTCATCAACTCCCTCCTCCTTGAGAAAGCCTCCTTGCCTAGCGCAATTCTTCTCCTTACGTCCCTACCACTTTGACCGTGTTGGTCCAAAACACTTCCGAGATATGTAAACTGTTCTACCTGCTCTATTTTTCCCCGCCTATTTTAATATTTAGCTTAGCCTTTTTCTTTCTGGAAAATCGCATAACCTTTGTTTTATTAATATTTATTCTCATCCCATATTTATCGCACTGAACCTCCAATTCACTCAACAATGCTTGCAACCCCTTGGCTGACTGAGCAACTAATGCTTGGTCATCAGCAAACCTAACCGATTTTACGAATTCCCCTCCGACTTTCATTCCTACCTCCAGTTCTTCCCATGCCTCTTTAATCATTTCCTCTACATATACGTTGAACAGTACCGGTGACAATGGGCAACCCTGCCTTACACCTCTTCCTAACACTGCCCATCCGGACTCTCCGTTCCCCACTCGCACCTGAGCAGTCTGAGACATGTACAGGTTGCGGATCAGTCTCCTGTCCCTCCAATCCATTCCTATTTTCTGCAATACACGCATTAATTTTTCCCAATTCACTCTATCAAACGCTTTTTCGAAATCTACAAAACAGGCAAAAACGTCCTGGTTGTATTCTATATTCCTCTCGACTAGTGATCTCATTACTGCAATGGCATCACGCGTACCTCTTCCTTTCCTGAACCCAAACTGATCATCCCCTAAGTAATCATTTGCCTTACTCTCTATCCTTTTGTTGATGATCCTGAGAATAACTTTAGCTGCGTGCGATATCAAACTTATTGTTCTGTAATCCTCACATGACGAAGCCTTTGCCTTTTTTGGAATAGGAACTAACACCGATCTCACAAAATCTTCCGGCCAGATTCCTTCCTCATAGATACTACGAATCAGTCCATATATGGCCTTCTTCCCACCTTTCCCTAACCATTTCAACATTTCTACAGGAATATTGTCCAGCCCCACAGCCTTATTTGCTTTCATCTCCTTTAATGCCCTTTCTATTTCATCGTCGAGTATGCCTGGACCCAAGCTATCTTCTTCTACGTCATGTTCCTTTTCTATGTCTAACCTTGTCGGCCTAAGTTCTTTACCATACAGTGTTTCTATATATTCCTTCCATCTCTCTTGGATTTTTCCTGGTTCAACTATTATCTTACCCCATTTATCTTTAACTGTTAGCACACATCTTGCCTTCTTACTTCCCGATAATAACTTAACCTTGCTGTATAGAGCACCAATTTCACCCTTCTTCTGTAAACTTTCCATATCCTCGCATTGCGTTTTCCACCATTCTTCTTTTGCTTTATTTGTGGCCCTTCTCAATTTATTGTTTAACTCTTTGTACTTCATTTTGCCTAACTCTGTGTTTACATTTTTCCATCTTCTTCTCTCATCCATCTTTGCAATCATCTCATCCGTTACCCATGGTTTCCTTATCCTTTTCCCGTTAACGGTTCCTATAGTGTCTTTAGCGGCTTCCAATATCCCTTTCTATATATATATATATATATATATATATATATATATTGATGTAGAAGCACTCACAAGTGTAATATGACATTTGGACGGCACAATAGAACACAAAAATAGGTCATACGTAACATGACACTCACATTTCATGAATTTTACGTTTTCTCTGAGGCCTTTAAAGAGGCGGCCTTGAGGCGGGAAAATATTCATTCACATGGATATAGATGTAAGGAAAATATTTAGATACACCTATTGAAGACGGGAGTTTAGTTACTCGTAGAAATCCAAGAACCATTGGGTAATAACGGCCAAGATTAACATGTAATCGTATCACTTTATAATAACATGAATCACATAATAATTTTCATTGACATTGTAGTATCCTAGCCACCGCTAGGGTATTTGGAAAAAAGTGAATACTCACCAGACAAATTTTGACCCGAATATGAACCTTCCGTGGTCGGACAGTATAGTATTATTCTGATTCCTTATTATCCGTAGAAGAATGACATCTTAAATCGATTTGTTCTACATTTAATCTCTCTATTTGTATTGATGTGATCTCTACTACCGTAGTACAATGGGAGCAATAATACATTTTCAACATCGCCGCTAAAGAGACAGTTGGCCATAGTCATCACTAAGAGGCAGGACCAAGTAAGCTGTAACACTAGGTACAGTGTTGGACACTGCTTTCCTCATACTATATGTTTGTAATAACAGCACTTTCCGAATCCATGGTCTCATGACCAGCGTTTCCAGTAGACATTGTAGTAAATGATACTAAACTTAGAGAAAACGGATGTAATTGGAGTTTGTAATTTCGTGGAACAATGATAAATTATCTCCACGCTTTTCATGATTTCATACTAAAAAGACCAAAAATGGTGTTTTAAAAATCATTTTTTAAATGTATAATATAGCGTTACCTTTAAGTGGTTTCAATATTCAACTTCATACTAGGGATCGAGGGATCCGGGTTCGAAGCCCGGTCAAGGCGAATGATTTTTACTCTCTGAAATGGTTGTATTATAATGCACACATAGCGGGTGACTCCGTTAAAGTTACTGTTACAGTTTCTTGAAATTTGTCTAAGGTATGAACAGCCTAAGTGTTTGAAATTGGCTTTATTAACATCGTGGACTGTGGCGCGTCGCGCACGACTACGAATGCCTGTGACATTGTATGTACGGTATTTCGTCATAACATCTTGTTCCTTTAAAGCCCCCAAAATTTCAGAGTGTAAGAGGACGTCTGGGTAGCTTAATTGGTTAAAGCACTCGGCCGGATATCGAGGGATCCGGGTTCGAATCCCGGTCAAGGCGAATGATTTTTACTCTCTGAAATGGTTGCATTATAATGCACACATAGCGGGTGACTCCGTTAAAGTTACTATGTTGTGAGAGCTTATTTCATGAAATTATAATTAATCATCCATAATTTAGTGACGTTAATAAATTTTGTAATGATCAAACGATTTTTCAGGGAAGGATTTATAACAAAATTTCAAGACTACCTCTATTTGTAAAATTGATGCAAGTACATTTGATTTTAAAACATGTAAATATAATTTGGGTTTCATTGACATTCTAACCATGCCTTATGTAAATAAACTCTTCATTTAAATGATTTAGATTCCAAAGTGCATTTAGATAATGTCCATCTTTAGGAGGTACAAATTTAATCCGGTTAAGTATCACAAAATCACATTCATAGGGACGCTGTTTTATTTAACTGTATAAAAATAAAATTTTTATATGATGGACCCTTATCAGGCTCTGAGAACCCAAAACCAAAATTAACCGGTATATTATCAATAATAATAATAACAGACAATTGATAAACACAACATTGGTAATCCTGTGTACCTGGATTTTATTCATGGCGTTCAAATACGTCTTATTTTCCACATCGTACCCAGATTATCTTTCGAAATTCCCCTTTTATTAATTTCCAACGTTCAATCCCTTTTTGCGTCCACTTTATCGGGGTCATAATTTCTTCCATTTGTGCTGATAATGAATTTACAAAATTAAGCCATTAATGGTGGGATTAGTATCCGTTGATATAGAAAACCGTTACTTCAGTAAATTACGTTTACATTTAGCAGGCGCGTATGCATAATCGTTTATTCAGTCATGTCAAAGGGAGTACATTTACAAATTATACCCGTAAATCCGCGTGAGAAGATTTTTATTTTTTGTAGCAAAATTTTATGAAGAAAAAAATTTAGCGGGAATAACGTGTTTGATTAGCAAGCAAGAGAAATAATATTACCGAACTAGTGAGTGGTCTTTCCTTAATGTATTAGTGCTTTGGAAGAAGCGTTAAGGATACAGTCGTTAATTAATCACAATTTCATGTAGTTAGGTATGTTGATTTTCCCAGTATTTCCAATTAATGAATAGTAATTTTTTATTACTTATAAAACCATCCTTTATTAAAAAGAAATAACATTCTAGTAGCAAAAAATAAAATATCACGCCAGAGAAATGGATCATCAGATGTAATTCTGTTAATGGGGGGAAAGAAAATTTTGGGATTATATTTGTAAAAAGTTTGAAATTGGTAACTTGCAATGAGTTAAATATTACATAATAATTAAATGTTGACATAAAAATAAAGTTTATTAGGAGCGACTAAGAACCTTTGGTATGGATTCGTTATTGCATTAGAACAATGTTTTTTAAATCAATTCTAGAGTTGTTTCAGTTCATGAAATTATTGTTTTTTAGAATTGGTGGAGGAAATATTGGGAGAAATGAAACTTAATAGAGGATGTAACGACTGATATTACTAAGTGGAAAGAGAAATACCTGAAGGTTATAAAATTCTGAATCGAAGATCGTTGTCCATTTGACTCATATATTTCCCAGCCCAGGCAAAAAAGGCCATGAAATCATAGATTAACTTTGATGAAATTTGCGTATATTTTTTCTGAAAATTTTTTCCATATTATTTCTACACTGCTTGGTATTATTATTTGTGAACAAAAGAGATCTTATACGATTAAATGTAAGAATATACTCTGGTTTTCGTGGGGTGTCTGGTAGCAAAGAGTCATTATTGACAGTAAGTGCCCGAGTAAAACAAATGAGTACGAACAAGTACATTAAAAAAATAGATCACATAAAATTCCACAAAATTGTGGCCTACCCTAAAAGAATTTAAAATTTTTCTTCATAAAATCCATGAAGAGGATCGGTTTTTAATCAAATAATCCGATACAAGCTAGAAGTATTATGGCATATAAGCAGTAAGAAGTAAGGAAAGATATTTATATTATATCGAGTGTAGAAGATTCCTATCAATATAAACTTTAAGAAGGCCATTTCTATATTAATAGGGTTGAAATTTACATGTGTCGATATCTTACCCGTTTTGTTCATTATATCCGAGATTTTAATTCATTAGCATAAGAAATGTTTTTTTAAATTTTTCGGTCAGGGCACGATAATATATTTCATTAGTAATATAAATTTTGCGTATCTTAGATGGATTTTTGTTGAAGTCTCTCATATGTATAAAACATATTTGTTAATTTCATTAGTGGAAGAAAAATGCCATTCGAAAAATGTACATCTTCTTCACTCTTTTTCCACGGACTACAAAAACTATTCCTCCCTTCTTATCCGATGTACTGCATTAGAAATATTGATTGGCTTTTCGCTTTTTAGCGTGGTTTTCAAAACATGGGAAACTTTCAGCTTAGTGTTAAGGTCAGGAGAATTCTTGATCTAATGACTGTCTGTCCGTCTGTCTATAATGCCTGTCGGTAAGGTATGTGAGACTACAGTTTCAGATAAATACACGTAGTAATGTAAGGTTTTATTTGTGAAGCAGAGAGAAATAAATTGAATAAATATCAGTTCAGGAAAAATTCATATTTCAGAATTAGTAAGGAAAACTGCTTTATTATAATCTTTGTTTTTATAACTCTATCTCCGTAGATTTTACAGTACCATGAAATATTGCTTTTACCTTTAGTCACATTGAATTCCTAATTATGAATTTATCTCCGTTACTATTTAACTAATATCATAGATTCTGGAGACTTTTAACTTTTAAAAGACCATGAGAATCTATGATCATTTAGAACGAATGATTCTTGGAAATGAATCTATTCACCTTCAAGGTGAACCCTTTTGAAGTATGAGCAAGTCTCAGATTTTTTAAGAAAATTTCCTTTAATATGAATTCCCTTGTTAGGTATGGTAAGTACCAAATTGTGTGTACCAGATTAAAACCTAAAACGTATTCTTTTAAGTTGAACTGGTGAATCGAATGTAAGATCGTTTAAGTAATAAACCAAAACTATAACCATTTTACGTATTCATAATGAAATAATTAGGTAATTCTATGTGAAGCTACACTCAAATGAGAATGTAAGCAGCGTTTTTTGGAGCACACAGGAACGGAGCGATATATAAAAAATTTGAATCCTCAATAACTTTCTCTACTCTTTGTAAATTGTAAGTGACAACCACTAGCCATAAAATCCAAAAACTCGAGCAATTGCAATTTTGCCTTTCTCTCAAATCTGCTTTCCAAGAATCATGTTTTTCAGTAGTAAGAGATTATGTAAGAGACATATTGTGTGTAAAATCAAGATAGAAGTGTCTACATGGTTTTAAGTAATAGTTAACTCACTGAGGGGAGAGTTATGGACTAAAATATAGACGACGCCTCTGAAAATCTCTATTTTAGAGATATTCAGCCAATTTTATGCCAAGAATTTCTGAGGTCATTTTCTGAATATTACCCACGCCCGCAACCCCATTAATCTACCTGAAGATTGATATGGTGGAAGATGGTAGAACCCACCTTATACTAGCCTTATACACACCTTATGGTGTGTAAATTCAAACATCAGGGTAAGGGAGCCGCTTCCTTTTACTGCAATTTCCCTTAAAGATCCAGTACTCGACAAATCACGCAGGCCATATGAAGCTGAGATTGTCCAAATTCACCTGAACTTTAACCCTACTCCGGTAGTTGGTAGACAAATTTACCACCCATTTGGGTGCCTAGGCCTCTTTATCTTGGTAATATGTAACCTTAGTTACACTTTTACAATTCATAAGATAAAATATTATCAAATTTTCATGAAAACCGTAGCCACATTTACCATTTCAGTATTTACACAGTAGATACATTGAATATTTAAAATTTTAAGATTGATGAGATTAAAATCAAGAAAGTATAACCGAAAAATATTCTTTATTATTTCAGCTGTAATAAAAATAGAGAGTGACACAATATTTGAAGTTTTACACCCCTGATTTACGAAATTCCAAATCATCTCTTCAGTGAACTCTCTTCTCTGATTCTAATAATATAGGGTGAGTCTCAAAAATAAGTTGAATAAATCCGGGAAAAAAATGTGTTGCAGATATAAGTAGAAGTCACTAAAATTCTTCAAGATAGTACGAGTACCCTTGTGCAACAGCACACCGTGGAAAACGCGCTACACTTCCTGGATGGTGTAAAGGTTACCTCGCTCAGACACCTCGTCACGGTCTCGTTGACGTTATCCAGTGCTCCAAAATGCATGCCTTTCAAGCTCCTTAATTTCTGGGAACAACGAGAAATCCTACGGTTGCACATCGGTGCTATAGTCCACTTTTCCTGAGGTACAAGAGATTGTCACACGAACAGCCTTCCGATCTTTGGTCAGCACCTTGGAGACTGTTTTGACGCACACCTTTCTCATGGCTAAATCTTCCGTACGAATGCAATGCAGTGTGGTTTTCGGAAAATAACACTCTTTTTCTAACGTTCTGGAGCTCCTTAGGATTCGACTAGAAATGAAGCGTGTTTCTAACTTTTTGTGTATTTTCGTCGCACTGTCTCGTTGACTGATGTTGACTGTTGACTGATGTTCCTCGGCGTCAACGCACTCTATACTCTCGGGGATCATCTGAAGCTTGCATATCACCATTGCTTGGGACATTGATTCATCTGATTTTTGAAACTTAACAAAATATTTTATTTCGTATCTTGGAACGTATAATCGTGGATTTATTACGTGGTCAGTAAACAGGGACCCAGTGTATCAGAGACCCGCACAATGTAGCGACCCATAGACAACCTTTGCACGTTGTGTTAAGACTCTATCGAGAAGACCACCATGATGGATTTCCCTCTTTCTAAATCTCTCCCCTCCAGTAACACGTAGGGATTCCACATAATCACGTAACCATTCCACTTTTTTTAGAGAAAACCTTTTACACGCGTTTTATTCCAATTTTTAAGGTATTTTCTTCATCATTTCAAATAATTTATTTCCATTTCAGTTCACGTAAAGTAGATCTTGTCCATTTGTCATTTTTCTAATCCTTTTCGTTTCCTTTTATCGTGGGATAATATTGAGTTTATACTTACCTCACTTTCAACTTATCGTCAGAGCACAAAATGATGTCCCAAGATATTTACTCATAAAATTTTAATGCGTAATGTAACTTGTCAATATTTGTGTTAAAGTTGAATTAGGCACGCCCACTGAAATTAATCTGAGCCATTTTTTGAATTTTTAAGCAATAATTTTTTATAGTCTCATCAATTAAAATGCTTAGTCCAGTATTTTCTTTTGCAGAGCAATATGAGCCATCCTATCTGCACCGAACCTTTTCAAAAAACACATCCATTCCCATTGTTTCATTGGTATTCTTTAGAACTTGTAAACAATTTTCTGTTTTTTTAAAATAAGATTCGTATTTTGTGTAGAAAGATGCTATAAACTACTTCTACGTGTATAAAGCTCCTTAGATCTTTATACACTCATTTAATCATTTCGGTAGGCTCTGCAGCACGACGGCCATTATACATGAAAAACCAGTAACAAGCAATCTGTAAATCAATAGAGCCTCCGTCAATGACAGCACGAGTGCTTTTTACGATATTGGGGGGATAAGATTGCAAGGTTTACTGGTAAGGTTCTATCGAGAAGATCGCCATGGTGTATTTCCCTCGTTGTCATTCAAAATCCTACCTTCCTGTTCAATACTGCAAATACAATTATCCCATAGAGGCACATGACACCTTGTTAAAATGCAATTTTTATTTTACCTCACTTTGTCCTATTATTTTCCGTATTTTACTCTAAAAATGAAGGCATTGATCTAATGACATTTGCTTTTTTTACTTAACCCTAGATTTTTATACGTTTTCAGTTTTTCCCTAGAACTTTGAATTTTTTTCACGCTCTAGATTTTATCCAGCGCTAAATTGTCCTTAGTTAAAGTTAATTGAACCTTCCTGCCAATAATTCGCGGTGAAAATGCGATAAATAAACTTGAATTACGCGCCGCAGAGACCGTTTATCGCTTGTTACATTCAATCCCTCTCTTCCTGTTCAAGTAAACTATAAACCAGGCGAATCGACTCCTGCGGGAAGTATGAATAATAGTTGAGAGAAGGGAGGAGCGAAATTAGCGGAGGAGGCCGTGCGGGAGCAGTAGGTGTATAATGCGACGGGACACGAAACCGCCGGAATCTGAAAAGATTATGGACGGGCGATGGTATGGGGAACAAGGAAATGAGTACTGAGTGAGGAAAGAAGGAGTCTAGAGTAGCCGAAGGGATGATGGAATGGATGACGGGGTGACGGAATGTGGGGGGACGATGAGGAAAGCGGAGAAAAAGGAGGAGAAGCGGGGCGAGTAGGAGGGACGGGGAGGGGAGTTCGTCGGAGAGAAGAAGCGGGGGTGGTCGGAGTTGGGAAGAGAAACAAGAGACGTCTGTGAGCGATGCCAACTCCCTCTTTCAGCGCAGGCGTTAATTAATGATTTCGAGATTTCGCGCGGACCCCGGGAATCCGTCGTGAGAACGGAGCCCAGTGGCGTACCAGCCTCCCCGCTCCCATCTTCCCCCACCCCACGCCTCAGCTCCCTCCGCCCGGAACTCCCAGACCCCTCCTTCCTCGACGCGCGTCCCCCCATCCACACTCCGGCATGAGAGAGTCTCTTTCTTTTCGCACCCCGTTCGTACCCTTTTCACCCTCTCCCATCGTCCCCTTTCCTCCGGACAATTTCCATCTTCAGCCACCCCTGGAGAGGCTTTGGACGTCCTCTCCTCCCCGTTCTCATTGAAAAGCTCTCGCGGTTCTCATCACCGGCGCCCTCCCTCTCTGTCTCCCCACCTGTTCTTCCATCTCCTCAACAGTGGTCCCTGCTGTGATTCTCCCTATTCTGGCGGTGTTTGTATGCGCTTTCTTACCGTTTTTCGTCGGCCACTCCAACTTATACTTTCATGCAGGCTACCGGCTCTTTTATTTACTAATTCGGAGATAGGAGAAGATTTCCGTCTATGCTGTAATCCAATCTGGTGGTTTTGCAAGTGCTGCAGTGGGTACTTATGGTTAAGGACACAGTGGTAATTAGGGTTTCACGTCAAAAATGTTAAATGAAATTGGCTTATTCTTAATTAATGTATATGACCACAGGTACATCAAGGTACATCAAAGGCACATTAACACCGCCTTATGAATAGTTCAGAATCAAATTTCCTTGATACAAATCCAAAAATGCTCCTAAGTTCTGGAATTTCATTAAGCTACTAATTCTCAAATTATAACTAATTTCTTTCAATTTGAGTGATTATCTCCCTGGTGTTTATCGAGATAAAATTAAATATTAATTTTAGTACTTTTTTATTCCCTTGTTCTTCCTGAGATTTTCCTCAACAGGGTAATAGAGAAATTTATTTAAACATTTGTTCGTTCAAATGGAATTCACTCATAATAATTTCTCATATTCATAATTTCTCATAATAATTTCTCTCAATATTTCTCATACGAATTTCAGATTCATATGTCGTGTCGTGAGTTTATCCTAATAATATTGACTTTGAAGGAAGCTTTGATATGTATTCAATAAGAACTATGATATCTATGCATTCAAGACATTTGAATTAGTTGATTAGTTGAAGTGGTAATTCATAGGGTAATTCACTAGTCTGTAATAAAAAGCGTCTCCCTTTCCTGAAATCGTGATAAAATTAATGACTTAATTTTGCAAAGGTTAATTATATCATACTTTCTCTGCCATCAGTTGGTTTCCTTCAACCGCTGATAAAATAAGGCAATCTTTATTTGTGCTTCAGAAATTTCTCTTGGGATATTTGTTGCTGTAACATCCATAAATTTAATTTGATAATTGTTCATCATGTACAGTACACGTATCTATCAAAACTGATCAAATTAAATAAAATATTATGATATATTTTTCACAGAATTTTATTTCAAAATGGAGTAGATTATTTTCGGTTTTGGAGTCTATTTTTCTAGTTTTCAATCTCTCGCCGATTATTTTATAGTTATAATAAGCCAGAAATAGAAGACTATTGGAGTGTCCCCTCACACATATGAGATGACATGAAATACAGGTCCCTACGAATCCTATGTGGTCTCATTTATAAGTAATAGAACCATACAATATTTTAAACAATTGATATTATGTTAGTTTTGTATGGAAAAGAATCCATAAGCATTTAAAATATAACGGTCACTGTGACTTATTTTCTCCTCATATACATATATATATATCTGGTGAGGAAATCATGTACACACTTTTCAAAGAGCTAAAACTTATAAACGAGTCTCGGTCAGAAGATAGCAAGAAATCTGTTATCATTATTTTACCTTATATTTTAGATTTAACAAAGTATAGTATTTTACAATTATCAAAGTGGCAAAATATACACTTTTTCATTCTTAGATTAAAAAGTAGTGGATATTCTTGAAATTCGTATGTATAGTAAATGGCCTTGCTTTGAAAAATTTAATTTGTCAAAATTGAAGAAAAATATAAGTTAAGAAACTATTGACCGAGGCATAAGACATCAATTAACATCATCTAGCAAATTCCCATGTCCATAATATCGGTTTACATATTGAAAACTTATTTTCCAGATTCAATAAATTTCCTTTTCAATGATATGTATATGGCATTTCATGGCTCATTATGTTTGAGCACTTGAATTTATGTGCGCTAAGGCGAATATTGCCAGGGAGTAAAATCCATATTCATTTCGTTGTGCGTGCATTAGTATTTCCCCGAATACAACTTGGATAGAATAAAAAATGTGTGATAGAGGTATGATTTTAGACTTATTTTAGATTATGTGAAATTTTGAATGATTTAGATTGACTTTTTTATAAGAAAAACCTCAGCTGGTAGCAACTAAATACATTATTTTTTAATTTTAATTTCATTAAAGTAACGTTTATTTTCATTAATAACTGAATTTTTTTTCAGTCAATATGCTATTTGCAGTGAAAATACACCAAAATGTAACAGGAGCTAAATAAAGGTCATAATTCGTTCTTCAAATTAAACTTGGTGTCTTTCCTCCCTTTTCTTTTAACGGTTTCCAATCATTCCGTTTTCATTCTCTGTCGTCTTAAAACTCGTTCCCATTCTTTTAATTGTCGTTCAAGCGTCGACTTCTCTACCTTTTCCAAGCCAGCCTCCCCTCGGAATTCGTCTCTCGAAGCTCAGCTACACATCCCTCCAACCCCTTACTACTCCCCGCCAAACATCCCCTACTCACTTCCCGCCCCTCCCCGGAGCTCTTCCTGTAACCGCGCCATCCCGTGGGAAAAACCGTCGCCCTATCACCTCCCGGAAATCCCCGGCGACCTCACCGGCTCTCACAAACCCTTTCCTCCAAACCGGTCTCTCCCTCTCCTCCACCAAACGGCATTTTCCCTATCCTTTCAGCCCTTTCTCACACCAAACTTCCCCCTTTCTCCTCACCCCCTCTCCTCACAATGCTCCCTTCCTTCACGCCCGCCCTCCTCCAATCCTTAATCCGAAAAGCCCTTGAAAGGCACTGGCCTACGGTGTCCATTTTTCGCAGACCACCCTAATGCCACTTTTCATTAGGGGGGAGGCGTATCGTTGGTTTGGTGTGCCGTATCCTCCCCCGGGATCCTTCCCCCATCTCCTCTCCGCATCCGTCCGTATCTCGTGCCCCACCATCCCATCTCTCCCTCCCACACCCGCCCGGTGCAAGTTGTACGGCGGGGCGGAAATAATACCGAGATGAGGAGATCAGAATGGGAAGGCGGGGGGAGGGGAGCGTGCATGGAAACCTTTGAGATAGGGAGGGAGGAGATATTTTGAGGCGGGGAGGGCAAGGGTGGTTTGGGTAAGGGAGGGGAAGGAGTTGCTTTCGTGTAGGGAAAAAGAGGGTGTGCATTTGCGGGGGGTGGAGAAGGTTGGAAATTATTTTAAGGCTACCGACTCCCCCGCCCCAGAAAGGATAGGGGGTTGTGGGAATGGTGAAAGTGAAATGAAGGACGGGGTTGAGAACGGAGAGGAAAGGGTGGGAGGGCTTGGACAGGGTCCGGACGGAATGAATCGCACCGCGGGGTCGGAAAATCCTTTACCGGGTCCATAAATGAGTCCTCCAGAATTTGGGTGGGGAAAAGGGTTGAGATGGATTCGCTAAGGGGTCTGAGAGACTAGAGGGATGGAGAGAGAGAGAGTAAGAGACCAGGGAAGAAGCTCAGACGAGATTGGAATTGATATTAAAAGAGGACCGTCAGATTTTGAAAGGTGTGTGGTATTTTCCTCGTGTAATGGTTGTGACAGCGTTGTTTCTCTAAGTAGAAATTCAGCATAAAAGGAATCGTACACAAATTGAAAACCGATAGAAACCTCGGGGAAATTGACTTTCAGTTTTAATGTATGATAACCAAAATTGAAGGAATAATACCATTTGTGAAAAAGATATGGCGGTACAGGTCCTTCATCTACAATAAAACTAAAAAAGGTTCAGAATGTACCAAAGCGGTGTAGCTTAAAAGAACAGATAGAAAAATGACGACATTTCTTAATTTAAGCCAAAATTAATTGCAAATCCTTTGGTTATATATTTGGGATGAAATAACGGATATATTGGTCATTGATGAAGAACCTGCCGAAAGGCAGATTTTCGTGAAATAGAATGTCCGCGTGAATTCATGTTGGCAAATTGTTTTAGCAAAATATTATATACACATAGGTATGAAATAATGTTTAATGCTTAATTGCTTATACCAAACACCCTAGGCATATCTGTCAGTTTTTTAGATATTTCAGCTGAATTTTGACGAAAAATGAACGATGGCGCATGAACTACTGGTAAATTGTCTCGTAAACGACAATCAAGAAATCTACCAAAACATTTCATTCGTGATGAGGAGATTGACCAAAACATAAAGTGTGAAGAATTGAATCGTAAATAGAATTATGCAGGACGACATTTAAGTTAGTATGAATATATAGGATGGTATACCTGGAGAATGCGTTGGGAATGGTGCGCTGAGGAAAAGAGGTTTGAGATTGAAATGTGTAAGCTTCTTTGATCTTGGGAAGTGAGTAACTTGATCTTAAGAGCCTTTCGTTGGGAATTATTCACTCGAAAACATTCATTTGATTACTCAGTAGCCTTCCCTCGAATTCTATTTGCACTCCACCAAGTATAAAATCTAATCTTTTTACCCCTATCGCGTGATAAAAACGGAATTTTTAGCAGCATAGAGAAAACCGTTAATTGTATTCCCTTATATTTTAACATTTAGGTTAAAAGGTGAATAGCCTTTCTGCTAATTACTGAATTGAATATTTGGATCAAGAATATTATTGTTGGTTTATCACATAAACGGCGTTAATATGGATGTTTTCACCCAAACTGTTAATGTGACGCGTAGTAATTTTTATAATCGATTGCGACAAAATAATTTATGCATTTATGTCTAAATGAGCCACTGAAAGTACTGGCAGTACGAGGCGTGTTCATGAAGTAAGACCCGTTTGGTCACAGGAAAAAATATACTCATATGAAACACATTTTATTTACGGTTTTAGTTAGCTACAAACCTACTTCACTTATCTACATAATCGCCGTTCACTTCTAAGCATTTTTCGTACCGCTGCACTAGCTTCTTTAACCCCTCTGCATAGAAACTCGCCGCCTGAGGGTTGAACCAATCGACAACGCCTTTCTTGAGTTCCTCTTCGGTTTCTAAACGTTGTTCACCGAACCACTGTTTCAAGTGCAAGAAGAGGAAGTAGTCGCTGGGTGTAAGGTCAGGACTGTACGGTGGGTGGTTAAAAGAGTTCCCAACGACCCAAAAACTCTCGTCCACTGGACATTCTTTGCTCTTTGTGGTGGTCGGTGAGCATTTTCGGTACCCACCTTGCACGCAATGTGTGGTATCCGAGGTTTTCTGTAACAGTATTGTAGACAGTAGTGCGTCCAAATTGAGGAAATTGTTCAGCCAGGCCATTAATTGCCAATCGACGATCACATCGCAGTTTTTGTTCCACTTGCGAAACAATTTCATCGGTGAGAATACTGGGCCTACCACTTCGCTCTCCTTCATGGACATTTGTTCGTCCATTTTTAAAATCACAGCACCATTGTCTAACCTTTCCTTCACTCATAACTGTAGGTTTATAAACTAGGCATAATTCCCGATGAATTTCAGCAGCCGACAATCCTTTTGCATACAAGAATCGTATGACAGATCGCACTTCACAGCTGGCGGGATCAACGATTGTCGCGGAAATTGTTTGCATGCACGGACAAGCAAACGACTTCTGAAACAAAACAAATGCTGCTATAGCTTCTCAATGAATCAGTAGATGGCGTTGCAGGAGGAAACTTTGTTCTGAAGCGTCAATATTTAAATATAAGCAAAAAGTACTTACTTTAAGAATACACCTCGTAATTTTGGCAATTGTATTTTCATCGAAGTGAAATAAGTTGTGATTAATTATTTAAATTTTTAAAACTTAAAGACCCAATTATTTATTGCTTTAGAAAAAATTTACAGTTAAACGACAAAAAAATGAACTTCTCAAATACGTTTCTCACACCTACTAATCAATTGTTATCTCAAAAATTTAGGAGAGTTGATTTTTATCCTTAATTCATGATATTCTAATAACTTAAAATTACTATTCAGCATTACAAAATTTCCCGCAGTTTTACACTACTCGGAAAAACGTATATTTTAACTACTCCCAAATAGACATTTTTGAAGCATTGTTTATCTTCATAAGTATCTCATTTAAGAGTCAACTTTAAATATACCTGTTAAAGAAAACATGTTGAATTTTAATTTTCTATGAAATTTAACTGATTTGAAATTCTGAGTTATCCGTAAAGGCTCTCTTTATTACTTATATTTTCATACTCTGTAAATAAATTAGCATCCCAAGAGTGCGCTCACTCGCGCAAACATCGGCCACCATACGATCCGCAGAAAGTAAACTTCTAGTCGCTTTCTGTACTATTTATTTATGGGTGTAAGGTTAAATAATTTTGCAATTCAAATACTTATAATACCAAAATGAAATCACACGATTTTTTATCACATACTAGTGGGACATTACATTTCTACTACTACAAAAGCACATGGTGGTACCTTTTTATTTTTGTATAATTCCATACTTGATTGGGGTTTGCTAAGAGTTGATTCTTTTAACTGCCTTTTAGATTGGAAAGTACCCTTTATTGATGGTTGTTTGGTTGCGGTTCGCCAGGTATTTTTTTTGCAAAAAATTAACCAGGTATCGTATTTCATTTCAAATGAATAAATTGCGTAGATATTTGTGGTATGTGATTTATAATATTGCTTATTTGAAGAGTTTCAATTCACATTAGTTTTTAAAACACACGCGCCAAATTAATATATTTTCATGAAAACTTTAATGGTGGAAAAAGGTTCTGCAAACAAAATTAAATATTTTTAATAAAGTTTCACAACGCGTACTTTTTACTTGATTATACTTTTTGTTCGAAAATCGATTGAGAATGCGTAAAATTTAAATGCTAAGTACTAATCACTATATTGAATAATGTTTGTGCTTTTCAAATCTAATTGGAATTGTTTTATTGCGAATTGTTTTCCATTTTTTTACTCTTAAAACTAATTTTAGGGAATGTTACTCTAAAGCTTTTAAAAGTAAAAATGTATTAACATTTGAATTGAAATGAAATTGCAGCAACATACATTCATCTTAGGAAATCATTATTCTTTCACAGTTCATGAAAAGCTATTAGAACAATGAATGTGAACATGACAAACATGGACAATGGTTCATAATATTTAAATACAGGAACGTTGTGTGCTAATTAAAAATATTTCTTTACGTCCCGCTTATACGTCTCGTACGTTTTTTCAAAGATAACATGCTATTTCTATAAAGTGATAACTTAAAATTTAATATTTCTACTATGACATAAATTTGCATTTCTAAATTTTGAAAAACGAAGGGAAAAATGATTTCATCGCATCGTGGAGTTTAAATAACATCCCCTTAAAGCTACTTCAAGTTGTCTCTAAAGGAATGACCCGTAAATTAGGTACGGGACAATTCAGTTTTGCTTGAGTGGAGATCGAGGAGAATAAAAATCATGGAACGCTTTGATCAGTCGAATTTGTTAAGAGTCGAGCGTTTCACCCAGTTGGATTTAAGATTAGCGATGGGGCGCAGTAACAGGAGGTGACTTTAAGGTGGCTTTGGATAAGGGGATATAAAGGCATGAGGGAATAAACGGAGAGTTTAACTAGGATAGTTTATTTATTTATCCTTTTGAAAAGCCGTTCGGTAATTAAATAAGATTTAAATGCCAACGCAATGGTATATTATTAGGGTAGACACACTCATTCATTAAAGCCCGATAAATGATGACTTAATACTTAACAATACCAGGTATTGTACAATGTAATAACACCATGAATCGGCCCCATTAAAGGTACTGATTCCGTCTGAATATTTTATTTCTCTTTTTTAAGTTTGGATACATACATTTTAATTATTTCCATGTAAAAAAGTTGATTTTTTATTTTCTCGCAAGTATAGACATACAATTCTTTCTCAATGACGTTTTAATATTGACGTTATGCTTGTAGAACATCATATTTAAAGGAATAAAGTTTAATTATTAAATGCTCTAAGGACATTTTTCTTCCCTTAATGATTACTTGTTGGTTATTAAATAACTTTTCAATCAATTGAATGATTACACCACAGGCTCATTAGAAGTAAATTATTTTCTGGCCTGAACCACACTACATTTCTACGCGTATAATAAGTAATTTGACATAAAATGATAATTGGAGATTTTAACGAGCCTAGTCTCATCTTAATTTCAAATATTGATTGATAAATATCTTAGTTTGAAAAACCTATTTTAAAATAGATACTACATGTTATGGGGCCAGTATCTTACATCAACCTCCCATAGACTACAACCTTCACGGGTGGAAGGGCTTGAGCGTTCCGATGACCCCTAGAGCTGTTCTGGCGGGAGTAATAATAATTGCTCCAAGTAGGATCACCCATGCCAGATAGGACGAACATTAGGAGCCAGACGATAGGTAGCCCACGCAGCGTCTGTTCCTCAGTGAGGCGGCTGCAAAGGAGTGTGACCCCATTGGGGCGGCCATTGAGAGATGCTGTCACGTTAAAAACACTATTGAGGAAGGCAACGGGAAACCCCCTCAATTACTATTTCCAAGATTTTCATAATGAACATTATAGACAGATTAGGCCCTGGCAACTGTGGGACTCGGCCCAAGCGGCCGTGTGTCGTGCCCAGCAGGGGAGGAGGTAAGGCTTCCGATGTCGTCATCCCACGAAACTCTTGAGGGAAAAAATAACAGTGGCTGAACAAAAGACGCAGAAGAAGACGAAAGTGGTTAGAATAGGAACATGGAATGTCAGGACAATGTTGAGGACAGGCAAATTAGATAATAATAAGCGAGAGATGGAAAGAGGTATTATAGATGTTTTAGTTCTATACGAGGTGAGATGGAAGGATAGCGGAGTTCACTGGAGTGATAATTATAGAATAATATGCAGCGGCGGGGACGAAAGCTAACGAGGAGTTACCGTAATATTAAATAAAGAGGTAGAAAGAAGCGTAGTCAACATAGATCAAGCAACGGATAGAATATTAGTAGTAGGGTTTAAAGCAGAACCGACGAACTTGGTCATTTTTCAGACGTACATGCAACCGATCAACCACAAGGAGGAAGAAGTCGACAGGATGTACGATGAGTTAGAGGATATAATCGCGTGTTTCTGCAGGGAAACATTTGATAGTGAAGGGGTATTGGAATGCGACGGTAGGCGGAGGAAGAGATGGTGATGAGGTGGGGAACTATTGGTTAGGCACTAGGAATAAACGCGGTGAGAAAGCGATTGAATTCTGCAGGAGACAGGGGTTAGTCATCACCAAAACATAGTATAGACAAAACAAAAGGCGAAGGTACACATGAAAAATGACAGGTGACTCAGAAAGGTAGCAGTTAGATTATATTACGGTTAGGCGTAGGTTTAGGAACAGTTTAATAAATCCGCACAGTTTCTCAGGAGCGGATGCGGACTCTGACCACAATTTAGTTGGCAAGAAATGTAACGTCCGTTTCAAAAAGATAAGGCAGGGACGGTGGGTAGAAAATGGAATGTAGAAGCATTAAATGGATTAACTAGGAAGGAGTATTAGCAGGCTGTAGAGAAAATCATGGATGACGGTAAAGAGTTGAGTACTATCGAAGAAAAATGGGAATGCATCAAGAAAGTGATATCGAAAACCGCAAAAGACACTCAAGGAACCGTTAAAGGGAAACGGATAAGATAACCATCACGGTTGAGCTGATTGCAAAGATGGATGAGGAAAGAAGATTGTTAACATAGATATATAGAAAGTTACAGAGGAAGCGTGAAATTGGTGCGCTATACAGCAAGGTTAAGTTATTATTGGGAAATAAGAAGGCAAGATATGTGCTAAATGTTAAAGATGAGTGGGGTAAGATAAGAGTTGAACCTGAAAAATTACACGAGAGATGGAAGAAATATATAAAAACACTCTACGGTGGAGAACATAGGACAGCAAGGTTATACATAGAAAAGGAACATGACGTAGAAGAAGGTATGTCCAGGCATACTCGAAGATGAAATAGAATAGGCATTAAGGGAGATGAAACCAAATAAGGCCGTGAGGGTGGACAACATTCCTGCGGAACTATTGAAATGTTTAGAAAAATATGGGAAGTAGACTCTTTATGAACTGATTAGCAGTATCTATGAGGAAAGAATCTGCCCGGAAGATTTTGTGAGAGTAGTGTTAGTTCATATCCCAAAAAAGGCAAAGGATACCTCATGTGAGGATTACAGAACAATAAGTTTGATATCCCAAGTCGGAGGGGAATTGGTAAAATCGGTTAGGTTTGCTGATGACCAAGCATTAGTTGCTCAGTCAGCCAAGGGGTTGCAAGAATTGCTGAGTGAATTGGAGGTTCAGTGTGATAAATATGGGATGAGAATCAATATTAATAAAACAAAGGTTATGCAATTTTCCAGAAAGAAAAAGGCTAAGCTAAATATTAAAATAGGCGGGGAAAAATAGAGCATGTATAGCAGTTTACATATCTTGGAAGTGTTTTGAACAATACGGTCTAAGTGGTAGGGATGTAAGGAGAAGAATTGCGCTAGACAAGGAGGCTTTCTCAAGGAGGAGGGAGTTGATGACGGGGACGTCGAGTAGGGAGGTTAAGACAAGACTCGTAAAAGCTGTGATATGGAGCGTAGCTATGTACGGCGCGGAAACGTGGTTGTTGAAGCAGGAGGATAGACGTAGATTGGAGGCTTTTGAAATGTGGGTGTGGAGAAGAATGGAGAAGGTGAAATGGACCGAAAGGAAAACAAATGAGGAAGTACTGGAGAGGGTGGGTGAGGAGAGGGGTTTCTTGAGAGTAATCCTATGGAGGCAGGAAAAATGGATGAAAGGCGTATTGAGCGGTAGTGGAATGTTGAAGAAGGTAATAGAGGGGAGGATGTTAGGCATACGAGGAAAGGTTTGGAACAGGATAGGGATGTTGGGTGACATGATTGAAGGAAAGAAGTACACAAAGATGAAGAGATCCCTGATATAGATTAGGTTGCTGGATTTACAGGTTTGGAATTACAAAATATTTATTTGATAGTTGTGTCCATCCATAACCCTGCATTAACCAGTACATTACCTGTTTAAAAAAATATCTTACATCAGCTGTTAGTATAAAATGTATGAGTAAATTATAACTAATGTAAATCTCAAACGTGTTGATATAATATTGACAACAATTGAGAACAAATTTATTGAAATTTTACTTGAAAATTCTCTTCTTAATGGTCTCAAATATGATAGTTATAAAGATTTATCCTATAATGATTGAATTCGATAGAACGGCGAGCTAATAACGTTGATCAAAAGGGCCAATGAACAATTTAGACTCAACCTTTTTTCAGCCGAGAATTAGTATAATTTATTATTAATTGCTCTCTTCTTAATCATTTTACGCCAATACACACTATGATGATATAAATACTTTAAATATGAATCCCTAAGGTCATTTTCTTAGACGTTTACTAATTTTAAAGGTCAACATCATTCTACCAAAATAATACAATGTCGAGGATTTTGTAAAAATGTATGGTTTAGATATCAGAGTTGGTGTAGTTGATAGCGGGAATAGGTTTTTTATTTATATTTAGTATTTTTCATATGTTTAGTGTATACTATATGAAGTAATATTTAGCTTTAGAAAGATGAAATGATTTTCTTCGTCATCCTGAAACATATATAACTTAAACTACGTGTAAGTATTGCGGGATGCATACACATCACCACATTACCCCTATGATTACATAAGCTTTCGGGGTTGGTAATTCCGCATTGGTTCGGCTCCAAACGCTAAGAGCGTGGGCTTCTCCAACATTTTGTTTACCTCTGTGTTAGTTATATTTTGAATTCTACTATCTTTCACTGTGTCCTACGTTCAACTTTGGGTATTTTTCGATTACACCTTTCAAGAATATTTTGAATACGAAGACGATTGTACAGATGCTTTAATATTTCCATTAATTCGCTGGGCGTTATTTTTCATTACTCTATTTCTCTATCGATATCTAATAATTTAGGATTCGAGCTATCATAAACTACAAGTACATCACATTCTCTTTCTATTTTTAACTGGCCGTTCAGTTTTTTGGTCATTAAAGACATTTAATGAATGAAGCTGTATTTACGCTAAGAAATATCTCCTCACAATCAATTAATGATGCTTTTATGTTACCGAAAAAGGCTATGATGATACGATTACATAGTCAGATACATTATTTTTCGCAGACTGAAGTCGGAAATTATCGAAACATTTACAATCAGCTGAGAAAAAGCAGCCAGTTTTGGTTGATCCAAGTAGACATGTGATCAGCTGTAATGTTATTTTCCTATTTTTGTGTGAATACATATCTTATATACAATATGCCATCTTACGCAATATGTACAATACGAAATTTGATGTATATACGGATATCATTTGACCCTTTCATTTAATAGCACTACATTTGTAATGTGTTTTAATGGCATAGCATCAAGATGTTTATAACTCGTCTGTAGGTCTTCATTGTAGCGAAAAATATTGACTGGAATAAATTTAATCAATGTGCAACGCATTTATCGTAGAAGTCTTGTCTAATCAAAATTAATAAAGGTTTTAATAAAAATTATGAAGATATTTTTCTAAAACTATTCAGATTAGTTAGAATTGATTCAAACAAATTTATTCTCCCATTTATGGGTAATAATATTGATGATAATTATCATCAATTATTGGATTATAATCCAATAACTATCAAACTCAAATATGACTAAGCTTTTAGCATTATTATTTTTTTAGACAGTTTCCTAAAAAAGTGGGCGTGCTAGTGATGTGACGGCATTGTTAAATTACTAATCGGAGGGTCAGAGTTTAATTCTATGCGACGGCTCTGGGCACCCTATATGAGTTTTTGGGCACTAGATATTCCTGGGAATTGATCGGCGGTAGAGGGAAAAGAGCTTCCTCCCCACTTAAATGTATGTATTTCACACACTTTTACCTACCCTGACGTATCAAACAAACTTCTAGTTAATTTCATGTTTGTGGTCTTTTAACGTCGAAATTATATATTATTCAATTTTTAAAATTCACGTATTTGAACATGTCAGTGTTTTGGAATTCGATAGCTCAAAGTTTACTGGGCGTTACTCAAAGTAGCTCCAAATCGGGAAAACAACATATTCTTCTTTAAATGCCTTTTTATTTTAAATGATAAATATTTTTAGTAAATTTTCCTACTAATGAGTGTGGTAAACATCTTATGTTGACAGTGCGAATCATATCAATATTAATAAGACCTTGTTCATAGACGGTCACTTCCTAATTTTTCTCTGTGGGTGAAGTTTATTGTTGGCGTTGAACATGATTTGGTCATTCTTTGCCCAATAATTCCATTTTTCATCAGAAAATAAATAAATTTATTTTGTGGAACGATCTTCTTGTTGGTTGTTGTTCATTTTTGAGGTGTCACTACGCGAAATACCTCAAAATCGTTTCCACCTCTATAGAACATTCAACCACCATATTCTCCTAGGACCACATTGCTTCGAGGCCACGTCCTCGGATTCCTATGGGAATATATTTCCTTTCAATTCGAGGAGTCATTTCCTCCATATTTTTTATAGCCCTATTTCTCTCTTCCTCTGACCCGCTCAATTGATTTCTCCGAAATATCGACTACTCAGATTACGGCGACGGCTGTTCTCGGAGAGATGAGGGCTCATCGGCAAAACGAAAACGGCGCCCTTTTCATGCACATTCCGTCTCATCCTTATCACTCCCGGAGTTCGCGGAGTGAGGTGAAACCTTCGTGTGCACCCCATAAAACGCGAGCAATTGCGGTTTTATTCGAAGGAAAATGTGGGACTTAATAGGAAGTGGTGGTGGATGAAAGGTACTCGGTATAGAGTCGAGGGAGGGAGGTCTATTTTAAAGGAACCGGTTCTCATGCTTCGTCTTGATCGGCGAAATAGTCCCGGAAGAGGGAGTAGTCTGGGTCCCGTCCTTGGGTGCATCTGTCTGCCGACCTGCCCTGTGGATGCTCTGTGGAGGTAGGAAATGGAAATGGTTGAGTTCCGGGAATCGCAGGGTTGGATGTAGTTTCTGGCAAGTGAGACTTAGGAGAGTCATATTCGCGAGGCAACTCTCCTTCAATCTCTTTTCCAATGGGTGACTTTAGTCGCGAAATGTTTCTTTGAGCTTGAGTTCGCTGAGTTTGACTAGATGATATCTGCCGTTTTAAAGGCAAGACTTATTTCTTTCGAGGGGCCAAACTTTCAAATAAACTAAAATGGAAAGTGATTTGGTAAAACACCAATTTTATATTTCACTGGGTTTTGGTAAATGCGGTAAGTAATTGTGCACCAAAATTTATAGTGATAATCCTTTATCCTCTGTGGTACTTATTTGATCTAATAATATCGAAGAAAAAGCGGTATAGAATAAATATTATATTATAGAGGGTAAATAATATATTTGTACAGTTTTATAGGAATCCAGTTTATTTTTTACGTATTTTTCAATGCTTTTGCAAAATGATTTCTTCAATATTTTGTCTTGTCAAGAGAAAAAGTTACTGATTTTATCTCTGTACGCATGTGTTTATCGTTATGCGCTCAGTGTTTGTGTGTTTAATTCTTCTTTTTGTGTTTACTCGAGCCATATAGATTTTACTTGCTTGATCAATCATACAGAACACTTAAGTAGCCGTGAGTGAAAACATTCATGATTTATTTAGCTATATTTATATCCATCTATTTACAATAATACAGAGTTTTTTGAAGTGCTATTTGATAATAAGTTAATTATTAATAATTGTTAACGATAGATGTACTTTCTCAGCAATACATTCCCGTCGTTGTGTATGAAACGCTTCTTGTTTGTTACCAAAGTTTTTAACCTTGCTGCCGATATTTTTCAAGCTATTTTGCTACTCTTGTAGTAATTTATAATGAAAATAAATAGTTTTGAAAAATATAATCATGAATTTTGGTAAATTTTAAATAGAAGACATATTCATCACATTAAGGACGTATCCATTAAATCAAACAGCATTACATATTTATTGAATTTAATGACAGAATGCGTAAAATGAAGAATGGAGAAAAATCTTTATAATAAACTTATTTTCCGACACTGAAAAAGCAGTTAAACCTGTTATGGTGGTGATACAGGCCTATATTATGTCGAAAGTAGTGGATTATAGAAAAACATATAACACTTTTTTAACAGCTTCTATGTTATAAAGGCAGTATATTATATATATATATATATATATATATATATATATATATATATATATATATATATATAAAGGCCAATGACGATACAACTTCAAAGAATAAATTAATATTTTTCGTTTGGCAGAAAAGGAGAGTTGGCACCATTTCCACGACTGGAAGCTAACATAATACAGCACTCTATTTCACCTGTCACGAAGATTAAACTAGAGTTACCCGATTAATATTAATTATCGGACGCTTTACACCCTTTGGTAAGATGCCTGCTCATGGAAATTGTTCGTTTTTGTCGTATTTCACACCCACTCTTAGGACAGCTAAGCCCTTTCCGTTCAAATAATGGCGTTCTAAGAACCTCTATTGTTTTGTTTAGGGATGATTGTTTTTAGCGGCTCTCTTTTTAAGTTGCATGACTTATTGCCATCGAATTGCGTTGAGTCGAAATCTCTCTTTCGTGAAACATTTCTTCCCTCCTCTAAGGTCAACAACGTCGACAATCTGTCATTGTTACGGCTTGAATTTGGGAAGCTATATAAAGAGATTTAGATTTCCACCAATGGGACTCTGGTCGATAATTGGAACGGGTGATGGCTTTCGTGAGTTGCTGAATGAGTGGATAGAGTAATGGCCGCAGAGTGATTGAAAAGTGCAAAAAAAGGAGTCATTTTCTCGGTATCGGCGCCTAGAAGATTGGATTGGTAGTGAAATTCGACCTGGTGCCGTATATTTCACATCAACTCGTAAGAAAAGAAAATGTGCACAAAATAAATGCGTACGCGAGAGTAAAAAGGACTTGAAGGATTGCAGCCTATTTCGAGCAGATGAATACAAATGGATGGCTTGCTTGTAGAACTGCTATTTTTCTCTCCTTTGCCAAACTCGAATTTTGCCGCGGATTTAGCTGGTGTATGTCGTGCAACTGCAAATCCTAACCCTTTATTGGTTTCTGTTCCTTCCTTACCTATCCAGTAATCTCCCTATTCTCCCTCCGAGTTTCTATTGCTTTTCCGGGAATTTAGACTGTGGCTGTTATGCCTTGTTAAACACATTTTAGGAAATTCATTCTAACTCGATCAATGCCTTGTCATTTATTTCTGGCTATTATATTTGGGTTAAAATGACAAGTAAGGTATAGAGTTATCTTTAAATGTCAGTCAGATAATGGACAAAAATAATTGAAAAAGCATGGTATCTAATGAACGAATATGACACATATAATTTAGATGCTTTATATCGAATGTAGTGCTACTGTAGGGACCTCACTAATCTAGGGACACGGGAATTTATTAGTTTAACTTTATGCTCAATAATGATATAAGTACATTTAAATTTTACCACTATGGGCATTTCATAAAAAGTATTTTGATCTAGGGGGATTCAGGATAATTTTTATAAGGAATATTTAGTTTATGGTAAATGTAGAAAATGTCATTATTAATTATTTTCTGATGAAATAATAAAAGAAGACATTAATTTAAATAAATTAATAAAAAAGGAACTTAATAATGCATGCTATCATATTTTCAAATTCACGGAATGAATATGAAAATGTTGGTATCTCATATGAAAATTATTGCAAGTTAATAATCAGCGAAAAATGACGTAAACAATTAAAAAATGACATGGTCCCTAGAAAAATGTAATTTCTTGATTATATTCTCAATTTGGGGATGGCGATTCCTTTCATTTTGAAAAGTAATTTAGACCTTAAAAGACTCTGGCAGTCATTGAGAAAAGACTCACTACACCTTTTTATTGATCATCGAAATATACATTTGTGACACTGGGATAGGACTGACTATCTTAGGATTATCTCTCAAAGTCGATTTCAAGGTAAAAGTCTAGCCTACCTAGTCTAGTCTAGAAATTTTAATTTCATCGACTCTTATATGAAATTTTAGGGTACATTTTCATCAAATATGTTACATTGACATATCTGCCCCCAATTTTCTGATTAAACTATGGAAATAACCGCACCTTTCTCTGCCACTATCAACAAAGAGTGTATCAAGGAGGGGGATTCTCAGCAGGCATTCAAAGCGTGCACTGGTGCTGGGAGAAGATGAATGACTTATGCAAGGATATTTTGAGTAAGGCTTACGACTTCCCCGTGCTAACGGAAGTTCACAATTTTAAATTAATAGAAAAGCAATTTTTCCGTTTAACAAAGGAGTTTAAACTTTGACTATCACGTTAATAAAATAATGTTACCATAATTTTAAAACAACTGTTTGTTTTTGAAGTTTTTAATACAGTCTTACACAGTGACTACCCGATTAAATTATTCTAGTTGAGAGTGTAGTAGTATGAAAGAAAGAAAATCAGGCTTTGAGTTCGTATTCCGGGTAAAAACTGTTGGATCAATTCCTTGAAAAAAATTTTCAATAGCTGAATTTGATTACTTATTAGAATCTCGTGGGAGGTATATTAATGCTATAGGTAAATTATGTGAGATCGGTGTTAGTTCCTATTGCAAAAAAGGCAAAGTCTATATCATGTGAGGATTACAGAACAATAAGTTTGATATCCCACATAGCTAAAGTTATTCTCAGGATCATCAACAATAGGATAGAGAGTAAGGCAAATGATTACTTAGGGGATGATCAGTTTGGGTTTAGGAAGGGAAGAGGTACGCGTGATGCCATTGCAGTAATGAGATCATTAATTGAGAGGAATATAGAATACAATCACGACGTTTTTGCCTGTTTTGTAGATTTCGAAAAAGCGTTTGATAGAGTGAATTGGGAAAAAATAATGCGTGTATTACAGAAAATAGGAATGGATTGGAGGGACAGGAGACTGATCCGCAACCTGTACATGTCTCAGACTGCTCAGGTGCGTGTGGAGAACGGAGAGTCCGGATGGGCAGTGTTAGGAAGAGGGGTAAGGCAGGGTTGCCCATTGCCACCGGTGCTGTTCAACGTATATGTGGAGGAAATGATTAAAGAGGCATGGGGAGAACTGGAGGTAGGAATGAAAGTCGTAGGGGAATTCGTAAAATCAGTTAGGTTTGCTGATGACCAAGCATTAGTTGCTCAGTCAGCCAAGGGGTTGCAAGCATTGCTGAGTGAATTGGAGGTTCAGTGCGATAAATATGGGAGGAGAATCAATATTAATAAAACAAAGGTTATGCGATTTTCCAGAATGAAAAAGGCTAAGCTAAATATTAAAATAGGCGGGGAAAAAGTAGAGCTGTTAGAGCAGTGTACATATCTCGGAAGTGTTTTGGACCAATACGGTCAAAGTGGTAGGGATGTAAGGAGAAGAATTGCGCTAGGCAAGGAGGCTTTTTCATGGAGGAGGGAGTTGATGACGGGGACGTTGAGTAGGGAGGTTACGACAAGACTCGTAAAAACTTTGATATGGAGCGTAGCTATGTACGGCGCGGAAACGTGGTCACTGAAGCAGGAGGATAGACGTAGATTGGAGGCTTTTGAAATGTGGGTGTGGAGAAGAATGGAGAAGGTGAAATGGACCGAAAGGAAAACAAATGAGGAAGTACTGGAGAGGGTGGGTGAGGAGAGGGGTTTCTTGAGAGTAATCCTATGGAGGCAGGAAAAATGGATGAAAGGCGTATTGAGCGGTAGTGGAATGTTGAAGAAGGTAATAGAGGGGAGGATGTTAGGCATACGAGGAAAGGTTTGGAACAGGATAGGGATGTTGGGTGACATGATTGAAGGAAAGAAGTACACAAAGATGAAGAGATCTCTGATATAGATTAGTTTGATAGGTCCCCACCTATGTTTCACACATGTTAGTCACAAAATGTTTATTTGATATTTGTGTCCATCCAAAAACCTACCTTAAACGGTAGATTACCTAATAATAATAGGTAAATTATATGCCTCCGAGGCTCCTGTTTAAGTAATAAAACAAGCCGTGCGACTTAGATTGTGGTCAACAATCTTTTCATTGTTCAAGAACCTTCTTTGGGACTGTTATTGTGCATGGATGTATTATCTTCATGAAAACCTGTCCCAAAACGGAATTAAATTTTTAGATAAAGCTAATCTTTTAACAAATTCTGAAATAAGAAACAACTCAGTGGTGGGAACTACTCTCATCTGCCAGCACCTAAAGTTTGCACGTCCGAAAGATCTGGTACGGTCATGGCTGCTCTAGGTGCTATAACTTGTTAACACGAAAAAGCGATCCTTGAGGTACTAATTTTTCCGTTAATAAAGAGACTTAATATGTTATTATCGCCACTATCTCATTCTGAAGATTAATTATGTCCCTGATGATGGTATTTTGAGGGGTTGATCGTTGGCTCTTCGAATCCAATTTCTGAGCGAACCCGGAAGGGTTGGCACCAGTACCCGGTGGGTACCCCAACTTTTTCATTTCCGAGAACACCTCCGGTATTTCCCCTCTCCAATAACCGTCTGCCACTCTCTTTCCTCCGCCAGAACCCATTCAATACACCGCCTATCTCCCCTCTCCTGCTCCCCTCTTAGTTTTATTTGCGTCTTTTTTAACTCTCCGACCATTCGAGTAAATTTTTTATCATTACTTTCTTTCAATCGTCGAAAATTCGAGCCCGCAACTCAAGATCTTTTTTATTGTCATTATATCAGTGCATTTCCAAATGCGCTCTCTCCCTCACAGGCTGAACGAATCAATGAATCAAAGTCACGATTCACTCTCTCCCCCTTTTTCCCTCCATTCCACTGCGTCGAGGCCTATTTCGAAGTCTTCTCTCGATCTTCCCGGGAGTTCCCGTCCACGTCCACTGATCGTTGGCACTAGCTCCTCAATGCCCCAGCGTTTTAGAAAATGCCATTCTCCATCTCATGCCCGTATTCCAAATCGCCGACCTCGGGAATATATTTCTGGCGAGTTTTATGTTCCAAAATGGATAAACGCTATGGAAAGTTTATCTATATATATATATATATAAATACACACATATATATATATTATATATATATACATATTTGGGTCGCGGTGGTCTTGTGGGTAGAGCATTGGACTACTGACCGGAGGGTCCCGGGTTCAATTCCCGGGCAAGGCACTTTGGGCACCTGCAGCTCCACCCAAGCTAGTTGATTTTTCGGGTACCAGATCTTCCTGGGAAACCATAACCGGCACAGGGAAAGGAACTGGCCCCCCTACCCTGATGTGTGAATATTCACACGCCGTCGGGCTTGGAACACGGGTGACCTCTACCATCACCTACTAAACCGACCTTCGGGTTGATTACTGTGTTTTATATACATATTTATATGTATATATATACATATGTAAATACACATATATATGTATATATAGAAGGCATTTTTTTCATTCCCATGGATAAAAACATGTGTAAAAGGGATGAGAACATAGATTGAGGCAAACAAAGGAGAGGTGGGGAAAGCGGAATTAAGCAGATCACAAATATAAAATTATATCATTGACCGGAACTTGAACAACGAACCTTTCGACTTGCCGGGCCGATGCCATAACCACTTGAGCTATCGAGAAAACGTAATTTACACTAAAATATTTGTGGGATTTATGGAAACTTGGTTGCATATATATATATATATATATATATATATATATATATATATATATATATATATATATATATATATATATATATATATGTAAATTCACTATATCGTCGACAAACACAGAAACTAAAACATATAAAGGAGGGACTCAATGTTTCTCAGTTTCTGTGTTTGTCGACTAGTTAGTGAATTTACATTATTGTGCACGTTCGTGGGCTTTTTAAGAAAGTGACTTTAAATATATATATTCGAAAAAGAATGCTCAACATGACGACACAAATATATGAAAACTTTGATTTAAACTTAAAAACACATAAACAAAGAGAAACTGCACCCACATATTTAGTTTTGACGTTTCAACCGCAGTATCTGTATTATTTAAACAAAAAAGTGCGATGGCAGAGCCAACAAAAATACATAAAATAACATAAAAAAGGACACACTTATTCTGAAATTTTTGGTGGTAATACCACCTTCAACTGAGGAAAGAGGGAACTGAGGAGGTTTCAAAAGAAGAGGACAGGAGGACAAGGACGCTGAATGGAAGGAGAAGGTGCGGAAGAGAATGTGTGGGAGGAGGAAGTTGGGAGGGTAAGGTTTAGAAGTGTGGGATTGATATGGAAAGTTTTTGGGACGGATTGGGAATGAAAATATCTCGAGGTTGGGGTAGTTAATGCCTGAGTCCTGGCCCATTAAAGGAATCGATAAGGAGATATATGCCTGTTCTATTGTTTTTAGTTTGATTGGAGGTCGGAGGGTGGGAAGGAGCTCCGATAACTGTATTATTTCTACTTTCTTGATGGAAATAACATTCAGGCAAAAACGTGTCAATTGAGACCGATGCCAAATAGATGAATCCACCAAAATAGATTAAACGAATACATTATTGGTAGCATAACAGCCTTTTTTTATAGTCATCTTAGATTTTATACAGGAGCAAAAATTCTATGGATATATTCATTAAAAAAGTTCTACATATTATTAAAACCATAATTTCATGTGAAAATTGTCAACATATATCGGCTTCGTTATGGTAAATGAAGTCTCTGACTACTCTTTCAGGGTGTTTACTAGATTTCGTTTAACTATATAACGTATTTATGAATGTTTAATCAGAAAATGTCTTGTCCTTATGTATCTTATCGATGCATACCGCGACGTTTAGTGGTAAATAAGTTGAATTCCATTTGTACTTTTCTTAACAAGGCTTCTACTTGCTAGCGTTAAACATTGATGCTGCTAAATGGTGATGGTTGAATCGTAGAAGAAATGGCAGGGATTAAAATGCAATTTTACTGATCCATATTTTTGACACATAAATAGTTAGCTATCAATAATGAAGTCTTTTTTGCGATAGTAATCGATGACAAATACTTGGAGAGTCAAGAAGATCTCATTTCACTTTTCCTCCAGCACCCTTATCCTCTTCATAGCGTCAAAGAAGCAGGGTTTTTCTTCATGTTCCCAGGATACAAGCCTTTCAAGAAGGGGCGTACCCTGTACGTCCGAAAAAGAAGTTGCGGGGGACGTCAAAGGAGGCGACAGGTCGAGCACGCGATGTCACGACTTGCGAGGGCGTGGTCGTACCGGAAGTGACGTCATTAAGCGGTGACAAGTCGCTCGGGGAAAGCGGCGGATGCACTCCAGAGGAAAGCGTGTTGAGTGAAAAGCACACAGGTCCCCAGCGTGAGGGGGGTCCGCTTCATTTTATTCTTTTGACCTCGGAGAAGGGGAGAACAGTGAGCGCTTGAGCGAGCGGGGGAGTAAATTTGCTCCACCTCACGGAAGTGATGCGAGAGGTCGGACCGAGGCACGGAGATGAGAGTGCGTTTTAGTCAGTCCGATGTTTGATGGATAGCTGTTAACCTATTTAATAGCAATTCGTTTCCATTTTCCTCGGAGCTTTGCTCTGCAGTGCAATATTCCTGCGCAAGCTCCGTACCGTGCAATCTGATGGCAACTTTATGTGTGAAAATGTGGCTCTTTACGCCTTTAAAAAGAAGAATATTGGCTACAACTGATGGGTACAAATTTATTTGCTCTCTGTCTTCAGTTGATTATTAATAACAGAAGCATAGTGGAATGCTCTACGTCCAGTGACTACATATTGGAAACTTGATTCATACGAGACTTTCGTATGAATCACTCATTAAATCGAGTGAACCAGTTAAGCGATATCCTGCCTTGGAGCTTTCTTGTAATTAACGGATATCATCTTTACCGGTTTACTGCAGCAAAATTGCTCTCAATGGCCTTATTTCAAGGCTACATAAACGGAACAGTCACTGCATTTGAAATCTTCACTCTGTTGTCGCAAGAATAATGTGAGGATGATACGAGATTCGTATGAGACTTGTGAATTTTCAGCGGATCAAGTGACTTTACTTTAGGGAAACCTATGGTTACACTTCTCTCATTATAAAATCAGATCAAAGTTCCGGGAATGCATTCGTCGTATAACTAGATGTTGCATTTCTTAAATTAAGTGTTTAAATTCAGCTTGAATTTTTTTTAGCAAGATCATATTATCTTTGTTACTTGACCAAAAATGTTTGTTTTCTTATTTAAGAAAATGACATTTTTGAATTTCCCAAGAAGTATACATTATTTTTCTTGAAGCTACATTGTAGAGTAATAGCAACTCATATGATAAACAGTTAGCAAACCAGAGGAGATTACTCTGCAATTGGTCGTTTTATCGTGAGAAAAATATTGGAAATTTATTATTTTTTTGCTTCGTGTTTGTCCTCATATCTTTAGCATTTTTCTCTAACTTTCAGCGGTATCAAAGTTCTCTATGGATTACAGAACACGCTTATGTAAAATTCATCTCCGATCGTGAAATATTTTCAGAATCATAGTTATCAACCCCAAGGTTAGTTTGTTAGCTCGAAGCTTGGAGCTCACAAATTACTATACCCCACGACATAAGCTCAATATATGAGAGTAGGTGGGACAATTCTTTTCTCTGTTCTGTCTGTGGTTTCCCTGAACTTTCTTCTACCCGATGTATCTTGGTCAAAATACACCATGAGTGATGCTTAAAATTCCCATAGGCGTCCCTGAAAACTGAACCCGGGTTACACACATTAGACTACCACGTTTTCGGTTTTTATGTAAAAAAATAGATGTTTTCGCTATTTTCTATTTTGATGCACTTGCACATCTGATTCTTTCCGTGTTTATCGTTATCAAATAAGGCTGAAAATCATATCTCCTAAAGTATTAAAAATTATGTCCAATCCATTTTTTATAGTCCCAGTGAGTCGAAAGACATGAAAAACGTATGCCTTAAACTACAATATCGTTAACATGTGAATAAAATATTTTCATTACGATGTTATATGGTGTAATTTTACACCATTTATGTTACGTTAGACCTTTTCCCCACTAGTGCGTTTATTTCAGCAAATGCAATGGTCGCGATGACTGCTGCACATAAATTTCTGTCGTTTTGTAACCTGGATAACGATCGCTAAATAGTAATTATAATGACAGAAATTTGGTATTTTACCACTGTAAATTATTTAATAATCAGATGACCTTTAAAACGGCTTTCTCAAGGTATAGGCACTTCTCCCACCCACAGCAAAGCAAATCGCTGGCAAATAGATCTCGAAATGATAAAAAAATCCAATATAATGGAGGGTATATTTTCAGAAATGGCTTGCATTAGATTTCCGTCGCTTTCCCTCTCCGGAGCGCACTTATTTCCCGTCTGCCCGGCCCACTACGCCTCCTCTTTGCGCCTTCCACTCCCTGCTCCCTCGCTGCAACGAAATCTCAATTTACGCCTCTCTCTCCCACTCTTGCAGTCTCCACGCTTCGACGTACGCTCTGCGATGGGACTCCTCGCCAAGATTAATGGTTCTCTCCTCGGGAGCGTGGGGAGCCAATTGCGCATGCGCGAGCATTACGCGCAGCACTCATTGTTCCTTCGACTGCGATAAGGTGGCTCCGCTGATTTACAGCACGCCGTATGCTTGTCCACGGTAACTATCACGTTTCATTTCCGCCGAAAGAAAAGGAAATAAAAGCGAATTAAGGCGAGAAAAAAAGCGTGACCTGCGCCTGCGTTGTCCTAAAGTTTTGTATTTTGATTCCTAAGTAATTGACACTAAATATTGCGAAAGATGTAAGCAAAGGGAAATGAGATTTCCGGGCAGTTTCTCAAGACTGAATATGGTTCTATTTAAAGAACTAATCATGCAGCGTTTAAAGATTGGCACTAACCCATGCCATTCACTGGGATAATTTTAAGTAAACACAATATCGAGTTAATTGGCCTGCTTAGTAAAAGTTAAGAGGTGTATAAGGCTTTCAAAAGTGGAGAAGAATAAGTTGAAATTTAAAGTAAAAGGCCTAAATGAGAGCGGGTGATACGGTTTACCTATGCATGAATTCTTTTGGACCAAGTTGACAAAATCAGTGGGAATAAAAAAGAAAAATTGGGTGGGATAAAGGCAACGCTTCTGCCGTAAGGGAGTTTGTTGAGGGAACGTAAAATAAGTAAGTTACATGTAAAAAAAATTTAATAAAAATTTTGACAAGTAGCGTACTTTACTAAGAAGAGGAAATTGGGTTGTTGAAGCATGACTTTTGGGGCAGATTCGAGGATTTTGATGTGTACATGTGAAGAAGGATGGAAAAAGTGAAATGAATTACCATGCCTGGCAGGGGAAGAGTTGCAAGTTGAAATCCAAATGTTGGAGAAAAAAGTGAATGCGCAGTGTAGAAGTAATACAATGCAGAAAAGTGTAATAATAGATGATGGAATGGGATAAAAAGATAATGCTAGGCAAAAGAGTCAGAGAGGAAAAAACAGCCCTATTGGACGGGAGGTAGGTTGAAAGTATGCGTGGTTGCAGAAGGCTCTATTGGAGAGTAGTTTGATAGATGTGTGTCTTCTTAGGACAGGCTTAGTGGTGATAGTTAGTCTGTGTCTATCCAAAAGCTTTCTCAAAGGCTACCACATAATAATGATGCAGTAAAATTTACAAGTTGGAATGCTTGCATACATGTGTCATATATATGAAAGCCATTAAAATCATTTTTGCTCATTATCTCTCACCCGCATACCTGTATTTCAAGCTTACACGTAACCTAATTTAAATGGAATGAAGGAATACATTGAAAAAACTCTATTTTTTTGTTTTTCTTTGAAGTTTCCGTTGCAAAGGTGTTTATAATCCATGTAAACACTACACTTTATAGCAGCCTTTTTAACTGATCTAGGATTAGCGATACTTAGAATGCATTCAATAAATTAAATAATTTCAAAAGAGTTTCTAGATTAGAGCATGTCACAAAAAGTTTTAAAGTAATATCAGCATCCGATCAGATCAGCAGTTGAATAAAGCTAATTTTTGATGCAGATTCGATTCATATCGTTGTTAACTGTTGTTTCCAGAGAATTTCATTCGACAGGAACAGTATTATGAATTCGATCGATGGTAATTTTTTACTGGTAGAAGCCTCCGCTTCCTTTTACATGTATGGTATGTTTTCTTTGAAACCTATTCTTAATGCTATTTTCCTCGAGTCTTACCCTTAGGGAGAATGCCACTTAGGCTCAGTATTGTGTCGGAGTCTCTTTCTCTGTTCCATTTTTCAAACATTCCATTTGGATCAGGAACCAGATCCCCTGACAATATTCCCGTGTCCCTATTCCCAGGTAGCCCGATACCGTATCCACCCTTCCCCCAAATCCCCCCTACCTACTCTACTGGTTCTAACTCCCATTCCCCAAAACAGTTTACTGTCCGTTAACTCTCTTTCCCTCTCTGCATCTCAATGGTATTTTTGTAGTCTTACTTTCCATGCAACAATAACTTTTTACATTTGGTATTCGCAGGTAAATGTGTAATGTTGGAAAAATAATTCTTGAGAAACCCAGATTTTATAGTTCATGTTGACGCAGACACATATTAGAATTTTAAGGTAAAAAAATCATAAACAAAGAACAAAGAAATAATAGTCAACCCGATGGTTAGTTTCGTTGGTGATGGTACATTTCACCCAATACTAAGCCCTCTACGGCGTGTGAAATTCTCACTTCAGGGTAGGGGGCTGTTCCTTTCCCTGAGCCAGCTATGATTACCCAGGAAGATCTGGTACCCGAAAAATCACAAAGCTTGGGTGGAGCTGCAGGTACCTCAGAGAGGCTTGCCAGGGAATCGAACCTGCCCTGGGATCGTCCCCCCGGTCAGTAGTCCAGCGCTGTACCCCTGAACTACCGCGACTCACTAATTTTTAAGGTAGTTAATCAATACAAATTAAATGCTTTTCCTTAAGTTTTTAATGAAAATGTATTGGGAGTCACATCAATAAAATAATTTTTCGCTATCTATACATAAAACAGATTTTGTCATTTTTTTTAATCTCATTCTTTTGCCATTTATCAACTTTGACTTAATGTGTATTTTGAAAAATACTTTGAAGTATTTTGTGGTAGATTGTATCGTCATATTTTTCGTGGGTCATCCACCCTTGATTGGGTTTGTAGCAGTAGTCCTAGCTATTCTGTTCGCTGACAATCTCTTCATTCCCTCATAGCTTTACGCAATTGCGCCACTAAAATATCAAACTCTCTGCTGCTTGTAATCCGTCCTTGGTTGTCCTATTTAATTTCTCTCCTCTATGATTCCTTTATCCTACGGGCTTAAGTGAGATGCCATGCCTCAGGGTATTTCCAATTACTTTTCTTCCTTTTACTGTAAGTCCTCCGTAGACTAATCACTTCACCAGCTGTTCGAAATATTTCTTCATTGACTAAATAATCTATCCAAAATTTTTGCTCCATCAAATTTGCTCCCTGAATATCAACTATTTGATTTTTTTACAGCTTTTATCACCTTAGGTTTACTTTCATATCATCTTCCCTGCCGTGACTGCAGGCCATCATTACTGTTACCCTTGTTTATCTCTTAGGTTTAATTGTTATTCCTTCCTCTCCAGCGGCTAATATCCTTGTTATGTTTTAGCCCTGTTAGTGTAGCTATACCGCATGTCATTCGCTTGATGCTTATCTTTTTTCTATGCATTCGTAAGGCGACTTTTAAGAGACCACCTTTAATAGGTTTATAATAAAATATTTTTCATAAATATTAAATAATTTTATATTATTAATTTATTCTAACCATTATTACTAAAGAAATATCACTCAGACGTCATCAAACATCGCCAAGGAAAATTATCGATTTCACTTTAGGGATTAATTATCATGCTTCTAAATGTCAAAATTAATTATGTAATTGTATACATAAGCGTATCCATATTCTTCAACTCAAGCTAAAATTAAAAATAGAATTGAAATATTAAAAAAATAGGTTTTGAAAAAGTTTGTTCACTATGAAAGTAGTCAGTAATATCTCCCCCTCATCCCTTACCCTTCCTTCATGGTGCTACACCCCCTGCCACACACCTTTTTTGGTGGCTCGCAGGGTATTTATGTAGATGTATCTTTTTCCCAGCACTTCCCCTTCCTTCAATTACCGTACTTGGAAAATATTGCGTTTCGGGTTCTTCATGTTTATATGTTGTCCAGTTCCAATTACTTTTTACGTTAGTTACAATAGTAAAATAAATAAATCAATATTCTACGTAGATATCTTGAAATAGAATAATGCGTACTTAAACGTGTATGTTTTTACTACTCGTATGACTCTAAGGATAAGTGGACCAGTTAACAAATATATCTCATTTTTCAGTAGAAGTCAATGCCGTTGGTACTAATTATTATTATTTTTTAATTACACAATTAATTTAATTAATATGAATAAAACTATATTACTTCATAATAGCAACATTCGGGTTTCGTGTAGATTAAACAAATGAAGCCACACAGAGCTATGCACCGAGGTGGGGTGAAAACCGGTCTTCGCAGAAGTAAAATAGGAAGAATGACAACTCTCTAACATGAAAAACCATCTTTGAAGGGAAGTAAAAAGAGTTTTGTCCTTTTTTCTATGACTCAGCGTGACAGCTATTGGTTGAAATTTCAAAATATGTACAAAAAATACTTTTGTCTACATTAGGAACAGTTAATCGGATACTGGTGGTGAGGGTTGAAAAACGGTAAGGTATAGATCATGGGTTTAAAAAAATGGATATGCGTTTTCGTTGAGCAGTCAAACTGCAGAGAACGCAGAAATTATTACAATCTGACCAAGGTAAAGGATTTTATGAAACGGAATAAAAACCAGCCAAGTCGTAAAAGTTCATTTAAGAGATGTTAGAGAAACCCTTTTCTAGATATCCGAATGAACGTTGTCTAAAAAATACCATGTCGATGGAAATATATCAAGGAGGCCTTACTTGAGAAAACAACACGTCTTCTGAAGAACATAACGCAACATGGCGACTAACCGAGGGATCATTCGTTCTCGCCAATAGTTGATTATGATCCTTATCCACTGTATAAACTGAAGTCTTCACTAAATTCGGCCAATAGTTTGTAGAATTGCTAACGGATATATGTTAAATTTTATTGTTGTTATAATGTTTTCTGTTATATTTAAATACGTATTTACATTTAAGAAAGTTTTGTATTAAGTTGGTAAAGTTCTGCAATGTTTGCTTTCATTAATATTCTCAATAATTGGTGAAAATAGTAAATTTTTGCTGATAAATATATATACAATTGTGGAGGAAATAAATTTAGCTCTTAATCAAAATGATTCATTACTTAAAAAAATAAAATTAGTTATTCAACAAAAGCCACAATGCCCGAACATAAGTCAATACTTTATGCACCAAAAATAAAACTTCACCACATTTCGTGCAAGGGCGTTAAAGTGTCAAAACTATAACTAAAACCAAATATTATAGTTCACTAATTTAGTACACAAATGAATATTCCACCCATTAAGAAATACTTTATAGGATAAAGGAAAGTCAAAAGCTGGAGTGAAACTATAAAACTGAATGTATAGTTTGTTGAATGTAGTGTGTAGAAAAAAACTTGAAGTAGAATCACGATAATGTGTTTTGGTATGACGTATTAATAAACAGAATATTTTAGCAGCACATAATTGTCGCGTTTCCAGATAGAAAGAAATAAGAAAAGGTATTAAAAATGTAGATTTAAATTGATCGATATAGTCCCTGAAGATATGCAATTTACTTATCACAACATTGTAAATCGAGTGAGATAAGGCAGTATGCATTTTTATCGCATAATTTTGGTACTTAAATGTAGCGGTTGACCCAATAATGCAAAGTTAACGACATATGTGTACTCATCATGCCTTAAAACGATAAACCTACTTAATGGGATGATGTATCAGATTGGGATTATTTCGTAATTACTAGGGCTCTGGAACTGTAATGCCTGATCTTCTGAGCGAAAATTTAGAACACTAATTTTTAAGTTTTAACTATGATACTTCAATCGTGAATTTTTTGCTATTGTGTGAAATATTTGGAGATGTGGAAATCAAAAAATACTGGCATATATTTTGGCGTTTATTGCACATAACCTTTGAGAAATATATCTTATTCTAGGAAATATACATTAAATTAGTCTAAATGGATAGCCAAAGGATCAGGGAAGTTATTTTGAGCAATATCAGGAGACAATGCATAATAGTGCACGATTATCTCTGAATTTAACCAACTTCGCGAATGAAATCAATGCCTTATTTTGTCTTTATCTTTGACATTTTTCGTCCGTATAAGAAATAACTTCACATTTTTTGTTGTACGTGTACAATGGTGTAAACTACATCAAAAGAATTGGCACAAATTCTTTCAGATTTTTCATTTTTTCATCGTTCACGAAAAATTTTTTAAATATTTATTTCCAATTAAAATTATTTATTTCGTCAGAATTTCGTATTTTTGTAATATCACAAAACAATTTTTCAAAACATAATAATTTCCCTAGCAGTTCGATTTATTATTTATTATTCCCCGCCCACCAACTCCAAAACCAGGCTCCCCGCGTCTTAGTTTCACCATCACCCACTCCCACCGGAGGCCCCCACCAAATTCCCTACCCTTCACCTGCACTCCACATCCCCTTTCCATCAACGCCTTCAGCCCACCCTTCCCAGATTCGCACCCACCCTCCTTTCGCTTCCATCACCCTCTTTGCCATTTCATGCAATCCATCAGCGATTGAAACCCATACGTAAGCGGTTCCGTTTTCCGTTACCACCGCTTCTTCCTCCTCCCAACCACCTCCATCCTCCTTCCCGACCACCCTGACAACTCGCTCCCGACTGCATCCCATTTTTTTCTCTCCCAACCCCCCTCCAGGACGCTGCGTGGTTTGAGTGTCTGCCTGTCTATCTGTCTGCCCCCCCCTCTCTCTCTCTCTCTACTCCTCTGCCTGACTGCCTGCCGGAGTGAGAGATGGATGTGTGAGCGAATAGAAAGGTGGGAGACGGTCCCGCGCGCTCTAGCTGTGTTTGTGTGTGTGCGCGCGAGTCGGCTCGTGTGTCGCGTGAGCACGTGTGTGTGTAATAGGTATTGGAGGAGAGAGAGAGAGAAATATGGAGAATGTGAGTGTGTGGGCCGGAGGGAGAGAGGAAGTGAATTCAGAAGCGGGGGTGGTTGGAGTTTCGTGGCGGGAAGGGAGAAGGGAGTGAAGGAGAGTGTGTCTCTGAGGTTTGGGTGCCGCTAGAGCGAATCAATTATGGAGCGAGGCGTTTTGCGGCTGGTTCCCAGCCTCGCGGTCGCTGTTGTTGTTGCTACCGCCGCCCCCGACCCTCCCTCTCGCCACCCTCCACCCCATTTGCCTCCTCCGAGATTTGGTGGAGAGAGACACATCTTCTCGATCTTACGTCTCACTCTTCCCTTTTCCCTCCCGGCCCCCTTAACACCTTCTGTCTCTCCTTCCTCTCTCTCTCTCTCTCCCTCTCTCTATCTTCTACTTCTCTCCCTCGTGTGGAAGATTTGGGGAGCCGAATTGGTTCCAAGAAGGGAAATCCGCTTGATCTCTTTTATATGAATTCATTTTACTATTTTCTTTTTCGGAACGTAGAATGTGGCTGTTCTGCAGCCGGGGACAGGTTGTTTCCGATCACCCGGAGGATTCTTCCTGCTTGAATAACGTCGGTAAGGATGTTTACCGTAAGTGACGAGTGTAGTAGACAGCTAGAGGGAATTCAGCCCATACTCAAGAATTTATGCTTTGTGTTCAAGATTCTTGAATATGAAATGATGCTGTAAGTCTAGAATTAAAAATTATAATACGACACACTTGATGTAGGATTTACTTTGTCTACTAGGTATACGTTAATTCTACGTTAATCTACAGAAAATGACTTAAATTTTTCACATTAAAAGTAACATAGTTGTGAAGGAATTATAAATGAATTCGAACGAATTATATTTGATATACTTATAATGTAAATACATTTGTATTCATGCGGAAAATTTGTATTTTAATTACTATCTAAATTGTTTGAAACCTTTTATTGTTCAGTAGTAATGTATCTGACTCCTTTTTTATAAAATTCCATGAATAAATGGATTTTTTTCTTCTTTAAATTAATTTAACTTCTTAATAAATCTGTATGGGATAAATCTGCCCATAAAACAAATTTAATTGCAGATTGGATATAAATATTACATACATATCAATTTCGATTGGTAGGTTCATTACATTCTATATGAAAATAAATATATCTTTGAGAATTTCAACATTGAATGATGCACTTATTTTAGAAATATGACCGATTTACTCAGAAAGGCTGAAATTGAATCATCACGAAGGCCTTATTTTTGTACGGAAATAGATTTGGTAGAAATATTATGAATACCTATTTTTACTGCTGTAGGGATATCAAGTATGTTTCTCAATCTGTAGATCGTAGATTTCTCTACATATTTAGTGGATATAATGAAAAAATTAGATTTTTCATTCCATGCATATATTAATGAGGTTGGTTAATGCACGAAATGCATTTCAATTCATTATTCCCAGTTTGAGATATGCGTATAATCGTATGAAACTGATTAAATTACAATCCAGGTAACTTTCTCATTCAAGTAGCCCAAGTTAGAATCACAACTTCACTTATACTAGAAGGAAAGTAAGCAGACTTTGTGGAATGTTCCGCATTCGGAATGGGGAGAAGGCTCGGGCAGATTTAAGGAAAGAGACGGGGAACCCGAATTTTATAGGGAGAAATGACCACAAGTTTAAGGTAAAATGCCGCGCACAAAGAATGAATTTTAAAAAATTTCTTTTCTAAATAAAACAATTGTTGATTGGAACAATTTACCTGCAAAAATTTTTAAGCCCTTTCCTAACAGAGTCCAAACTTTTAATAAAAGATGTAAACAACTTCTGTAATCATTTGATTGATGTGTTGTATAAAATTAAATGTAACAGCTTAATTTTTTTCTCTTGTTGATTGGGAAACAAATGTTAATGAAATGGGGATTTTCTTTTTTTTTGTATGTACTACAGATTGGTGTTTGGAAATGTCCTTAAAGTGTATTTTTTCTGACTGATTTTATTTATTATCCTTTGTTATGTTGATTGTATTTCAGAAACCATGTTATTTTTCCAAGGCAAGGTTATTGTAACACTTGGGACTTCTGTGCCACCTGACATTTGTCTATTTGCACATGTGCATTTTAATAATAATAATATTGGAGAGACATGGAATTAGAAGATTAGAGGGATACGTGCATTTATAGCTGCCTAAAAACAGGTATGTGGTTCCGTAAGCACGTATTTGTTTTCAGTATAACTGTATGTATTTATTGTTCATGGCGATCTTTAGATAAACAACATAATGGACTGTTACCTGCTCTTCTCGTATGTACGTGCATACGATGAAAGCAGGTAACAATCCATTATGTTGTTTATCTAAAAAATTGCCGTGAACCTAATATACATTTTTAGTATCTTGCATTTTCGTTGGATTCAGAATTCGCACGTAAACATCAGCGCTTCGAAAGTTTTAAATATTTTAATAGTAATAGCTTTTATTAATAAAAATAATTAATACCATTGGTTTACAATAAAATTGATTGTTTATTTCTTTCTTGATTTCAATGTTTAAATTATTATTGATGTTTAATTGATGACTATATGTAATTAGATAATTGCAGCTTTGTCTTTATAAAACTTACCATTAATAGACCAAGCAAGGGACTCAGAATTTTCAAGACATGTTTCAGCGGCATTCAATAGGCGCCTCTCCCGTCTCTCCTCATAAAAATAGAAGCGAGTTTTAAAGTTTAAAATCAGTATGCTTAGATATTTCATTCAAAAATACGATTCAATTCATGCTTTAAAAATGTTTCCTTTGCAAGTTGTAATTTGTGACATTAAGCCCTGGAAACCTGTTATATCGGTAAACTGAATTCATTTCAAGTTTGCTCTGATTGCATCCCGCCCTGATCTCACCAATTTGAATTAAATACTGGTGATTAATACGGTTATTAGGCATTCTGTGAAGATAGATATCTCTCAGGTTTTTACTCCGGCAAGGAGCTAGACGTTCACATGAATCGTTTGGCACGAAATTCCCTATAACTAGCGTAAGAGTAGATTCCGGATCCGATTGAAATGTGGCTGCAGCTCGCACGAGCATGTACATTTCCGCAGCCAACGTGAAAATTTATTGTCGCGGCTGTTTCCGTGATTTGTGTCCTTCCGTGACACATAAACACGCGCAATCACGGCGGATATTCTTGCTGAGGACAGCTTCCATTTCACTGCGGTGACGAAACGGCAAAATCTAGCTAAAGCGAAAAGCGTTGGAATCGCATTACGTGCTCGCGTGTGTGTGCGTCTGTGAGATGGTCGAATGGGGAGGGGACGGAAGGAGAGGAGTAGGAAGAAAATGAGATTTAAGCGTTGAACGTTCGAGTTTTAAACCGGCGGGTCCGTGCCGATCCGCGCCGTTCGTGATCTCATTCAAAACCATTTAGTGATCACTAATTTTTGGCGTGATTGCATCATTCTGATGGGTGGCTGTTGATTCGTTTTTGCGTTGCGGCGTGCATCGCGAGAAAATAATCCTTATAAATTCCTCGGGCAAGTGTGACTGATAAGCAAAAAGCGTCCTCAAACTCTAATATTTTTGTTGTGAATCTAACGTGGTTAATTTTATAATCTTTTTTCAGAGAATTTTCTCAATTTACTTTTCAAAAGTTATCAAAAATGAGGTTTAATCTTTAATAAGTCGTAATGTGCTTATTACATCGTTCCATTAGTAAAATAACGATTAATCATCAGGTAATCTTATGCATGTTCTTCGTACAAAAGCTGATTTTCTGTCCAGAAAACCCTATACATCCTGTTCCATTAAAAATTACGCAAAAAATCACTCCAAGTCGAATTAATTTTGAAATTTGGAATGCTTCAAATCGATGACCTTTAAAAGTAATGCAAAATTTCTTTCATGACGTCATTCTTATTATTATGACACTACTGCGGCAGTTGCTGATTAATATGGGCTCACACGTCTTCTGATACAAATGAGAAACAAGTTCAATATGAGATACCTTTGGCAGGATTACAATTTATCTTAACCCTGAGCTTTCAAAATTGGCAAGTATCAAGCGAAAACATTTATCATAATTATTTTTCTTTGAACATATTCTGCTGTCACGTACATTTTTTTTCTTTGAGAGTAAAATATCCGTCATGTACCTATTCGCTGAGATAATCATTTACGATGCGGACAAATTAACCGACTCTGAATTATTCCAAAGAGTCACTGTACGAGCCAAAAATAATGATTTTGAGATATGTCTCAAGTGACCTAAGAGACCGACCTGGATAATGTGGCAGGGTAGACGCGAGAAGAGTGGAGAGGGAAGTGTTTGTTTGGGGTTCCCAGTAAGGGAGAAAAATAAGCAAGGAGAAAGGGGATTGAGTAGAGTTAGGTGAGGGCGCCAAAGGAGAGAATAGCACGGGGGAGAGTGTTGCGAAGGGGGTGTGGGAAGAGAGAAGAGAGAGAGGCTCCGAGGGGGAGTAACGGCTCGGGGATAGGGACGAAGGCGGTGAGAATGCGATACTGGAACAGTTTCTCTTAAGCCGATTTATAACATCTCAAGTTTGTTGAGAGGTGGCAGGGAGAGAGCAAGGAATATGGGCCGGGGCGTCTGGTGAGGTGAGCAAGTGCGGTGTTGGGAGAACAAAGGTGGAGGAGGGATGGAAAGGTGGGAGAAAGGGAAGTAGTTGGGGGGAAATGGGTGGAAGGGCGGAAGAAGTTGCCTGCGTGTGGGAATTATAGGAGGTAGGGAGAGGGTGAGGAGTGGGGTTAGAGAGGGGCCTGTGCTGGCCGTGTGGGGAGGGGGAAGTGCCCGCTTATCTCTAGCACCTGGAAAATAGTCCGCTGTTTGATGCCTCGCTCCCCGTCGGGGTCTCATTCCGTACCCCTGCACTCCGGGGCGGGGCGTGGGCACCGGAGTGGGAAAGTGGCGGATGTGCGTCTGTGCACGTGCGATATTTAAATCCTAATAGGCAGCCTATTTAAAATGCGCGGCTTTTAATTAAGCTGCTATTAATAGTCAGGGCGAGGATTTCACTTGCACGTTGCATTGAAAAGGTCGGAAAATAGTTGAGGATGTAGTAACACTCATGGCGTAGCTGGCAGAATGTTAGGCGAGAATGGGAGATGATTATAATGAGGTATACAATGATATTTTTTATTTAAATTATGTACATTAGTGGGTGTGAGATTTTTAAGTAATTGGTATTGAGTTGCGCAAACTTTTGATTGAAGAAAATGTTAACTTATACTTTATTTAAATATTTTTTATTCAAAATACGAATTCTTCTCTCTAATGCTACCCCATCCACTTTTTCTCTTGCCAAGCCTATTAAAAAGTATTAGTTCATGTTTTGCATTTTCCTCAAGTTATTCTATTCCGTCATTAATTTAATCGAAAATTTTGCACGCACGATTCGCTAACATGCAAAATATTTAACCTCATGGTGACGCATTCGTGCTTATGGTACATGCTATTTCTTAAAAAGTTTATATTTTAAGTACAGCATTACATTATGATGCTATTTTATCAAAGCAAAAGTAACGTTTCTGTAAAACAACTATTTTCATTAACCTACGCAAGGAAATAAAAATCCACAAAAAGACATTTTTGTGCTATATTATTTACGGATAAATTGGAGCTACGAATTAGAAATATTTATTTACGGTCGTCCAACGTAGAATTATTGAAATAAAAGAAATTCCCAATGACTTTCCTTTATAGTTGATTTATGGTACTAGCTTTTTTGACTTAGCAAAATTAAAACTTGTGTCAAACTAATATGCTCAATAGAATTCATTATTCACAAGGATATTGGTTGACCAGCCACCGCAGCCGTTTATAGTATATATTTTTGGCTATCAGATCAGTCTCTTCATCATATATGAGAGTTTATTTAAAAATAGAGTGAATGAAGTTCTGATAGTGTCCAAATAACTAATATATATTTTATAAAGGTAATGATAAAAAAAATGCGGGTCGCGGTGGTCTAGCGGGTAGAGCGTTGGACTACTGACCGGAGGGTCCCGGGTTCGATTCCGGGGCAAGGCACTTTGGGCACCTGCAGCTCCACCCAAGCTAGTTGATTTTTCGGGTACCAGATCTTCCTGGGAAACCATAACCGGCACAGGGAAAGGAGCTGCCCCCCCTACCCTGATGTGTGAATATTCACACGCCGTATAGGGCCATGGTACATGGGTGAGCTCTACCATCACCTACTTTAACCGACCTTCGGGTTGATTACTGTGTTTTTTATAGATATATGTTATGTAATTATTTATTCATTTATCCTAACTGACCTGGATATAAAGGTTTAATCAGAACAACGTGCATGAAAAAAATTAGTTCGCAATTTGGACATTAATTTATTTTACACGGTGTGCTTGGTACACATCACCTACTAAACCGTGATTATTGATTACTGTGTTTATGGTATATAGGGAGCGATTTGCCCAGGCAAAGATTCTATTTTTCTCTATTGATTACTTTGGTTATGGTTTTTTTAATGATAAAATATTATTTAATGATTTCTATAAACTGGAGAGTTTTAATTTTCAGGATAACTTCATCGGCATTGAGGTAAGGTAAAATTGAATAATCTTTGAATTCGTTTCATTGGTCTATATTTATTATTTTGGAGAAATCTAATCATATTAAATTTCATTAGAAGAATAAAAACAATGATACTCAACTAATATTTCATTTTGAATCATTTTTCCTTATATTATGACTTTTATTTTGCCAGTAAATGAGTTGTTTAGAATCGTTTGCATATGTGGCATTTCCCCTTTGGTTATTAAGTTAAATAATTTCCATTTTCCTGTTAAATTGACTTATCTGGAAACACAGAACGTTAAAAGTAAAAATTATATTTCACTTTCTAGAATTGAATGCAACACTGCGAGATTATGAATTAATTTCAAAACCGAAGCATTGCAAATTTCCAACTTTATTTACGGGAGGATAAATTTGTCTGGCTTCCCAAAAATACAGGGACTGGGGATATTTCAAGGCGATTAAAAGCAATAACACAAAATATTTCCTTCGTAAAGGGATCGGACTTATGGGGGAAATTCCGTCTCTTTCAGGGAATTGAAAGGAAGTGTCGTTCATTGACGTAAAGTGCTGAGAGGAGATGCTCTATTTGAAACTTCCAGGTTCTGCAAAGGAGGAAGGGTAGAGTTTACTACTAAAATATAAATCAATAATAGCTGCTTACGCTGCGCACACTGTCGCTTTTACAGTTGTATGGGAAGTTTTTACATTTTGGCTGATTGAAAGTTGTAAATTTTATTTGAAAAGTGAGGAATATATTAGGTACAAATACTTGAAACGACCTTATTACATTCGTGCATATAGTACAGAGATTTTTAACGAATTGATTTATTTACAAAACTTGTATTAAAATAGCAGCTGAATGATAAGTACACTTTGGTTTTGGTTTTACATTCATTGAGTGTCTAAATACCTCTGACGTAACTCCTTGATTTAATTTAAAGTGCCTATAATGTCTGCGTAGGTATTCGATATTAAAATTTTAACACAAACAAAAATTATCCATGGGAATAAAAAACCTGACATATAAATTGTAAGTCATAAGTTCAAGAACTTGAGGCAAGGACTAAACCTGCCTGCATTGAAAATTAAGTTAAGGCTTTATAAAAATGAGTAACGATATGTAAATATTCACATTTACGCTCAATATAACATGGAGAAAAATAGATAAGCTAAATATCCATTACGTGATTATTTATAAGGGTTGTTATAGTCGTTTGAACCTCAACAATAATCCAATTTTGGTTCGACGCTGAAGGTGCTCTTTTTATGTCAGAGTACGAGTAAAACCTGCAACCTCGCAATGTACTGCAGAGTTAAATGCGCACCTTGGAGTCAACGAAAATTGTATGAGGAGATGTATGGGAGTGGGAAGTGGTCGGTAAGGGCTCAGTTTGACGGAGATAGTTATGGAGGTGATTTCTGAGAAAGTTGGAGGAGAGGAGAAGGAGAGGAAGCGAAAGGAACGGTAGTATGAGAGAAGAAGGGGTGGGAAACGGAGGGAATTTTGGTGTGCGGCGAACCTTAAGAGGCCATTTTCCCTTTCATCGACCTCACTCAATCTGAACCTCATCTTCGGAATTACTGCTCTCCTTGTATCCCTTCAAAGCATGACGTACACAAGCAGGGTACATGTGCCGATTTCTTTTTGAATAATAATAAACAATTAAACTGAAATGGTTATGATGATGTCATTTAAATTATTGTCGCAAGTAGTTAAAGACTTCACCTACACTGAGTAGCAAGCTTAGTGTAACACAAATATTCCCTTAAAATTTCACTCTATAAGGTAATAGTAAATTTTAGGGAAGGCGACAGAGAGCTGGTAATTTTCGATTCCCTCTGGTAAGATTCGAATCCCTCTTGGTGGGAAGCCAATTGGTTATCATTATCCCGATCCACTCCCTAACATATTTAAATAATGGATTTTGTAATCAAATGTTTTCCATTGGAATAACTTATTTAATACTAATGCAAATTCTACCTGAAAGAACCTATGCCTCATGTCACCAAAATGTACAGACTCAAATGGGTGCACTCTTCATATCGTCGAATAAACTCATTGCCTTCTCGCTTTTTCAGCTGCCGAAACTATTCCATAGCTTTTTTCTCATTATTCTCTCCCACTAGACTCGAGTTTATGGTACGAGGGTCATCCGGAAAGTAGTACCCGTTCGTGAAATAAAGACACAAAAGTAAATATTAACAAACATAAAAAATTTTATTTGAAAGAGGATACTTTAAACTACTTCTCAACATAATCTCCAAGCAAATTAAGGCATTTGTCATAACGTGTGACAAATTTCTGTATTCCTGCTGCATAGTCCTTCGCCGCCAGCTCATTGAGATACAGGGTCACTCCTTCTTTAAGTTCTTCATCGCTGTCAAATCTTTTTCCTGCCAAAAAGTCTTTAAGCTTTGTAAAGAGATGAAAATCTGAAGGGCCCAAGTCCGGGCTATACGGTGGATGGTCGAAAGTTTCCCATTTGAATTGCTGCAAAAGTTTTAACGCTTAAAAAAGTTAACGCTTGGTTTTGTGCTCATCTGTAAGCATGCGAGGGACCCATCTTGCACAAATTTTTGCATAATGCAGATGGTGTTTAACAATTTCATGAACAATTGTTCGAGAAACATTGGGAAAATGCTCACAGATGTCATCAATTGTGACGCGCCGATCGTTCCTCACGAATTCGTCAACTGAGCTCACCAGTTGGTCTGTAATGACAGACGGTCTCCCCGGACGCTCATCGTCGTGCGTGTTCCCCCTCCCCATGTTGAAGTTGCGACACCACCGCCGAACAGACGACTCGTCCATTACATTGTCTCCATACACCTCCTTTAATTGGCGATGAATATCACATGGGCGAACGTTTCTTGCATTGAGGAATTTAATCACTGCCCTCACTTCACAACTGGCGGCGTTCTCAATTTTTTTAAACATTGTAAACAATCACAGAAACAACACAGGCAATGCTAGCGTCACGCAACTTGGCTCAGAGAAGGCAGACAAGCCACTGAAGCTATCTGACCTCGAGCGGCTACTCGCGTCGTCAGCACTTCATGCGGCACGAACGGGTACTACTTTCCCGATGACCCTCGTATTATATTTCAAATATATCTCAAATTAGGATCTGAACACGCCCGTTTCGAATCGTGCCCAGGTAACTCGGGAAACTCCTTTCAGCGTTTCTTGCATTTTGAATTCACTGGAAATATGCCTTTCTATTTGGTTTTATTTGAAATATGTTGCATGAAGGCATTTAAATCATCCAAGTCTGTCATGTTTTTAACCCACTTGACTGTTTCTCAACACTGGTTTCCTCTAAAAGGCATTGTTTGGTAGTGGCATCAATTGAACATTGTAATTCGCGTTTTCCCGTTTCCCTCGAAGCTATGTTTCTGCCCGGGAAAATTATTTATGTATGAATATGTGAATTGTAAATGTATAATTTGTAAATGTGTATATTTTAAATACGTACATTGGCAGGTGTGTTTCCATATTTTTTTACTCGCTCGCGTACCTAAAAATCGAATGCGGGCCCTGTCCATCCTCCTCTAGTTGTTATGCAATTATTTTTGGAAGAAATATATTGGATATTTCCAATTTACATTGAGTTTCTGGCTTTAATAGAGATTTTACTTGCACTAGTGGACCTTTCCATTTGTTACACAAGTCTACTTTTATTTACGTATTTAGACTTAATCTGGTGGCTGCTCCTTTTCATAGCCCTCTTAACTTATGTTTGGAGGTTGGGTTGGGTCCAATTTCTTACTCTAATTAGCCCTACCCAATCCAATAGGGTTAAAATGTTTCTAACTACGGTAGAATCTTTTCATCAATTTTTTATTTTATGTGTCTATTTTTTACCTAGCCTGATCTCATTCATTTTATTTTTCCCTCGGTAATCATAGGTTTTGAAAATTTGATGGGGGTGAGATTAGTTCACTCAAAAAATTTAATTTATGGCTGATAAAAGTTCCACCTTCAGTTTAAATTAACTTTTATAGAGGAAATTGTATTAATAATGCATTTAAAAATTCTAATTTCATATCAAATTTTATAGTTAACCTTTTCCTGTGCAAACTAGGTGTCATATTAGTGAATTGTAGTAGTTTTGACTTTGGACTGGTATATTTGAACAATTTTTGTTAAAAAGAACAAAGGTAGACACCTAGGAATTACAAGAAATAATTAATCTTTGAACAAATTTTGGTATAAAATGAAGTCGCCCCTGCAATGAAGAATTCCTGTGAAGAAGTGTATATTGAGAATTATCTGATTATCTTGTCATGCCAGGATTGGCCGGCCGCAACGAAAATACTTTAAAGTTGGGCGATCACTCTAAGTTAAGCAAGTTATGACTCCATTCTACCAGCTCCGTCATGTGATATTGCACACAGAGTCGTGTTCCACAGGGGTATCTTTTTCCCTACTTTCTCAACTTCGCATTTCTGCCTTATTCCCTTTCCCTCATGTTCCTTTTCCCACCTCTCCCTCGGTACCGCGTGCTACCTCCTTCCCCAGCACCCATGCTTCTAAATACCCCTCCCCCCACTCCTCATCGTCCTATCCACCCATCGTCCCGCCCGCTTTCGCTCCACCTGTCTCTAATTCTCCTTTCAGCGCCTATAACATCCCTATTCCCTTACTCTCCCCATCAGCCTTTTCCCTCCCCTTCCCCCGTCAGTAGTTCTCACTCCTCTCAAATCTCAACCACCCGCAACTCCCGCCCGAGATTCTCCTTCCTCAAGCCTCCCCTCTCCCTCCCGCACTTTCCCTTTCAACATCCGCACAACTCGATGCCTCTCCGTTACACATGTTATTCTCGTGTCGTCCACCGTATACAGTTACTGAGGTACGAAAATTTCACTTTTACTCATTGCCTTATTTTCTGTATAAAATGATTCATAGAAGTACCTAAAAGAATTCGTATCCGTGAACGTTTCGAAAAACAAGTATAAGTTACTTGTTGAGGTTTGACTTTCTCTGATCAACATATACAGCATATTGTCGATTTTTATTATCAGGAATTCTATCAAACAACAACTGAAATAGAAAATAAAAACACCCAAATTCTATTTCTTGTGCTGCTGTTTGTATTTAACTTATATTTTCCACAAGCCATTTTGATTGTATGCCTTGATTCGTTGATAAAATTGATGATTTATTGAACCATGTTGGCGATGAAAAGTATTTGCTACGTTTGATTATTCCAAAAGTAATTATTTTCAATAAGGGATTAATTTTTTAATATTAGGGTTTCATTGTGTTGTTACATATATCTATTGCACGCACTGAAATCGTGTTTAAACTGTGTTGATCCAATATATACGAGGGTCATCCGGAAAGTAGTACCCATTCATGCCGCATGAAGTGCTGACGACGCGAGTAGCCGCTTGACGAGGTCAGATAGCTTCAGTGGCTTGTCTGCCTTCTCTGAGCCAAGTTGCGTGACGCTAGCATTGCCTGTGTTGTTTCTGTGATTGTTTACAATGTTTAAAAAAATTGAGAACGCCGCCAGTTGTGAAGTGAGGGCAGTGATTAAATTCCTCAATGCAAGAAACGTTCGCCCATGTGATATTCATCGCCAATTAAAGGAGGTGTATGGAGACAATGTAATGGACGAGTCGTCTGTTCGGCGGTGGTGTCGCAACTTCAACATGGGGAGGGGGAACACACACGACGATGAGCGTTCGGGGAGACCGTCTGTCATTACAGACCAACTGGTGAGCTCAGTTGACGAATTCGTGAATTCAATTCGAATTTCATCTCTTTACAAAGCTTAAAGACTTTTTGGCAGGAAAAAGATTTGACAGCGATGAAGAACTTAAAGAAGGAGTGACCCTGTATCTCAATGAGCTGGCGGCGAACGACTATGCAGCAGGAATACAGAAATTTGTCACACGTTATGACAAATACCTTAATTTGCTTGAAGATTATGTTGAGAAGTAGTTTAAAGTATCCTCTTTCAAAAAAATTTTTTTATGTTTGTTAATATTTACTTTTGTGTCTTTATTTCACGAACGGGTACTACTTTCCGGATGACCCTCGTATTTTGTAGAGTTTTCAATGACAGAGTAAAAGATTGTGGTGCACTGTCGCGAACATTTGATCTACAGGTATCCTACTTCCTGTGTATTTACTAATACGATACTTAAAAAAACGGAAGTGAAGGTTCTGGTCTTCCAAGTATAGATTTTTTCAAATAATAGGAGCTAAGTAGTACTGTAACTAGTACTGAAGCTATCGTTTTGACGTAATCATTTGGCAAGGATATATTTGAAATTAAATCCCAACCTTTGAAAACCCAGTTTTGATGTTAGTTCGAAGGATTTAGCTAGCAATGTTGCCAATCACTACCAGTCTCTTAACAATTATTTATTGGTAGGTCTGACATTAAGATTAATGGTATTACACAAAACTTAATCGTAGTTCAGTCAGCATGATCATTTTATGTAAGATAATTTCTCTATTTGACCTCGGCAACATAAAATAGCAGCAATATTTCAAATTATTTCTTTTTGGAAAAAATGACTCGTATTGCAGTAATGAATCAATCAAAACAAAAGGTTTAGAGTTGATCCCCATGATTTGGATGGCAGGATGATTTTTTCTTTTTATCTCTGCTAAGGGATTATGGGACATTTTCCACTATTTCGTGCTATTTCAAATCATACGTCTGGTAGGGGAGAAAAGCGATAGAAAACCCTACTCCAAAGACCCGTCACACATTGCTACACACGCATTTTCCGACTTGTTTTCCGCTTTTCACCGCTCATCCTGCGTTTAGCTGAGCCCTTACCCTTCCCTTCTCTTCCAAAATTTCTCCTTCCTTCCACACCTTCTCCCTCCCCATCCACCCTTCCCTTCGAATTCCCACCCTCTCCTTTCGATCCCCTCCTCAACCTCTCCCTTTCTAAACCTCCCCGCGCCCTCCAACCAGAACTTCCTCCCCTGATGAATGTTCCTTGTGCTTAACGAGACCTACTGAGCCGTTTCGCCGGCTTTGAAAGGATAGAGAGGAGGAGGAAGAGGAGGAGGTGGGTGGAGAAGGGGGTGGGTTTCGGGAAAGCGGGGTGGTAAGGTAGGTGGCCACGGGGTGGGGCGGAGGGGTAGGCAAAGGGGGTTTAGGTGGGGGAGGGGGGCCCGGTGGGTGGAAGGTTCGTCCATTTGGCAGTTCCCTCTTAATGGGATAGCACATGCCTTTCGCTTGCCTTGCATTTCTCCGGCGCGTCGGTTCAGTTGCGGCTTTAGGAGAGGCAACGTCATAATTACAAAGAATCCCACCCACCTACCACCCTATCCTTCGGTCGCCCCCACCTCCCTACCAGTCCATCCCTCCTTCCCGAGCGAGGGCTTCCTTGAGCCAACCAGTCGTCCTTCATCGTCTCCCTCACACCAATATGCTTCGGAGTTTCCCTCTTCCCTCTCTAACTCGGGTCATATTTCCCCTATTCCTACTCTTTTCCCCTCCACTCCACTCTTTGGAGACGCTCCCTTCTGCTTCCCCCATTCCCAAATTTATCCGCTTTCCAATCAACAAATTATCAATATCTCCTCATCCTCCGCATATTTCTCTTTATTCTTCGCAAATAACTTGGCAATATCAATCCCTGCTTGTTCTTTTTTTGCTGGCATTACCCTCCTGTTTGCGACACTTACAGTATCCTGCGTACTTAATTACACGAGTTAATTCAGGGCTGATCCCAAAAATAAGCCACTTGTCTTCCTGGTGTTTATCTAATACCAGGGGTTTGCAAAGGAGTCAAGATCATAAAGTATAAAATCTAAAGTTTTTTAGATATCCCTTAAGTTTATTTGGAATACAACGGAAGATTCTTGTGATAAAGGGCATTTTTGGTTCAAAATTTTTAGTTTGTATCCTTATGATAAAATTTTAGTTATCTATATATGTATATTCATTTATTATATATATATATATATATATATATATATATATATATATATATATATATATATATATATATATATATATATATATATATATATATAGATGATGCGGAAGTACTCACGAGAGCAATATAACTTTTGGACGGCACAATATAACACAGAATAAATCAGATAACACGTAAAAGGACACTCACACTGTAGATGATTTGAGCTTTAGGCCTACTCCGAGGCCTTCTTCAGGACAGACAGCAATCTAACCTGAAGAAGGCCTCGGAGTAGGCTGAAAGCTCAAACCATCTACAGTGTGAGTGTCCTTTTACGTGTTATCTGTTTTATTCTGTGTTATATTGTGCCGTCCAAAAGTTATATATATATTTTTTTTTTGTTGGACCAAAATGGTTAATGTAAATGATACTATATATGGCCCTACCACCTTCCGAAGACTCGAAATATGGGTAGTATTGAATCCTCTTCGAAATGAAATCTCGTGCGTAGTTTTTTTGGAAGGCCTTAAGTTATGCATTTTGCTTAATTTAAGTAAAAATGGACATGAATAAGAGTATTTATTAAATTAGAGAAGAATTCCTTAAAATATTTTCACAATCATCATCAATTAGTTTAGCTTTAAAATTTGGTTATACGTATCGATTTCGGCAGAGTGGTAAATTTGTCATCGATTTTTGCTCAAATTTCTTATTTCTAGCAGCGAGATATTTTGCTTTGACCATTCACATGATTTACCATTCACATCTCGATTCAGTAAAAGATTAGCAAGATTAAATATTTTAAAAAGTAACAAGTTTGTTACTGTTTTTTGGAATACGAAATACGGAGTATAACAATAAATTTGTGTCAAATTAAAAACTTATTGAGAGGAAGAATATTACTTAGAATTTTCACTTTAAATTAATGAGTTAACACTGCTGAGATAGGAAATTGTAGTGAGTAAAGGAGCCAAAGAAGCTTGGCTGGGTAATTTGGCTCTTGGTGAAGCAAGCACTATCAAATTTTATCTCCTAAAAGATTAGACTCGTAACTTCTTGCTGAAAATATGTCAAAATGCTTCCGTTTATAAAATACTTAGAAAATTAATTATCATAATTTTTAAGTAGTAATACTATATGCACGTACCTAATTTTTTGTGTGAGGTTTTCTCTCTGTAACCATAATACCGAGAGAAAATCCATAGGTATATTTCATTAATAAAATTTAATAACATATTCTCTATGCGCTACCATAATTATTGTTTATTCGAATACATATTGTTTATTACATAATATTTTTCAATGTATGATCATAGTTTTATTTCAAGACGTATTAAAATACCATCATATGACGAGAGATTAGACAGAGACAATTAAGACTATTTATAAAAAAGTTATAATTTAAAGAGATTATTTTTTTCTTTGCTCAAATAGAAAGCATACTTAAAACATTAGATAATGGAAATTGAAAGATATTCTTGAAGGTGCTGCATAATAGCTTCCCACATATGCATTTCAAAGGCATTGTGGGCTCTATTAATGAATTTTCACAGGATGGGTGAGTGGTTATTCTGCCGCCAAATGGAGGAGTCAAAATATGAGATGGTTTCCCTCGTTTGGTGATTATGACCAGCGATAAACGCATCACTGAGGGTGATTTCAGGTGTCAGTTATCTTAGTGCAAATATGGTCTTGATTCCACAACATCCCTGTTTACGCATTAATGAGCATCGTTGGAGCAGTTGTAAGCGGACACCTTGTGTAATCTGATGGTATTAGCATTCTCTTTTAAGACAATAGAATTGATATGACTCGTTTTAAATTCGGTATATAATTTGGGTTTCAGAACACTAGCGGATAATTACCTTCCCTGATGATAAAAATTTCAAACGATGTATTGTATTTTATGGCAGGTAAGTTAATAAAAACATACTCGTTTAAATGTCTAAATAGTGAATTTTTAGAAAGAAACAGTTATTTGAAAAGGTATTACTGCCTTCTTGATTTATTATAATTCAATGACATAATTGAGCCGATCTTTGACATAACTCGCTACATTTAATGAAACTACACTTGTTTGGTGTTAATTCACGTCTACTATCTAAATTTAGACTAACTATTTATAACAAAAGATAATAATGTATCATAATTTGTAATTTTGAAAATTATTGAAATTTATTTTCATTGGAATTAACAGTTGTTCACAAGAGATAGGAATAGTACTTCTGAACAACGCAATGGAACAACTATGACGAAAAGATGTGCAGATCACTTTGTTCTCACTGTGACGTTTAATTGAATCACATTCAAGCATACATTGCACAGTGTATTCTAGCAGCACACAGACAGAGGCAGAGATACTAAGGCAGAGATAATGACAGAGATATTCTAGGTTCCTATATTTTTTAAATCCAAGCATTCATTCGAAAAATCTATTATTTTCCTTAACATTATGGAACGAAATGACGTCTTTTTGAAATATAAACGATGAATATGTAAAAATAGAAGCCATAAATATCATTGAAACAGGTATGATTCAATCAATCAAATGAATACCATTGAAATTTTATTGGCTAAGCAGTTACGTATTTTGATATTCCTATGTTTTTATTGCACTGTGGGTGAGCTTTATACGAATATAATGGCATCGTGGTGACATATAATCTTTCTGAACCACTATGATCTTCTCTCCCTTATAATTATCGTCCATTCATTTTGAAGAATACCTATGAATGAATTTCACGATGGAATACTTTAAAACAAGATAACAGCCAAGTCCTAACTTTAAAATTAAGTAGCATTAGCACTAAAAATTGGAATAAACCGCGAGAGTTTTGGGAGGGCAAGTTTTAATAAAATGTATTTCTCATACCAATAATACGTACAATGTTTTCAAAAACGAGCTCTTCATAGGAGTTTATATTTGGTTCCATTTGATGGTCACGACTATGGAATTTGTCGGAAAAAACGGTTATAGAACCTCCCTAATTACATTTAAACGCGTGACATTTGATTTTAATTCAAGAATCAAAGTAATACTTAGTTACTTCAGAGGGTGATTCCACTGCTACTTCATTATTTTCCAGAGGAAGGAAAATGGGTGGTAGTTGGGAAGGACGAAGAGAGGAAGAGGGGTTGATGGGGAAATGAATTGGAATAGAGAGAGAGAGGGGGGAAGAGGAAGGAAAATGGAGGGGGGAAGGCTTTTATTGCGTACCTTGTGCAGGGTAAAAGACTTTTCGAGGAACCCGATCACAATCGAAAGTTTATATTTCACCTCTGATTGGGTAATTTCTTGGAAATTCGACTTCCCCTCTGAATATTCTGAATGATCCTTTTATTCTCCTCATTAGCCGATCTCCCCCCGCTCACCTCACCCAGAAACCTCACCCCTCTTCTCTCGTTCCCTTATCCCTCTCTTCTCCTGTCTCCCTCCTCTCTCCTTCTCTCCTCGCCGCCAAGTTTGCACTTCGCCGTCGTTCCGGTCTTCCCATGTACGGCGGTCTCTCTCTCTCTCTTTGCCCCTCTCCCCCAACCCCCACTGCCGCTTCTCCGTAGAAGCGGATCTTAATTCGGCGGGAATAATGGTAACGTACAAGGCATAGGGCTTCATTAAAATTCGCAATGATTGCTCCGCTCCAAAATGGATTCAGGGCTCGCCAATTATTCTTCATCCGAGTAAAACTTCGGTAGTTATTTATTCACAAGGAAAAAATAGTGGACGAAGAGCGCGTTTATTGTGATATTTTTGAGACTACGGTGGCATGCACTAAAGTTTTCTTGTCTGGGAATTATTGGACGAAGTAATTTCTTGGTGTGAAGAAAATATTTAGGGGATTTTTCGAGGAGGGGAATAATTATGGAAGTATCACAAGCTGAAGTTTGAAACTTCATTTACCTAACTGAAAATGATAGACTATGAAGGAGATTAATAATAATAATGATGATGCCTTATTTGAAAAATAATATTTAATTATTATTTTTGATTATTTATTTCCTGTATTTGTAGCTTACATTGAGAGAGAAATAGCATTTAATTGTACACTGTTTCCGCGTAGTCATTTTACACTTTTACAGAATTTAATCTAGTTTACGTATTGATGATATATTGCAAAAATTAATTTGAATAATATCTGTGTTTTCGTGGAATCAATAAACTTTGATGCTATTTGACTGTACATTTTAATATTTACTCGTATAAGTCGTAAAGAAATTCCCCTGATTTCTATCGATATCAACATACATTTGGAAACATGCCACATACTCGTACTAAAATGTAGATGAAACTCTTACGATGAAGTAATTTATATTTTCACCTTTTTGCATATTTTCTGCATAATTTTGTTTTTTTGTTTATTAACTAAGTTGAAGAATGTTTAAGATGACATTGTAAATATTTCTGAAAATGATTCTAATTGAATACATAAGAAATGGCTGCAAAAATCAGATTTCAGATTAAACATTTATGCATTTCAGCCTCCGGAATAACTGAAACATGAAATTGATTTGAAAAATATCTATTAATATGAGTAGTAGGAACTACACAGAGAACCATGAGAGATAGTGAAATCTAATTCATTACATACTATTATAATATTTCTGTCTTAAAAACTTGAACTTTTTGTAACCCATATGATGTAGAAAATCCAAAATTATGCATCAGATATTGAAACACATTGAGAAGAATGCATACTATATGGCAGCACTTTTCTACTTGATATCAAGTAGAAAATAGAGTAAAACTATAAAGCTTCTCAGTAACCTTACAAACAAATAGTGCGCATTAGAGGGCGTGTATGTTTTCCATTTGAATATTGATTATATCAATTACATAATTTCAATTGAACCGAACTCCTTTTATGGAAGCTAGAAAAAAAAATCTTCGAGCCATTTTATAACATATATGTGCATATATATATTTATTTAAATGCACATATGTATTATATATATAATACTTGTAAAAGTATCGCGGATGTGAATAATAATGTCTATGAAGTTAGCACTAGTCGACAAAGACAAAGATACAGAAACACACAACAGAATAGAAACTCACTCGGCATCAAATTTTCGTTGGTTCCAGGCATTTTCCTCAAGGAAAAGAAGGACAAAACTCCTGACAGTTCTGTCCTTCTTTTCTTTGAGAAAGATGGCTGGGATCTCCGAAAATTCGATACCTAGTCAGTTTCTCGTTGTTTGTATTTCTGTATTTTTGTCTTTGTCCACTAGTATTAGTGCTAACCTAACATACATTGCACACACACACATATATATTAGTATTATTAGGTAATCTACCGGTTAAAGTAGGTTTTTGGATGGACACAACTATCAAATAAACATTTTGTAACTCCAAAAAAAACCCAATCTAGCGACCTAATCTACATTAGGTCCCTCTTCATTTCTGTGTACACACACACACACAAGCACACGCCAGTGTATTTCCCTGTACCGGTTATGGTTTCCCAGGAAACTCGAAAAATCACATGGGTTGGGTAGAGCTAAAGGTGCCCGGAGAGACTAGCCCGGTCCCGGGCCCTCCGGTCAGTAGTCCAACTCTCTACCCCTGGACTACCGCGACCCCGTCTATTTTCCTGTTTGTGTGTATAATATATATATATATATATATATATATATATATATATATATATATATATATATATATATGTAGGTACACATATACCCTTTACTTTTTTTCTCGAGTTAAAAAATAAATAAAACCTTTCAACCGTCGTTCCTTCCTCATTCCCTTTCCTCTCTTGCGCTCCAAACCCACGACGTCATTCGTCGCCCAGCAACGAATTACCAAGTCAATTTCCTGGTCCATTGTCAGGCACAGGGATATCCCAGAGGAGGAATCATCTTCAGACCTCAGCCCTCTTCCCACCCCATTCCGTCTAGCGCGCCCTCATCTCCCCCTCATGGCGACCTCCCTTCCATACCCTAACGCCCACTCCCCTTCCGGTTACTAGCACCTCTTTCCTATTCTTCGCCCTTCCCCTCTCCTTATTCTCGCTACTATCTCCCCACCCCGCTCAGACCCCACTCTTCTTTCTTCGCCACCTCCTCCTACGCCGTTCAGTCCTCAGTCGCCGACCGCGGACCCTTTCTCCCCCGCCCGGGTTTTTTCCCCTCCCTAATACTCGTCCTCCGCCTCTACCTCCCTCCTCCTCGTCCCCTCCCCGACATCGCCCCTGACGTTCCGTTATTTTTTTATTCCAGACTCCACCCATCGTTGCACTGTCTCCGCCCGTGGGTGTGGTGGTAGGGAGAAAAAAAGCGGAGTCTATATCCGGATCTGAATAATTAAAAGCTTCTAAAACTGCTAGGCTCTGGTGCCATTGCTCGACTCGTGGGATTCAATTATTTTTTTTATTTTTGGATGCCACATTGGGTGTAGACGGAATTGGGGACTTCCGAGGTGCATGACTCTGGAGGGCGTGGGCGAGGGTAGGCGATACTAAGATTGAAAATGGGTAATGATATAAGATGGCTTGGCTGCGAGTCCAATCGAGTACATAGCCGGAGATTTGGAATTTTTGTCATTTGAATCATTTGGTGGATCGTTTCGGCGTTTAATTTTGTGAATTCGGGGTGTGGCAGTAACTTACAGGGTTCGTCTGGAAGATAAGTGTACTGATTTTTTCCGGATTTTTGACAAAAGGGGAGTCGTCCACTACGAATTTGTACCTGAACGACAAACTGTAAATGCTGCATTTTACGTCCAAGTGCTCGACAGGCTTCGAAAACGAGTCGCCCGCGTCCGGCCAGCGATTAAAAACATCTGGCGGCTGCATCACGGCAATGCGCCGTCTCACACCGCGCTTGTCGTGTCGGACTTCTTGGCCAAGCACGGCGTGGCAACGCTGCCGCACCCGCCCTACAGCCCGGACTTGGCACCACCGGACTTCTTTCTGTTTCCGAAGATAAAGAGGAGTTTGAAAGGAACGCGATACGGGACTTTGGACGCCGTCAAAGAGGCCGTGACGTTGTGTCTTCGAGAGGTTCCCGATGATGCCTTCGCGGGAGCGTTCCAGGAATGGGAACGCCGCTGGAACAAGTTTATCGACTCACAAGGGTCCTATTTTGAGGAATATTAGCTTAAGATATGTAAAAGTGTAATGCATTTTTTTTCCTAAGCTCAGTACACTTATTTTCCGGACGAACCCTGTAGAACGGATCTTGAATCTAGATGATATATTATTATTAGAAACATCATTCTAATTTTTGACGACGAAATAATATTAAAATTCTTGCAATAAGTGGCAGCGAAAATGAGTTATAAGTTAAGCAAATACACGATGCATTCTTCCTTGAGAGGTCGAATTGACGGTATAGACTTTTGAATTCAGTCACATGAGAAATTTCTACATCACCAATTGGATTTGTGTCCAGGATGATCATCAGCACATTCTTAATCATTATATATATATATATATATATATATATATATATATATATATATATATATATATATATTATGATTAAGAATGCGCTGATGATCATCCTGGACACAAATCCAAATCAGTCATATCTTATCTTCCGAAGAAGACGGAGCTCGAGTCCGTCGAAATTATCAAGATATTATTGTGAGTGTTCTTTTTATGTGTTCTCGTGCTGTGTGTTACTGTCTAAGTTATATATATATATATATATATATATATATATATATATATATATATATATATATGTTGGGAAAGCGAGGTAAGGGTAGGAACAGGATAGGGATGTTGGACAGGATGAAGGGAGGAAAGAAGTACACCGAGATGAAGAGGGACCTGATATAGATTAGTTGCTAGGTGGGGAGTCACAAAACGTTTATTTGATAGTTGTGTCCATCCAAAAACCTACCTTAACCGGTAGATTACCTAATAATAATAATATATATACACATATATTGCCATAATATTTGGTTTTAAATTATCTAACTCATGATAGATGGAATTATTTGCTCATTCAGATAGACTCATTTGTATGTGCTTCAAAAATTCTCACATTAAATTATTCATCATGTATACACAAATGAGAGTAAAATTATAGAAAACAATGCCTTGTGGGAAGTGATATCTTATTCGATAGACCATCATATTGAGATTTAGTAGCATAGTTACTCTGCAGCTAATTGACCTATCAGGTACAATAACTAATAAAATTCGGGAACGATGCATTTGTCCCCAGTCCCTTTTAGTATCTAATATCATTTATTTCATTGAACTTGCATTCGTTAACCTTTTATTTGCTTATTCATTTGCTTTTATCGTAGCTCTGTTGGTCTTCGAAGTATTTCCAAGTCTTTCACCGAAAACTTCAACATTTTTATTATTTTTTTACAGTCAAACTACATATTATAAATTAGATATTCTTTCCTGAATATAAACAGAATTATATGAAAAATGATGACAAAGGCAAAATTAATTGGAGAGTACGCAGTTCGCAATTGCTAAACTACACACTCTTACTTAGTGGTAAGGAACTGGATTCACGTGGCGTTTGGCCATAATTTTAGATAATTAGTACGTACTTAAACCGCGCTTTGTAACAACGTTGACTATTTCTGCACCCACTTCCACGACTGGTTCTTAAAGGGACTTTTCAACATCAATAGCTGGATCTAACAAAGCTTAGAGACGGAGTTAAATCTGAAAATAGGACTTTTGTCCCGCAACTAATGGTATAAGTGAAGGGAGTTTTCGCCGTTGAACAAATGTAGCTGCTAAAACAAGGAATGCGGGGACAGCATTGTGAGCTAAATGTCTTCAAAATATAAGTTGGAAATTCTACTATTTAATATGTATAATTAATTCGAATTTAAATAGAGTTGATTTCTGGGTAGACATCAATGTTGAAAACTTTCATACTGACCCTCACCCCCAGGTTGTGTGGCAGTTAAAATGTAAATTTAATCACTGAATATATTTCAATGCATAAAACTAAGAATAAAATAATACAAATATACTATATTCTTGCATTTTAATTTTAGATGCCCACCCCCTTTGATGAGTCACTGGGAAGAGTGATTTCCTGAATTGATTTGGGAGAGCGAGCTTTACTTGACTTTTTTAGATCCACAGCACCACTAAAGGTTCATTTTTTAGCTGGCAAAATTGATGAGCGAAATTTCGTGGATCACCAAGGATCCAACTTCCCAAAAATAAAACTAGGGAACAGATGACCACCATTTTCTAATGATACACCCTTTTCTAGCAGTTGATTAGTTAATAAATAATTCCAAGAATAATGTGGTATGATGTACGAGTATATAAGGCGTCGTATATGTGTGTGGACATAAAATGCTAAATTAACCCAGTTGCTTTTCTACGGCGTAGTAAAGAAAAAACATATCCTTTAAGAAGTACTATATTTTGCCTAACGGATCGGAAAGTATATTTGTTTTTACAGCATTTTACCCTTCTACAAATTTCAAGTTCGCAAGTATGTGGCTTCGTTTCATCCCAGTATTCATTTTTTATTATTCCGATAAAGAAATGATTAAAATTCTCTACTCACTTGGAAAATATTAAGTCTGGGATATTAGGCATTTTTATCTTGGAGAATCACACTGTCGATTTACGATGTTTTTCTTAACAGCTCCTGCTGTATTATGTGAAACCCATACTTTTTCTGGATATCTAATTAAGTGGATTTTCTGCAACGGGAGGAAAGGGAAGAAAGTTTACTTAAACATATGACAAGGGATAGATATTTTCCCTAATTGGTTACAGAAAGATACTGCGAGCGGGGGAAATATTTACATCAATATACGTCATTCATGTATATGCCATTTGGTAATTGAATAGCAATGATATTTACGGTCATGTAAGTCTCGAATAAAAAGTTGAAAAATGATGTTTGTTGGAAAAATATGATATTTATTTCTTGTTGAAGTGAATTTTATCATTATAAATACTTATAAAGAGTAAATTGTTTAACTTTAATTATAATGTTTAGAATTTCAGTTTTAATAATTAATCACATTAAATACTACTATCATAAACTTTTTTACTTAATTATATGTGATACAAAGTATAATTTGTAATATTATTATTAAAATTTGTTTTATGTAATTATTAATAATAAAGTACAATATTAAATTACAATTATTACAAATTAATATAATAATTAGTTTAATTTATTAATAAATGTTTGTAGAGCTCGATATGATTAAAGATCAAAAGGTTTACCTATTACTGAATTAACTTTGTCACATTTAAGCTATTGTTATTTCAATATACTATTCTCGTAATTTTTCTTGGTAACTACTTTCCCTACTTTGAACTAGTGAATAAACCTTAGCATGGGTAGTCGTTGGTCAAAGTTAAAATATGATATGAATTCATAAACTTATGCATGAAAACTGGCAATTGATGTATAAATTATTTATTTGTTTTTCTTTTGACTTAAATAATAATTTCCGGGACTGAAAATCATTATTAAATATGTATTAGACTACAAAAGAATAAATCATGTAGGGTTGATTTCTCGTTAAGTATAGCCATTGGGAAATTAATTATTCTCACTTTAAACTAAACCGAGGCAGAGGCCCTACGCGACGACATAACTTTAAATATTTTTCACTACAGCCATAAAATATTCCTCGCAAATAAAATGGCATTGGTGATTACTACTCCGCTTCGTCGCAATTCTCTCGCGGACACCTCGGTTCATTAGCTCGGGGGTGAAAGAAGAGGAGCGTCAGAGGGAAGGGAGAGTGTTGGAGACGTTCGCCATAACTGAATACAAATCATTTTGATTAATTGGCGGCATTGTCCGAGTCCCGACGAGCAGTCATCAATCGAAGCGAAGCCTCCGTTGCTCAACTGTTCCTCTCGAAACATTAAGCGGAGGCGCGAGAGGAGAGGGTACAATGGGTGGAGGGTAAACAAACGAAGGGAGAAAGATGGTCTGTGGCCGGACCGGAACCGACCATTTATATTGACCGATTCGTGAGGGTTTTTTTTTTATTCAAGTCCCTCCGAACCTCGAGATATGCGCCCGCGGGGAGGGGATTGACCAGTAGTATAGAAGTGGTGAGGTGAGAGCAACAACGTCGCCCGCCCCCGTCACTCTTCCTCTCCTATTTGCCTTTCCCGTCCCATCCCCACCCGCTGCCCTCACCCCCTTATCTCTCCACCCTCTGCGGAATTGGTCGGGAGTGACTCTGTGAGGTAACGGATTGCCCCGGGCGCACGCGGGCGGCCGTATTAATGACTTGATCCCCCCGAGCAAGTGGTCGCGTCTGCCCCGCGGCGGTTATATCCCACTCAATCGATTTAAGCGGCGGCGGAAGGAGGGAGGAGGTTCGGCCATTCGGAGAACCGCATCTCCCCATCCTCGACTACATCGTCGTCCCGCTCGATCCTCCGCTCTTTCCCGCCATCGCTCCCCCGCTACCGCCCCCACTTGTTTTTTTTCCCCTTCCCGTCAAGTTCCTCGTCACCCCGTTCGTCCCTCGCCATCTCCTGTCTCTCTCTCTACCTCCCGCACAAAAATGCGCCCGTTCCGTCTCGTCGTCCAACCTGCCCGCCCGCCCTCATCTTAACCCCATCTCCCACCCTCCCCTTCGCTCATCCCAGCCTGCACCACTTTCGATTTTTCACCGTTCGGAAGGTTTATGTCGTCCAACCGAGTTTCGGGCCATCTCGCATACGCGTTTCTTCCAGTGGGTGCAATATTTTGATTCCCGTGTGTGAATGGGCGACTGCAATGCAATGAAAAAGGCGTTTTAAAATTGTATATGAGAGAGGTAGAAGATCGTGGGCCTTGGCAGTTAACTTGGCGCTAAGCTACTGACCGGAGGGTAGGGGTTCGACTGTAAGTGACAAACCCTGGATACCCAGTGTTTTATCCAATCTGTGAGACTTTTCTGCTCCAGGACGCTTGGGCAAACGACAGGCGGAAATGAACTCAACTCTTTTCTCATGTTTGATTTAAATACACTATCAGACGTAGTATCTGGTGAGCCTAACCATCTCTTATCAAAATAATATTCGGGTTTGATTTTGTGAGTGGTACTTTCAACGGTTCTGTAGAATTAAGACATCCAATATAAGTTGGATGAGAAGTAGGAAGTATTTGTCTTGAAAAACCTGAAGTTTTAGAAAGCCCATTGGATTCCGTGAAATAACAATGATTTTCGAGTAAAATTGGCCTTAATTCATATAACGATGTTATTCAAATTTTGGGGAATGTTTCGTTCAATTTAGTAGGATGAAAAAGGAAAAGGTAAACATGGCAGTAACATTAGTAAATTTCGGGTATTTGAGAACCCCGAAATTGGCTTAACGTCCCATCCGCTTCGCACATCATTACTCGGCTAAGATTGCTGGTTTAGGGATTGGATTATCCCTCATTATTATCCCTCCCAAAATCTCCTTACTCATTTTTAGTCCAAGTGTCTCAGAAGTCTTCACTCTTCATGTCCTTATTCCACCTGCCAAAGAATGATATAATACTCATCTATCACAAAGAAATCAAATGTTTCCAGAAAAGTGTTGCATTACCGTGTAATGGGCAGTACACTCGTCATCTTCGATAAACTTGTAATTTGAACTTTTACTTAGTGGTAGTATATATTCAGTGGGAATAATATTTATTTGCAAAACGTTTTAATTAAGGTAGTTAATTGATCATATTTTTGGGT
>CM073775.1:47210223-47266595 GCA_037158775.1 Hetaerina titia
ATGTTTATCAAAATTGTTATCTAATTTAACAGCATACGAGTATCACTTTGTACCGTCGTTCAGATTGTAGAAGCTTCTATTGGTGAGTTATGCCACTTTGAAAATTGAGTTCAACAATTATTTTTGCCTCTTCAGTTATAGCCTCTATTTACATTTACAAACACAGACATAGCATAACCATACATACATTTGCCCAATCTTATTTCGATTGTAAATCCGATAGCTGAGTAAGTTCCGCCTCCTCGGGTGGAATACCCAAAGGTTAACTGCATACCATAGAGTCAATAAGGGATACCGTTGATCTTATATTTTTAAGATTAATATCCTTGTTTAAGATTAACATTTGTTATCTTAGTTTTCATACAGTAAGTTTCAATTTTAATATTTGAATCCGAAATGTGCCATATTTTTGCTTTTTCTCAGTTAGAAGATTGAGTTAAGGAAAAAATACATTTGTTACCGTATGCCGTAATGGCACCCATGATGCCAAAATATCCCTTTCACTTCGCTTCTGTCATCATGATATAATATTTTAAAGTCATATTTGATAAGCTTAGACAAGCCTGATGGTCATAGTTGCAACAAAATAAAATAAAGATATACAATGAATATAACCTTTGCTATTTAGCATACAAATTGTTTCCTGGAAACCATCGTTAATAGCTATTCTGATACAAGCTGATTCTTGCTCATCCCGGAGTCTACCCTAGAATCACAGCCTCCCTATTCTTAGACTTCTCGTCTTCAATCGCCCTCTCCCTCTCTAACATACATTCACCTACGTTCCTGTTGCAGTCACAGTCACACCGCTCCCTTCTCTCTGTCCTTCAAGGCATGCCGTCTCCCTCGATTCCCCCAAACCTCCACCCCTTACTCGTCCACCACATCCGCCCCACGCTTTTCATCCCTCGCCACCCTTACCTATCCTCTCAGGGTTATTTATTAGACGGCTATGCTTACTGAGTAAAGCTCCATGCTCACCTCCCGAGACGCCCATGGGTATTATCTGTCAAGGAGGCGAATGGCGCAAGTGTAAGATCACAACGGAGGACAGGAGGGTGAAGGAAGTGGGGATTGTGGATAGGTGAAGGGGTCAGGGTGAGTGAGGATGGGAAGTTAGCGAAGTAGCATGGTAGAAGAGGATTCTAGAATAATAGTACGCTTAATTGCTGAAATTTTGAAGGATTGACCGGTTAATATAATTTTTTTAAATACCAGACGAAGCATCATTAGAACCCATTTACATTTACTTGACCAACAAAATATTTATTCATACTAGTCTGGAGCGATTTGCTACCAACGAAGGTACGCTTCTTACACAATTATAATTAAGAAACATGAAGACTTTCATCGACTACTATCTTAACGCTAATCGATATTCCGTATCGTAAAATGTTTTAGACTCACACTCCTTCGAAATAGTCCCCTTGTGCGTCCAAACATTCCTGCCAGGGGGTTTTCCATGCCTTGTACGCATTCCGGAAGGCGGTGCACCGGATCTTGCTAAGCTGCTTCCTCACGGCCCGTTGTAACGCTTCCACCGAGCCGTGGTGAGGTCCTTTCAGTTCAAATTTTATCAAAGGGAAGAGAAAGAAGTCTGATGGGGTGTTTTATAAAATATTGGGATCCCCTTTACATGGTCGAGACGCTCTTGGCAGATCCGCGTGTGAGTTTCCTTTTGCTCATCCAAGAGCACTCGCGAGACCATCTTTGCACACACCTTTCTCATGCCCATATTTTCAGTCACAATTCAATAAACAGTACCTTTAGGGGTTCCAAGTACATCAGAAGCCATGTTAACACTTAATCTGTGATCCCTGTTCAACAAAACCTTCACTCTTGTAAGATATTTTCACTTTTTGAAATCGAAGAGTCTCCTGAATGTTCGGCGTTCTCAACATCTTCTGTAACCTCTCAAAACAACTTGTGTCACTTAAAAACACCTCATCTACTCATCGCGTTATCACCATACGCCACCTTGAGCATGCAAGAGTGTCATTCCCGGTTTGTCCCTATTTCACGGAAAATTTGGCGGTGTTCCAATAACCGGTTCATTACGGAAGGTAACGAGGTCACGTTATAGAGGTTTTGCAAACGAACGATCCTCACTCCTCATAGGCTGGTACTCAACTACCATTAGCCTTCTGTATTGCTCCCCCCCCCTCAAACCAAGCAAGAGAAACCGTTGCCCATTCGTCCGTCTATCCGTGAAAAACTAATTCATACTTCTCTTGGCACAGACATTTTACCTATGCATAAATTATTCAGTTTCCCTGGCATCCCCCAGTAGACATTCTTGTGGTGGTTTACGGAGCATTCTAACGAAGTAGAAATTATTCATAAAGGTATGAATGAGCACATAAATTATTTTGTATGATTTTCTGCTCTCCATAGATGAATAAATTCATAAAAAACGTAAGATAAAATACGCCAAATCATTTTGGACGAAACCCACCATTAAAATTTTGAAAAAGAGTTCATGTCAGACCCCTGGTAAACAAAATATTTAGAGTCTGCTGACCTGATGTAATTAATGAACAAGAATAAAATGTTTCCATGTAAAACTCTTTACTAGCATGACGCTAGGGTAGATAACGCTACTTCTGTATTAATCAACATTATTGTATGCTTTAACTCAAGACACGCACGTATACTGGTGTATTATGATAGAATACCATAATTTTCTACCGGTGCTCTTTTTCCGGCGATGATTACCGGATATTTCATAAGTAGAAATTACTCTTTTAATTTCAAAAATCTTGATATTTGGGGTAATTATTGCTATATAGCGCAACTAGTTTATGACATGTGGCTATCAAACATATAATTCATTTTTGTACTAAATAGCTAAATCATGAACTAGTGAGTTAGAAGGCATCACATTAGTGTTTTCTCGATCTCATGTTCCTGTTCAATTTAATACTAATTATGTAAGCAAAATGAAAGTTGAATATTGGAGGCTAAAAATAAAAAATTAAATGGTTGAAAAATAAAAAACAGGTATCCAATCCAAATGACAACACACCAGTGATTCAATTAAAAATTGATTTTCCCCGTTTTTTGTAAAATTTTAACTCCATATGGGCTCGCACCCTACTTTCGAGAATCAAGTGAATCATGTAATTCATCATATGGCATTTTTTTCGGAGTAAGATGGAACTTAATGCGTTTTCAGTTGCACGCACGTATTTGATATTTCCTTTATAACTGAATTAAGATTTACTCTATCCCTAATTTCAAATTAAATTAATCAATGTATTAATTTTCCAGTTATGCTTATTCTCCGCCCTATTTTGAAGTCATAAATATTCTTTGGTATTCCGCTGTTTTCCCCAAATTTAGTCAAATATACCCATACTTATTTATGTTCTGACCACAAGTACATACTGAAATCAAAATTTTCTTGATCAGGATAAAATACAAATAGAATAACAAATAGGTTTTGCGAAAGTTAACTTGGCTGAAATATTTCTTCTTTTATAAAAACTTTATTCATTGTTTGCGTAACAATGATGCCTGCATGAAAAATACCCGATTCTACTAAAGCGATTAATGTTCAGAAAACCATGTTGTATTTATCCAATCTACCATTACTCGTGGTTTTTACTAGATTATTATTTGGTAATCTACCGGTTAAGGTAGGTTTTTGGATGGACACAACTATCAAATAAACGTTTTGTAACTTCTAACAAAACCCATTCCAGCAACCTAATCTACATCAGGTCCATCTTCATCTCTGTGTACTTCTTTCCTCCCTTCATCCCGTCCAATATCCCTATCCTGTTCCTACCCTTTCCTCGCTTGCCCAACATTCTCTCCTCTATTACCTTCTTCAACATTCCACTACCGCTCAATACGCCTTTCATCCATTTTTCCTGCCTCCATAGGATTTCTCTCAACAAACCCCTCTCCTCACCCACCATCTCTAGTACTTCCTCATTTGTTTTCCTTTCGGTCCATTTCACCTTTTCCATTCTTCTCCACACCTACATTTCAAAAGCCTCCAATCTACGTCTATCCGCCTGCTTCAGTGATCACGTTTCCGCACCATACATAGCTACTCTCCATATCAAGGTTTTTACGAGTCTTGTCTTAACATCACCACTCAACGTCCCCGTCATCAACTCCCTCTTCCTTGAGAAAGCCTCCTTGTCTAGCGCAATTCTTCTTCTTACGTCCCTACCACTTTGACCGTATTGGTCCAAAACACTTCCGAGATATGTAAACTGTTCTACCTGCTCTATTTTTTCCCCACCTATTTTAATATTTAGCTTAGCCTTTTTCTTTCTGGTAAATCGCATAACCTTTGCTTTATTAATATTGATTTTCATCCTATATTTATCGCACTGAATCTCCAATTAACTCAGCAATGCTTGCAACCCCTTGGCTGACTGAGCAACTAATGCTAGGTCAACAGTAAACCTAACCGATTTTACGATTTCCCGTCCGACTTTCATTCCTACCTCCAGTTCTTCCCATGCCTCTTTAATCATTTCCTCCACATCTGCGTTGAACAGCACCGGTGACAATGGGACCCCCTGCCTTACACCTCTTCCTAACACTGCCCATCCGGACTCTCCGTTCCCAACTGAGTCTCACCTGAGCAGTCTGAGACATGTTCAGGTTGCGGATCAGTCTCCTGTCCCTCCAATCCATTCCTATTTTCTGCAATACACGCATTAATTTTTCCCAATTCACTCTATCAATTGCTTTTCCGAAATCTACAAAACAGGCAAAAACGTGCTGTTTGTATTCTATATTCCTCTCGATTAGTGATCTCATTACTGCAATGGCATCACGCGTACCTCTTCCTTTCCTAAACCCAAACTGATGATCCCCTAAGTAATCATTTGCCTTACTCTCTATCCTTATGTTGATGATCCTGAGAATAACTTTAGCTGCGTGGGATATCAAACTTATTGTTCTGTAATCCTCACATGACGTAGCCTTTGCCTTTTTTGGAATCGGAACTAACACCGATCTCACAAAATCTTCCGGCCAGATTCCTTCCTCATAGATACTACGAATCAGTCCATATATGGCCTTCTTCCCACCTTTTTCTAACCATTTCAACATTTCTACAGGAATGTTGTCCACCCCCTTAGCCTTATTTGCTTTAATCTCTTTTAATGCCCTTTCTATTTCATCGTCGAGCATGCCTGGACCTAAGCTATCTTCTTCTACCTTATGTTCCTTTTCTATGTCTAACCTTGTCGGCCTAAGTTCCTTACCATACAGTGTTTCTATATTTTGCTTCTATCTGTCTTGGATTTTTCCTGGTTCAACTATTATCTTACCCCACTTATCTTTCACTGTTAGCACAGATCTTGCCTTCTTACTTCCCGATAATAACTTAACCTTACTATATAGAGCACCAATTTCACCCTTCTTCTGTAAATGTTCCATATCCTCGCATTGCGTTTTCCACCATTCTTCTTTGGCTTTATTTGTGGCCCTGCTCAATTTATTGTTTAACTCTTTGTACTTCATTTTGCCTAACTCTGTGTTTACATTTTTCCATCTTCTCCTCTCATCCTACTTTGCAATGATACTTTCCCATTTTTCTTCGATAGTACTCAGTGTTTTACCGTCATCCATTATTTTCCCTACAGCCTGCTAATACTCCTTCCTCGTTAATCCATTTAATCTTCTAAATACCATTTCCTAACCCGCCGCCCTTTCCATATATTCTTGAAACGGACGTTACATTTCATAAAAACTAAATTGTGGTCAGAGTCCGTATCCGTTCCTGGGAACTGTGCAAATTTATCACACTGTTCCTAAACCTGTGCCTAACCATAATAAACTAACTGATACCTTTCTGAGTCACTTGGCATTTTCCATGTATACTTACGCCTTTTGTGTTGTATAATCCATGTGTTGGTGACGACCAACCCCTGTCTCCTGCAGAAGTCAATCGCTTTCTCCCCACGTTCATTCCTCGTGCCTAACCCATAGTCCCCCACCTCACCCCCATCTCTTCCTTCGCCTACCGTCGCATTTCAATCCGCCATCACTATCAAATGTTTACCTGCAGGAACACACGCGATTTTATCCTCTAACTCATCGTGCATCCTATCGAATTCTTCCTCCATGTGGTTGCTCGGTGGCATGTACGTGTATGCTTGAACAAAGACCAAGGTCGTCGGTTCTGCTTTGATTTCTACGAGTTAAATTCTATCAGTTTCCTCCTCTATGTTGACTACACTTCTTCCTACCCCTTTATTTAAAATTACGGCAACCCCTCGTTGGCTCTCGTCCCCGCCGCTGTATATGACTCTAAAATTGTCATTCCTTTTTATTAGATATAGAGTAGATAAATGAGTATATAAATAGTCTTTAATTATATCGACTAGAGATTAAAAATATTACAGAAGTTAGAAAATATTTCCTTTGTAACCTGAGTCATTGATTACTATTTACTCCACTTCTATTTAATTGTTTTGATTGTTTATGTCTGAGGAACATAGACCAGCCTAAATGGAAAATGTATTTAGAATAGATATGACCAGATTATTAACTCTCTGTTCCTAAAATTGCTATATCATTGTAATAAACCTTTCCTAGATAGCTGTTATCTTTTGTTTCATCGTACTGGTATTTTTTATGTAGCAGAAAAACTGTTGGCTAATTTCTTTCCAAACAACACTTAAATGTGTGCTTTTGTGAAGTTTTCTATCCTTTGTTTGGCTAAAATGAATGCTTTTCTCTTTGCATGGGTAAAATATGATTTTATATGCATTTTAGATGCATTAACCTGATTTAAATTTAATGAAATTTAGAATTTCTGTCAGAGTATCTACTTACCGCTATATTTTAAACTATGGATTCAGTTTTTCATTAAAAGGGTGGACTTTGGAAAGCAAGAGCATTTTTACAAATAATTGTTCACACTACCAGACATGCTATTGGTATATAAATATATATCATAGCATTAAAAGAAACATTAACAACAAATTAGTTGATGTGCTAGAGATGTCACGGGGCAGGTTTTTGATAGAAGTCAGCCCAGGTATCCATAAGGTGATTTAATACAATCTGTACTGTTAAATTTTATTCCGCTATGCACACTGAGAATTTATCATTTAAATGGAAACCTCTTTCAATCTTTATAATATATTTAATTTTATCGAGTGCCAATTTTTAAAATTACATTTTTATGAAGGGGCCAGAACTATAAGGGACATTCTCTTTCAGCGTGAAAAACCTTGAATCCTTTGACAACGCATTGGTAAAACCGATGAGAATGAGAACAAAATAAATTTTGGCGTCTTGACAAATCCTGAAGGAAGACACACCCACTTCACCCATACAAAAAATATGGAACAAAGCGTTGCAGAATGGATCCATTTTCGATATATCGGGGATGCGCGGTGATAATGATGACGGTGTCATTGACATTCCTTAAAATTCAGGCTCGCCTCGGTGAAAAGCGTTATTTTCTTTTTATTTTGAAAGTGTACCGCTGTGTTTATTTCGCGGAGCTATATTTGGCGGGCGCCAATGATAAGCAGCCGGGGTGGAAGAGGGAGGAAAGGGGTTTCCAAAGGGTGTGAGGAGGACACTTTCAGCGCTCTCTCCACTCCTACGTGCCTGTGGATGGCTGCGAATATTAAAACGTTATTTTCTTGTGCTCGCGACAGAATACTCCCCGTTCTCTTCCGCCCTCATCTCTCCCTCTCCGACAATCCCATCCGAATCTACTACCCCCGCTCCTTTCCTTCTCCCCTCTCCAACCCCATCCCCATTTTTCGATGTTCGTTGTCTGAACATCTGCGACCGAAGGAATGAAAACGAGGACAAGCGATAGGGGGAAAGGGGGGGGGGGGAGCGTGGTTGGTGCAAGGGAGTCGGGGTAAAAGGCGGTGGGGATTTGTTTGGGAAGGGAGAAAGACAGCGAAAATACTTTTACGCATTTACAAAAAAGTCAGAAAGTCCTTGTCGGAGGAATTGTATGAATTTTGGTGGGTGGTGAGTGGGGAAGAGCTGGGAGTGGGCTAAGAGGTAAACGGATGAGAGTGGATCGTGTAGAGAGTTTGAATGTCGGTTGTCGACATAAAGGCTGATGAGTATAAATACATTTAGGTATAAGTTGAATATATAAATATATTCATACACTGTGTGCAAGAAAATGACCGAATTGTGAATTTTTTATGATGAAAATATTGAAGTTCAATGCATTCTCACTCTATCGTAAAATATGTCCAGCAGAAGAAATTAAACAAAATATTTAGTGGAACGTAATTGAAATGTTTATCTCAATGCTATGAAATGCTATTAAAAATATTTCTGCAACTAACTTAAGGTTAAATTACATGTTTCCATTTCTTGTATTTATTTTGCCAATCTATGGTATTACCATTCTAATACTATCTTTCAAATAGATGCTGCTATGCTACAAGACTCATTTCCAAGTCTTGGTACCATACTTTATAAGAAGGAGAAGACTTTACAGAACTTGAATAAGCCTTTCCATTCCGTTTTTGAAAGACTAGGGTATCTTACTAGCATTTATGTGGCTAAAAACGAGCTATTTTAATAAGTGTTAGCGAAAACTAATTTCAGGCACATATTTGTTATTTTTTCCATGATTGAAATCTTGGAAATAATAACTGCGGTAATTACCCCATGGAGTGGGACAGATCTGTCATTTACACCAGCGTTGTTCCACATATATGTGGAGGGTATAGTTTAAGAGGTATGGGAAGGCCTGGATAGTAATTAAAGTCGGTGGGGAATTCATAAAATCACTTAGGTTTGCAGATGACCAACCTTTAGGATTTCAGACCACCAAGGGGCTGCAAACACTAATGAGTGAAGTGGAAGCGGTATACTATATATTGGATGAGAATAAATGTAATCAAAACAAAGGCCACACAGTTTTCCAGAAAGGGGAAGGCTAAGTTAAACTTTTAAATAGGAGGGTAAAAACTAGAGCAGGTGGAACAATTTACGTATATCTGAAGTGTTTTGGACCAAAATAGTCAAAGTAATAATAGGGACATACCGAAAAATTGCGTTAGTCAAAGAAGCATTCGCAGTTTGGAGGACATTGACGGGGACATACGTAGAGACGTTTAGTAAGGGTGTTAAGAGAAAGCTCGTTAAAACTTTGATATGGAGCTTAGTTACATATGCCGAAACGTGATCATTGAAGCAGGATGATAGGTTTAGATTGGAGGCTTTTTAAATGCATCATTCCCCACACCCATGGAAAATGATGAAAAAGGTAAAGTGGACCGAGAGAAAAACAAATGAGAAAGTTCTAGGCATGATGACGGAGGAAAGGGGTTTTGTTGGGTGAAATCATGAGAAGATAGGAAAAATGGATGCAAAGCATATTGATTGGCCGTGGCATGTTGAAGACTGTGATACAAGAGAGAATGTTAGGAAAACTAGGAAGGCGAAGGAATAGAATAGGGATGTTGGACTAAATGTATGGTGGAAGAAAATATAGGGATATGAAGACGGACTTAAATGTAGAGTAGAATGTGGGTTAAGTTTTGTTAGAAGAGACTAGAGAATTATTTGGTAGTAGTCTCCACCCGAAACCAATCTTAACCGAAAGATAACCCATAATAATTGTATCATTATTGTATACCGTATTTTGCATGAGATGAAAGTAATCTATTAGCACAAAATATAGAAATAAGATATACTACTCATATTTATAATGTATTTCAAGTAAGTCAAAAGTAAATAATTCTCATAATAAAAAAATATTTCAAATGCATTACTTTTGACTTAAGTCCCTCAAATCACCTTTGAATAAACTATTCAGCGTTAGATTTACTCTAATTCTCTTTTTTAATGTAAAATTCTCCACGTTTTCTTCATCAAAATATCATCTCCTTTAACATCTAAATGTTTTGCCATACAACCTGCTGGTACATGTACATGACAAAAAGGGTAATTAGTGGTTAAATGTTGACAGCATATAGATGGTGACAATTGCCTACTTAATCGGTATAAATTAATATTAATTCAAGAATTTTTTACCTATGGGGAATTTTTTAAAGGGCTTCATTTGATATAGCACATTGTAACTATTAATAATGTGCAAAAAATCCCTAAGATTTATGTGACAATTAAACGTAATTACGTATTATTTTTATATGCTCCCTTGAAACCAATTCAAACAAAATATTTTGAACCTTATTCGATTAAAAATAATATTACCACGCGAATTTCTCGGGTCTATTTTAATTAAGATTACAATAAATTAAAATATATCATGGGGTTTCAATTCTGCTCAGCAATTTTAATCATGTCTTTAAAGAAACTAACTTATTGGCATACCATTTTGATTCTAATTGTATTAAGGACTTTCGAATCAAAACATTCTTCAAGAAGAGCCTTCAGATTACCTTAACATGGATGTGTTCAAATTCACATTCTAAAGCAAGCGATATTAGAAGCTCTCAGTGTTATACAATTCCTAGAAACCATCTCAGAGTAATTATTTACTTCCATGGAACATCAACCTCTTCTATAAGCTTCTCTTGGAAATGACGCTTAGTTCCGCTCCCTCGTTTCCTTATTTCAAATACACCCTTTCTACATTCTCCCTCTTTTTGACACTCTTCCAACACCCCTTCCACTTCTATAGATACACCTTTTGACTATTGGAGTCCTTTTGAAATTCAACTTGCACCATCGGCTGAAATATCGTTGAAATACCCTCCCCACCCGATCGCCCTCGTTTTCCTTCGCTTAAAACCAGCACCCCTCCTCCCAACAACAAACCTCCCCCATCGCCCGCACTCCCTCGCACAAGACTGCCCGGACAACCCTCTTCTCCGGGCACTAACATCCATCCCACCTCCACCCCTGCGAGCCCGCGTTCGTGACCTGAAACTCCAACCCAGTTTTATAAGGAATTCTTGGCTTTTCCAAGTTGCCATTCGGAGGTTTTAGGGGTGGACTGGTGCTCGGGAAGCGTGGGGTGGTTGAGGGATGAGACTGGCGTAGTAAGATGGAGAAGGTTAGCTAGTGATGAGCTGGGTGAATACTTTTTTCGCGAAGAGCATGGTAAGAATTACCAGGCGTTGGGGCACAAGAAAAGGTTGGAGTGGAAAAATCATGCCCAATTTTGGTATTGCTTTTTTTAATATACTTTTTTATTTATTCCGTTTCATGGGAGTGGGATAGGATGGTGAGGGTAACTATGGAAGAGGTGCGGTGTTTGAACAAATTTCTCCATTTACGTGAACCGAAAAAAATAAGTAAACCTCACCAGTGGCACGAAAGATGTAGCGGTGGGAGTTGAGACCGGGGAGTTGGGAAGTTGAAAAATAAAAAATCAGGTGTCTGCTTAAAGAAGAGTAGATCTGTCGTAGCGTTCGTGTGCGAGTATGAATTGGAGAGAGGGTGGAGGGGTTGGAAGTGGGTATGGGAGAGGAAAGGGAGAGGGGTGGAACAGTCGCGTGACTAATTTGAGGAATGGTACTTGACTTGGCTGTTGATCCAAAAAGAAAGGCTCAAAAACGAAGAATTGTATCCTAATCGACCTTATCAATTTGATTAACGAATGGATATTATTTTTCCGGTACCCCAGATATAAATGATGAAAGTAAAATTGTTAGATATTTTTTTAAAAAGAGCTCAGTTGATAAGAAGTCCGAACAAAAATTTAACTAGGAACTCCATAGGTAAGGGAAACATTATTATATGAAAGGAACGCGATTACTCTTGGTATTTAACTTTTTTCAGTAATTTTCTTCTGGTATTGATTACTGTAAAAATCCCATTTGCATTTTTGATGTGTTATAAAAACTCATATAAACAGCTTGTTGAGTGCATATTTGAATTAAATTTTATTTGTTTAACGACGTAAAACATAAAAAACCAGCAGTGTATTTTAAAATTTGACGACTATATTCCCTTTCAAATTTAATGAAAAATAATTCATTTAAGAATTATTTTATTGAGTGAATCGTTTTTACCCTATTATATCTAGGAGGAGAAAAAAGTACAAAATCATGTACACAAGTTAGTTAAATCAATAAAAACCATTCAGTGAATTGTCGTGATACTTAAGGAAATATTACTCAATTTTGACGATTTAAATTTGACCACGCATTTGCTGCTTTTTTAGTCTTGCATTATTTAAGTTCATCGATACAGCGTAGCATGTAGTAATGTTGCATATGTATTATTATGCTAGGGGATTTAAACATTTTCGTTTGACTTATGTTATTAAACCCGAAACCCACTAAAATTATGCACGTAAATTAATTTTATAAAATTATTCCTTGCTTCCATTTCAATAATTGTTTCACATAAAAATCGTAATTAAAGAAATAAATCTCTCGTTTTGATCAGTGAATATTATATTTCTTAAGATTCTTCGACATTTGTGGTCAATTTTTAATCTCGGGAAGAAAGAAAATAATCTTCCCTTCTCATTACCATCAGAGCGAAAATCTATTCGTGGGAATCAATCTCGGGAGGAAACAAAGCCAAATCGAAAGAGCGAAGAACACGCCCTTTTAATTCGAAATTTTCCGTTTAATCAAAGCCATCTGAGAGGGCTGCGGGGGGAGTGACGTTGACTGAGGGTGGAGGTGCAGGAAACCGTTACGTGGGAGGAAAATAACAAGGGAGAGGTTTTTTGGGGGGAGGAGGCTATGTCCTGACGGAAGGATTGAAGAAGAATTAGAGGCGAATTAGGGAGGAGCAGACGACGTACGTGGTGGTGGGCACCAGTGAGAGGAGGGTCGTTGTTGGGAGTGTGGGGGTTTGAGGTGATGCGCGCCAGAGGGTGCAGAGGGTGGAGGAGGAGAAGGGATAAGGAGCCGTAAGAAGATTGGGAAGCTAGACTTGCAGATATCGCATTAGGCAAAAGTCTCACACACACTCGGTTATTTGAGGTTTCTAAAGGCGCGGGAGACACGGGAAGGAAGGAGGTGGAAGGAGGCTCCAGCGCGGTATCCGCAACCTACCCTTAAGACAAACGGCCGACTTGTGACACCGTGTGCCGAATTAGCAAATAAAAGACACGTGCGCATTCTCTCACAGAGCGAATCCCCAGCATTCTTCTTCCTTGCCCTTTTCTATTTCTAGCTCAACTCCTATTACTTAGTCTTCTTTAACCATCTCTTTCAGATGTGCCGTAGCTCTTTTGCAGTGTCAGCTTCCCATTATGTCATCCTCGGATGCAGAAAATTTCCCCACGTTCTTTTACTAATATCTGACGATGATAAAGTGGTCCATCCAATTTCTTAAAAATTTGCCTCATATCATTATCGTATCCCAGGCCCTAGCATTGGTATTTGCTTGACATAATAGAATTTACCTTTCAATGTTTCCGGTTTGATCTGATTAAACGCTTTTCCGCCATCGGGGCCCAGGCGGGAACTGGAAAGCGCATGTGTGTGTTAATAATTACATAAATTTAAATTTTGGGAAGGTAGTGAATTTATAACTTACCAACCAATGACTTCCCTATTTTTTTAACTGAATTACTTTAATGCAAAACATATCTATGTATTTCCTTTAATCAATACGTATTAATTAGTATCGTACGTTTACTAAATCCTTTAACAGATTGGTGCAGGAATTTGCAGTGAGCGTTAGTTGTCATTCACAAATTAATAACATACCTGCACACTGAGATATGAGGAAAATTTCTACACAAAAATATTTTTAATCCGCTGTACTCTGAGGATGAATAACGATAACAAAAGTTTGTTCTGTATTTCTCGTTGTGACCAATTATTTAAACCCTTTTCTTAATCAGTTAAAAATGAGCAACTATTGCAGAACCATTATTTGTCATTAATGCCTGTTTTTTTACTAGTAACATCTTATAAAACATGAGGCTTCAAACCATAAAGGTAAGGTTTTATCAGATGAATGGATTAAATGAATTACATTCTCATTACCCATAACATCCTCATTAATTTGTAATCAGAATGTCTTTTGATTATCCAAGGAATCCCGCATGAAACCTGAAAATACGATTAAGCATCAATGGTTTATGCCAATATCACTGCCTATACTTAATATGAAATCCTTTAAATATGCTAAACGACTGCAAAAATGTGTATATACCCTAGAGATTGGGTAAAGTGGATTTGAGATGGAAACAACTTGGAACTAGGTAGTGGTTAATTTTTCATTCACATGTAAAATTCAAAAAATTAATGTCTAAAAGAGGCTGAATACTTCCTGTTATTTTACTTTTTACTTAAAGTAAGCGTTTATTTGCAGTGGATCTTTGTTTTAATGACTTGATTTGAACGAAGTGGAGACTTCTTAGTCCTTTCTTCCACCTCCTTTTTACATATTACAGTAAAGACAGTCACAACAATCCATGCCCTAAGTTGAGGATAACCCACTTAGGCGGGATTTGAACCCACGACCATTGAATTGGCAAGAAAGGGCGTTACCCCTCCGACACAGATTTGTTAACTCGATTGAAGTGATAAAGTCTCGATCGCGAGAAGCCATCTGGCGCTTTCACGTTCCACTTTCAATTTGGTCACGTAATTTATTAGTCCATTTTACATAATTTCCATCCTATGTTTTCTATCTTTTTGTCACTGGATTATATATGCTCGTACATTGATTGTAGCAATTCATTTTCTTATTCTTAGTCCCATATTTCCAGTGTTTTTAATCTTCTTTTAAAATACTTCTGGGGCTATTGTTAGCTTGTCAAAAATATTTCATAAAGCGCAACCACTCACGCAACTATGTTATGTTATCATAAGTACTTTTAAAAACTGGCCATCACATACCATACATTGACCATGACAAAATTTTAAAACTCAAAGTCCCTGTGTTGTGTTCTGCATAATTACACCCTGTCGGAAATTTTCCAGGAATGTGTCTCACCATGACGTACACATTTTTTCATGGTCCATATGCTTTATCTTGGAAATGGTTCTTTCATTCCATGAGTTTCGTTCAACATGACTAGAGTTTTTTTACTTCCTCTTTTTATGAAAATAATTCTTTTCAGATAATAAAGTATTACTATCGTATAACAATGCTAAAAGTGTAATTTCGTGTTCGTGAAATTTTTGTTAATTTGGAGGGGCGGCCAATTGTACCAGCACCGTTTGGTTTACGCAAAATAAGTGAATGTTAAATTGGCATATTTATTTTACAATCTAAACTATTTTTTTAATGAACTATATTTGTTCTTGGATTGTTATACCAATAGATTTCTCATAAACTTTTCTTTTAGGAGCATTTTTATTGCTATTCTAATTTTCATTACTTTAATTGCTTGTTATTTTGTGAATTAGGTCAAACGAATAATTTATTTGGAAAAATATTAAATTACAGAATCTTTTTCCGCCTGTATTCGAGATCCCTCTTTTTCGGGAATCTGGTTAAGAGAATTCTTCTAATATAATATTACTTCCCTATTTTCCATACTTTTATTCATTCCGGAGATGAGATTTATTAACCTTGTATTTTTTCACCTTAAAATCCTGACTTACGTATTTGTATTTTCTTAAAAGTATATGCAAAATTTTGAGTCAAAAGACTTATTTTTACTTAACTTTCATACTTACTTAACTTTTTATTAAACTCTTTAATTAAACTTGTAAAGGTAAACGATATAAACATCTTATTTTATAAATTTCCGATAAATTTACATAAAATGATTATATGATTATTATTCTTGCGTTTAATTCTGCATGCCTTGATGGAAAACTAATAACCAGGAATATTCTTACAGGTAATAACTGTTTGATATACCATCTACGATTATTTTTAAAGGAATACACTCTACATTAACAAATTTATTTACCAATATTTCAAGTAAAAGTAAATATAAAAATATCAAAAGAGCCGTAACGAAGTTCCGTAAATTTCTTACACGAATACCAATTATATTTCAATGAAACGTAAGCACGTATGCTACGAGACCCAAAACTCGGTAATGATACTATAAAAATGGACTAACGAAATGTCATTATATAATCTAAAATAAAAAATTGATGTGTCAGTCATTACGTGTTTATAAAATACCGTCTTTTAAATAGTGAGAAATGTAATCCTTATATAGGCTACTATAGAATTTTAAGCCTTCCAATATCTTATATCATATATAATCTTCCAAATAAGCAGAACTAGAAGTTCTGCTTATTTGGAAATTTGCCACTTAATCCAGAGCCACACGAAACTTCACCAGACATTGCTCAGAATCAGCGTTCGCTTTATTTTTGTTCCTCTACCGTGACTCCGTCGTCCCTCGGGCCAGGAGAAGATCCTTCTGGGTAACCCAATTTCTTTCGGAGGTCGGTCGGCCTTCGGGTTGACCCTTTGGAGGACGCCTGTTTGCTTGGCCACTGGCGTGCAGCTGTTGGACGTGCACCGCCTGCGAAACCTCCCATAGGACTCGTTAGCTCACCCGCTGCCTCTCTCCACCCCATGCACACCCACCTCGCTCCCTGGCATCCAACTCACATCAACTCGAACTGACGCGACGCCGTCACGGTACATCTCGTCCATTTCTCTCTCTATCGCCGCTTTTGGCACACCCCTTGGAACAGGAACTCAAGGATTCGTCTGAGAAACAAAGAGCGTATCAATATTGCCCCTGGCGGTGTCCCTTTACTTTTCGGTCCTGAATTATCCTATCCCTAATTTGCGCTTAACCGTTATTAGCATGTTTAAATTTTTTTCGAACCATATAGTTTTATGACTTTGTATAGTTTCCACAGGCCAGAGCAGAGTGTTTATAAATTCTGACGTTTATACTTAGCCGCAAGCAGAAGAGAATGTTTGAAGCCAGATGAGAAGTTTGGTTTTATATCCACTATTTCTATTTCTGGAAATGGGAGAATATGTCGAAGAAAATTTATTATTAGAATGAGACAAATTATTAAGTATTATACAGATGTTACATTAATAGGTATTGTATACATTGAGGGAGGGGAAAATTGTTAGTCATACTAAAGAAGACAGGATAGTTAGATGGAGGAGATATTGAGAGTAGTCTGACCTTAAATGGCCGTTAACGAAGGAATAATTTTAGGAAAAATAGGAAGAGAGACGACGAAAATAGGTTTTGTGGCCGGCATAAACGCTAGGAATTCAAGTAAGAAAGAATTTCGGACAAATAAGACAAAACTTAGTAAAAAAAATTACGGAGTGGGACAACGGAGCTGTGAAAAGTTTGAGGTTCATGCTAACGGTATACCTACTAGTTTTAGGGGGCGCCGAATGAGAATAAAAAAGTGTACGGTTAGATTGCTCACTTATAAAATGGTTTATAGTTAGTTTTGTAGGCGAAATAGTATCCATGCTGGGAACTCCTTTTTATCTCTGATTATAATTGTGAATTAAAAATGATTATTTAAACCGACTTCCGGAATCCTTACACATTAGTGTATCATTATTGGTTTTCTTTTTGGGTATCATATATTTATCTCTCTGATTATGCGCACTTTGAATCCATCAGCTGCATAAAAGATTATGATAATGTATTACGCATTATTGAGAGCCATTATTGAGAACATTACAGGGTGGGTATATCCCAATGGGATTTTAATGCGTACCTAAGTATTGCAGTAGGCAGCTCCGCAAAACATATAAGAAGTGCACTTTGCATATCATCAAGGATAATTATATTTTTATTTAATTTTTTGGAAGCAGTATCAACGAAAAAAAATATGAAATATTTTTACCAGACACTTAAAACATTTTATTAATGAGCCTTATCTGAGCTATAAAAAAGCCTCTATGCACAAAGCAATCGCACGGTGATTTGGGCGTCTGGACTACTTTTGGCGAATATGGCTACTTATAGCATACTGTATGATCCTACTTTTAGTACATATGAATATTTAATAAAAGAAAATGTAATAATAGATATTGTTATTTTATTCCGTATATCAATATTAAATTCGTAAATTTTGTGAAAAAATATCATAAAAAAAGGATTATTGGGATGGTAATTTTCAGTATACATTTAACATTTATGATAAATATAAAATTCACGAAAAAAGGGTTAAGAAAGAAACATATAGGTTACAAAAATGTTGGCCTTAGATATTTTTAATAGCAATTTTATTAAATATTATTGCATTAGCATATTATTTATTTTTTAAATGAAACCCTAATAATTTTTTTATCTTGTAATAAATAAATATATCTTACTTAATTCACCATTTGAGTACAAAAGTTTGCAATATTTGCCATAAATTAGCATTTTATAGAAATTAAAATATAAGGAAAATTTTTATCGGAAAAATTCTATGCAAATTAATTTGGAAAAAAATAGAAAAAATGGTTTTTCCGTTGCATGTGGCCCCGTTTCTTACAAGAATCCATTTATTGGTATGTGTAACGTTATTAAGACCACTTCAGTATAAGTAAGTTAACTGTGACTCATTAAAAAATGAAAACGCCCTTATTTTTTTGAAGGATCGATACTGTATTTATGAACAAATTCGATTTCATGCACGTATGCGTAAAGCTGCACCACTAAATAAATTCTGCTCCTATATTTATTCCAAGTACATATATGTATATAAATATATATTTATTTGTTTATCATTTTGATTGATAAGACAAATTTTAGATGGAATAGCCATATGCAATATACATGAGTACAACAGTACACTTATTTTCCTCGTCCAACGAAACCCTACATGACAGCTGATACCACAATAAGGCCCGCCTCGTATTACTTACAGAGTGTGACGGTTATCTAGTTCTCTTACTCTCAATTATCACCCTAAGTAAGGATTAATTTTTGTAGTAACGTATGTAAATTTTCATTTCTGTCTCTTAAAAAAAGAAGAAAATGATTACATTGATATAAAGAAAGAAAAATTAAATGTTGCTCGTTTCCGCCAGTAAAAATAAAAATAATATTAGATGGAAAACGTATTTCATACTTTAGGTTTTATACCTCTCAATATTTGTTTGAGGAAAAAGACATCCATTATGTGCTCGGTAGATTGCTGTAGTGATCGATATCTCGTAAAGTATCGATCAAGCAATTTCTAGTTTATGTTCGTTGTCAAGGTGACATTTTAAACCATAAAAAATCTTTTGTTGTTTTTTGTTTGTTCCGTTCAGTTGTGAGTTAGAGGGTGTTAACAATGGAAGGCAACAATGAGAAAATTCGATATATTTTACTGTTTTTCTTCGGTGAAAGACGAAAATGCAAGTCAGACCGCTGAAATTGTGAATGGTATTTAGGTGGCGATACTGTAACAGATAGTTACGTGCAATTTTGGTTTCGTTCGGTTCAGTTCAGATTAAATTCAGATATTAAAGTCGCACCGCACACAGGCCCATCGTCGACAATGTCGATAAAATCACAGAAAAAATCGAAGTTGAGCGGCATTTTAGTAGTCGTAGCATCGTCCAGGAGCTAAATATCGACCAAAAAACACTTTTAAACCATTTGCGCAAAGCTGGATTCGGAAAGAAGCTCCATGTTTGGGTGCCATGCCAATTAACATCAAGAACCATAATGAATCGAATTTCCATCTGCGAAGTCTTGGCCAAACGAAATGAACTCGATCCATATCTTAAACGGATGGTGACTGGGGATGAGAAATGGGTCACATACGACAATACTGTGAGAAAACGATCGTGGTCAAAGCGTGGTGAAGCAGCTCAAACGGTGGTCAAACCAGGAATAACGGCCAGGAAGGTTCTACTGTATGTTTGGTGGGACTTCAAAGGAATCTTTTAATATGAGTTACTTCTTTTTCGCCAAACACTAAATTCAGATCTCTGCTGTCAACAACTGGACCATTTGAAGCTAGCGATTGACCAAAAACGGCCAGCGTTTGCCAATAGAAAAGGTGTTGTGTTTCATCAGGTCAACGCAAGGACACACACGTCTGTAGTGACTCACCAGAAACTCCGGCAGCTTGGTTAGGAGGTTTTAATGCATCCACCTTATAGTCCGGGCCTGGCACCAAGCGATTACAACCTTTTTGTTGCATTGCAAAACTTCATGAGTGATAAGAAATTGCGATCAAAAGAAGATTGTGAAAAAAGATTACTAGAGTTTTTCGCCAATAAGGACCATGACTTCTATGAGAGAGGCATTATAAAGCTACCATTACAATGACAACAAATTATACAACAAAACGGTGCATATTTGACCCAAATGGGACAGTCCGAAACATTTTCATAAAGTTTTGAATTACATGCAAAGATAATGGATTTCTTTTTGGGCCAACCAAATATGTCCCCCAGTATATAGCTGGATAATGTTCAGGTTCAATTGCGTTGCATCTATGTCGCACTCTCTCCTATCTATAATTTCCTTCAGTCGTGCCTCTCTATTGCTTTTGCCTCATGAATTAATTCCCAATTCTTTTCCGTCTTTGATATCCATTGCACCTTTACCTTTTTTCCTCATGTCGCAAAATCTCAACTCTGCCAATTACTCACTTAAAAAATCAAGCGAATAAAAGTTTAATTTATGATGGAAAGTACGCCATATTTGCATTTCTCAAGGCAAGTCCTCGACTTCGACCCCCGTTTTCTCCTCTATTCTTCCTCACCAGAATTTACCGTCATCCCCATCCATCATCACTCTCTCTCTCCACCTATAACTCCTCTCCATTATTTCCCATTTTTATGTTTCGAAGGATTTTCAGTGGGAATGGAATTAACGCCACGCCACTCTTTTCAGAAAGGGCTTTTTCGTGCACCGATGAGATGCGTTGATGACGGAAGAATGGAGGGGTTGGGTGTGTCTGTGTGGGTGAGTAGCTGAGGGTGCGTGTGGGGGTAGGAGTTTTTTTTTATTTCCGTAGGTCATCAGCATCATCATTCCGTCAGGAGAGGTCTGTCTCATCCACACACTCCCCACTCATTCGCTCATTCTCTCTATCCATCTCACCCTCCCTCCCTGCTATTTCCTTCTCCATCGGGCCCCCTCCCACTTCCTCTTTTCATCCACTGTCTCCTCTCTCATTTCCGCCACTCACCTACCGTCCTCATCGCTTCGTCGGCTGAATCGCTCGCTCTTCCACCGCTGCGGGTCGCCACCTGCGACCCAATTGGCGCGAAGGCGCGCAATCATCGGGTTTTGCGCGCGCCTGTCCCCGGGAGCATGCGCGTCTGATGGCAACAGCGAGAAGAGCCGGGAGGGAGGGCGAGTGGGCTTGAGAGTGTCTTTGTGTGTGATAGAGGGAGAGAGAGGTAGCGAGAGAGAGAAAGTGTCTGTGGGATGAGTTTGGGAGTGTGTGTGAGCGAGGCTTTTGCTTTTCCGTGGGGCGCTAATGAATGGTTATATAGCGGGCTCCGCTATATGCAAAGCGCTTGTTTTGCTCCGGACCGGGTTATAGGTTTTCGGGGGGAGGGACCCCGAGTAGATTGGGAGCGCGGGTTTTGGGGAACGTCGGTGGCGGAAATGCGCAGCGTTGAGGGCAGGTTGCAATAGCCGGCGGATGTGCACGCTTGTATGTGTGTGTGCGTGTGTATGGATGTGCTCAATTTTTGGGCAATAGGGGTGCACGGGGGTTGAGACAAGTTCAGGAGGAGGGGTAAGTCGAGAACTGTGAGGGGGAGGAAAGGGATGGGAAAATATTTTGAGGGTGGGGAGCGGGAAGATTGAGGGTTGCGGAGGGAGGGTGACTTTTATTTGATGATTTGATGACGGCCGGGCGAATGGTTAGGGCACCGTGAGATCGCTGATTGGTTGAATTTGAAACCCACCGGGGAACAATGTTTGTTAATCTGCGCCTCGTCACAATGGATTTTACGCTGGATTGGCGGGAGCGCACGATGGGAGGCAGGCTTAAAGGGATCGAGGGGGGGAGGGCATCGGCTTGCGTGTGCACGGTCAATTACCGAGAGAGAATTAATTAATAAGACTGAAAAGGAATAATTCGAGCGTGTAAAATCCCCGATAAATTTTTCCTTACTTTGCATTAAAATCGCTCTGTCATTGTTACGTGTTTGAATTATTTGTATGGCGATGATTATTAATGTATTAGTTTTTCTAATTGGAAATAGATGAAAGAGTTTTGGTATGGTTTTAACGTGAAAACTTACTGAATGATTAAAACTTTTTTTTCTTTTTATAGTGTTGCAAGAAGTGTATGTGCTTCGGTGCTTCCAGTGGGCCATCCCATTTCATATCGTTTCGTTGCCAGTCGTATATAAACTCTCAAGTTGACCAAAAGGTGGCAGCCTTGTCTATCTGTTCGTCTCAATCGCGAGGTAGGCTGTAGGGATAAAATCTCCTAGATTACGCTTAGCAGCCATTTGGTTGTCCAAAAAATCTTACTTTTACTCAAGTCGGGATATAACATTAGGAAAGTGATCAAATTACGTATTTTTTTGTGATTTAGGTTGGCCGTTTGAATTAATTAAAATTTAATTTAATCTCGTTCAATTTTTTTTCAAATTTAAATTCACTCGTATTTTCCGTGTCTAGTGAGTATAGCTATATGCTGTCACATTCAATGTTCTTTTCTTTAATGTCAAAAATATTCTGGTATTTATGGTTGTGATATTTTGTCTACAATTATATAAAGTATCAGTCTTTATTATTTATATGGCTATCTATAGATTACAAAGATATAAAATGATTGTTCAAAAATAACTATTAGTAAATATTACCTATATTATACTCGTATCACTGTTTGCGAACAAATATTATGATGTTCCAAAACTTGTTTTTTGAGGGTATTTATGATAGTGAGATATTGGAGGGCTTGGATACTTTGATCTTGTAAAATTGAAATATGTAAAATAATTGGAAAGAAAAATGAAGGAATGAATGGAATAATAGGAGAAGCAAAAAGACTTACAGAGATACGAACGAGAGAAAAGTGGATTTTTTCGGCGAACAGCTAAAGAACTAGCAGAGTCAGGCTGTTGTGTAATGGCTTAATATTTACGTACTTAAACTTGCGCGTCATTATTTTAGCACAATTCTCAAGCTGTATGAAGACAATTTGACAAAAACACTATAATCCAAAATTGTATGTCTCATGACCCACTATTAGCCTAGAGATTAATCCACAGCCATTTTCTCTCTGGAGACGCTAACATTCTCCTAGTCGTTGTAAGTGACGAGTCCAGCAGTTAGTTTTGCGAAATGGTAAAGACAAAAGTTAAAGACAGTTTACATTTTTATTTTATTGATGCATCAACATTGTTTCTTTCTGTTGCCATAGTTACCCATTTAATTCACCCAAAAACTTTATGTTATTTTGTTCCTAAAGCGGAACACTTTTGATGGAGCAAAATGAATGACAGGGTACCATGAAATACGTTAAGAGTCAAGTGTATCTTGAAATGAGTGAATAAGTGTGAGAAATGGAAAAATCGACAGGAACTTTAAAAAGTTTTTAAACTATCTTTTCCGTTCCTGAAGCACTAAAGAGGCTTAACTAATTCATTAGAGTATTAATAGTTAGTACTCATTAGAGGACTAACTATTAAAGTATTACCTGTAACTGTAAATATTATTTGAAGTTTTTAATGTCTAAATAAATATAGTCATAGCTTTGAAAACAAGTCCCAATTGGTCATGGGCTTAGGAATTTATAAAAATCGAAAGACGGAAGCGTATATGGAGGCCATATTTAAAGCAGATGTGAAAGTTTGCTCAATTTGGACCAGTATCCTAACTTCAAAATCCGTGAATACAACATTGTAGCTGTTATTCAGTAAATATTTCTTTTGCTGATCATTACGTCAATGACCTCGTAATAATCTAACATTTTATACCATAGGCGACGTATTACTGTAAGCAACGGAGTCACAAGTGTAACAAGATATGATAGAAAAAAACGTGAAGATACCATTCATAATAAGATCAATGTTCATTTATATTTTTTAAATTTCGTGGGCGGGTTACTAATAAAAGTATGCGATCTGTAATTTCGCAAAATCCAGTGAAATGATGTGCTTAATAAATTACCACATTTTGGGAGAGAAATCTGGCTACTTGAGTAGCTACGACATTCTACTCCTAAATGAGCATGATGTGAGGTTATTATTTATATTTTATATTTCGCATACAGTGTTTTGAATAAAGATCTAGTATTTTTATCAAAGCAGTAATCCCTATTAATCAAAGACAACTAACAAAGATGAATATTAAATGCAATAAGGATGCATTGTTCTGTTTCGTGTATTTCAAAAACATGACCAAGAGAGTGAATGGGGTTGAATGAAAGAATGTATATCATGAAGTAGAAGTAAATTGTATGGATAGGAGACTAATCTGCAACCTGTAAATGTCTTGGGGTACATGCTGAGGTTTGAGTGGTGGATGGAGAGTCGGGATGAACAGTGTTACGAAGAGGAATAACGCAGGAAGGTCCATTATCGCCTGTGATGTACAACGTATATGTGAAGACAATGTTAACGGATTTATAGGTTTACAATGTTTACAAAAGTTTTAGGCCACAGGAGTACAACCATTTTTGAGAAATTCTTGTAAACCTGTGGCATCAATATAGTTGTATAAATAAATATATAAAATATACATGTATGTATTCACATATAAACACACAAACACTCGGATAACAAATATTCCACACACAGAAACGTAAATGAAGGACACTTATAGTAGATATTGACGTTTCCACAGCACCGCCGTCGTCATCAGAATCGTCGCCAGAGAGCGTCATTTTCAATTTTCATGGACATGTACACACACACACACACACACACACACACACACACACACATATATATATATATATATATATATATATATATATATATATATATATATATATATGTACATACATTCAAACACGAAACCCCGCCATACGGTGAATAAATATTTATTCACATGGAAATATATATAATGAAAAGGGATAGGAACATATATAAAGGATGAACACAAGAGTGGGGGGAGGCGGAATCAGACAGAATCACGATCGTAAAAATACTGCCTAGACTGGGATATGTATACATACATTAATAAATAAATATGTGTGTGTATTAGGTAGATTTTATATGAGCATAGATACCAAAACGATACTTTCCCAACCAAACACACCCATGCAAACGATACTATCATAAACCCTTCTTCAAGTCTATAATTTCACAATTTGTTCATTCCGATATATATGTATATACCCTTGCTGGTTTTTTCAACGCGTATTAATGCGGTTTTTATTGAAATGGGCGAAGAACTGATATGATAATCCACTGCATCTGGATTGTAGTTATTCGGGCTATTCTTCGTCAACATAAAACCGAATAAATCATTAATCATAAGTATGAAAAAAATGTTTTCAAATTTCCTTCCACTTACGTGTGGGGTGGGGCACCTAGGATAAATGCCAATTTACATTGTTAAATGGGCATTTTTCGGTCATCATTCTAATTTGTGTTATTAGAAATGGTAGGAAAACGGTCCAAAACACATGCATATGATACCTGCTTTTAGGCATGGTTAAGTTCAATCTATACACCTACTTATTAGATAATTTTAAAATTATCTTAAAAATGTTGGATATAAAAACAGAATTATGATATAACTGTTACCTAGGGGACCAGGAACTTGTTATCATATCATAAACATTGGACAAGCTTTTTAGCGGTATTGTTTAGCACTTATTCATTCGTTAGCATTGCATTTGAATGAAAAACTAATAACATTCCTTTTTGCCCATAGAAGAAATAAAAAAATAATGAACCGCATTTTTAAAGAGAGAAATATCACTTAGAGATCAATATAGATATATTTGATTGCAAAGTAGTTCTAAAGTTAGCAAGAATATGGGTACGAGTTGGGTGAGGCCTTAATAGTATATGACCACCAATGAAGTTAAAGGAAAGACCATTCGGCTTGAAAAGTTTGCCTGCTAAATCGATGGTATGCCCATGGGCAGATTTGAAGCCAAGTCTATTACTAAAGAGTTTCTAGAATGGAAAATAGGGAAATAGGAGGCGGATTGAATTTGGCTGGAAAACGATTTCCGGGAAGTGTCAAAGGAATGGTCTTTTGGCAGCAGTGATGATAAGGGAAATGGAGATTGAAGACGACAAATGTTCTGTTTATGCTGAAATGTTTGAAGAAGCATCTAGTCGTTAAAACGTAGTATATTAGAGATCAAAAACGTTCTCGTGTTTTAGTACCTACCATATTTATCTAATATTCATAGGTGAATGAGCAGAGGCTCTTGCCAAGGTCACCTGTAAAAATATTACATCTCGTTTATTTTCTTCCCTCTAGAAATGTTCACGTCTTAATGCGTCATTCCCATCTTATTTATTTTTGTAACTAGAGATGAGTGTCTAGTAAGCAAAGTTTTAATACTGATTGAAGTCATAAGTTATCATAATAATACTTTCACCATAACTAAGAGCACCTTTAATCGTGAATATTAATATTAAGTCAGCAGGGTGCCTCGTTCTGAGGAAACAAATAAATTTGGTATTTAGAGAGAGAATAATTTGTCCCGAAACACAACGTGAACAATCAGATTACTTTTACTCTTTACAATAAATTCTTTATATCATACACACAAATATATCGAAGGGGATAAGAATATTCTCAGAAGTATTTAATGATATTATGATTTCCATTCTCCGCAAATTATTTGTAAAATACTTAAATAATGGATGGATACCCAAGAATATCAATGGCAAGTTTGGCTAGATCCTCTTTTTAAAATCTGTTGAATTATGGAGATATTTGGCAAATAATTTACATATCTATCTAAAGTACACATAAAACCACGTGGCCACCAGAAAAATTATTTAATTTAAACGATTTCTACCTAATGAAAATAAAAGGTGGGAACTTTCGTAGATCACTGATGCCAATGATAGAATTCAGAGGCTGATTTTAGAGCTCGTCCACCGTTTCCTAATCATCTTATCAGACATAATACCTTGAGTTGTGTTTGCTTGATAAAAACTAATTAGTTTGTTTTCCTACCTCTAGGAGCCTGATTGATGTATAGCGTTGTGTATATCTGAACAGATATCAATCCCGTCTACTGGTATCATGTTTGAGATTGTGGCGAATTTTTGCTTTGTAACCATACTGAAGACAACAAATTTGGCCTGGTGAAGAATGCGGAAGATATACTTTTCCTAAAATTATTGATGACCGTACTGTGATATTCAAGTTTTCCAATAATTAGTTACAAACATTTTAGTGGCTATGTATGAAAAGGAAATTCAGTCAAAAAATCATTCAAAGAGAACTTAGATTGAATTCAGAGAATTTGAAGGGATAGGGAGACAATAGATGGGAATTGGACCCACCTTTGAAAATACCTTTCACCAATCGAATGGAAAAGAATTGAAGAACATCGGATAGTAGAAGGGTAAAAGTATGTAGAGAGGGAATATGCCACAGATGTTAAGAAAACTTTTCCGTTTGACGCCATTTATATCCCTCTTGAGAATATTCGGTATATAAAAGGTGAAGGGAGTAGATGGTTCCTTTAAGGGAACATCAAGCCGTGAATGACTGAAATTTAATTTAATGGTCGCTTAAAGAAATAGAGAATGAGAATGTGGAAGAGAGATTGTACCAGTGATGCATTTCACATTTATCTAAATTATGTGCTCCGCTCAAAAGCTAAGCATTGGCCGTATCGTTTTTTCAAGTAAAATGGTGATCTCCGGTAGAGCGTGAGGAGGAGCAAGGCATTTCTTTTACTTGACTCCCCCAGCTAGTTGCATATCAATTAGAACTGACCTTATTTCTCAATTTCTTGTTAGAATTTTTTCCTTTATCATTTCGTAAAATCGGTTAGGTTTGCTGATGACCAAGCATTAGTTGTTCAGTCAGCCAAGGGGTTGCAAGCATTGTTGAGTGAATTGGAGGTTCATTGCGATAAATATGGGATGAGAATCAATATTAATAAAACAAAGGTTATGCGATTTTCCAGAAAGAAAAAAGCTAAGCTAAATATTAAAATAGGCGGGGAAAAAATAGAGCAGGTAGGACAATTTACATATCTCGGAAGTGTTTTGGACCAATACGGTCAAAGTAGTAGGGACGTAAGGAGAAGAATTGCGCTAGGCAAGGAGGCTTTCTCAAGGAGGAGGGATTTGATGACGGGGACGTTGAGTAGGGATGTTAAGACAAGACTCGTAAAAACTCTGATATGGAGCGTAGCTATGTACGGCGCGGAAACGTGGTCGCTGAAGCAGGAGGATAGACGTAGATTGGAGGCTTTTGAAATGTGGGTGTGGAGAAGAATGGAGAAGGTGAAATGGACCGAAAGGAAAACAAATGAGGAAGTACTAGAAATGGTGGGGGAGGAGAGGGGTTTGTTGAGAGAAATCCTATTGAGGCAGGAAAAATGGATGAAAAGCGTATTGAACGGTAGTGGAATGTTGAAGAGGGTAAGAGAGGGGAGAATGTTGGGCAAGCGAGGTAAGGGTAGGAACAGGATAGGGATGTTGGACGGAATGAAGGGAGGAAAGAAGTACACCGAGATGAAGAGGGACCTGATATAGATTAGTTTGCTAGGTGGGGAGTCACAAAATGTTTATTTGATAGTTGTGTCCATCCGAAAACCTACCTTAACCGGTAGATTACCTAATAATAATAGTCAGTAGTTCCTCAGGTAGGTTGTCTACGTCCACGGCCTTATTTGTTTTCATCTGCCTTAATACTCTTTCTATGTCATCGTCGAGTATGCCTGAACCTAAGCTATCTTTTTTGACGCCATGTTCCTTTCCTATGTCTAACCTTGTTGGCCTAAGTTCTTTACCATGCTCTACAAGGGTGGTCTGAAAATTTTCCGACCTACAAAGATGCAAGACAATTTTTCGGAAACTTTTCAGAAATTGTCGGGAACTATTCAGATCACCCACGTATTTCTATATATTCCTTTCAGTTCTTTTGGACCTTTTCTGTGTCATATATTATCTTACTCAACTTATCTATAAGTGTTAGAACAGATCTCCCCCTATTACTTCCCGATAGTGATTTATCTTTGCTGTATAGTGCACTAATTGCAATCTGTCTCAATTTATTATTTAACTCTTTATACTTCATTTCGCCTACCTCTGCTTATATTCTTTCATTTTATTCTCTTCTAATTTAATCATATCTTCCATGATCCATTGTTACCTTGTCCTTTTCTCCTTAACAGTTCCTCAAGTGTCTTTTACTGCTTTCGATATCATTTTCTTGATACATTCCCATTTATCTTTGATGGTACTCGGCTATTTATCAGGGTCGATGCTTTTTTCTACAGCCTGCTGATACTCCTTCCTTGTTAATCCATTTCATCCTTCTATATTCCATTTCCTACCTGCCGTCCCAGCCTTATCTTTTTGAAACGGCCGCTATACTTCATAACAACTAAATTGTAGTCAGAGGCTGCATCCACTCCCGGGAAGCTGTGCCAATTTTTCACACTGTTCCAAAACCTATATCTAGCCAACAATAATCTAATTTATACGTATCTTAATCGCCTAACATTTTCCAAGTATACCTACGCCTTTTGTGGTTTCTAAACCATATATTGTTGATGAATATCCACTGTCCCCTATAGAACTCAATTGCTTTCTCACCGCGGTCATTCCTCGTGCCTAACCCATAGTCCCCCACCTCATCACCATCTCTTCCTTCGCCTACCGTCGAATTCCAATACCCCTTTACTATCAAATGTTTCCCTGCAGGAACACGCGACTATATCCTCTAACTCATCGTACATCCTATCGACTTCTTCCTCCTTGTGGTTGCTCATTTGCATATACTATATACCAGAACAATTACCATGTTCGTCGGTTCTGCTTTTATATCTTCTAGTAATATTCCTTCCAATGCTTGTTCTTTGTTGAGTACGCTTCTTCCTAACAGTTTATTTTATATTATGGCAACTTTTTGTTGGCACTCGTTTCACCGCTGTATATTATTCTATAACTACCACTTCAGTAATTTCCACTATCCTTACATCTCACCTCGCATAAACCAAAAAATCTTTATTACCCCTTTCCATCTCTCGCTTAATATTCTCTAATTGGCCTGTCTTCGTCCTTGTCCTAATAATCCATATTTCTATTTTAACTAATTTCGTCTTCTTTTCCTACGTCTTCTGTCCTGCTGCTCTCGGTTTTCCCTTGCTTGATAGCTCGAATGGTTTGAGCATCGGCAAGTTGATAGATCTGGTGTTCAAGTCCCTGGCAAGGAAATATTTTTGCGTTTGTTATCTGCTCGATTCCGCTTTTTCCACCTCTCCTGTGTTCGTCCTTTTTATGTGTTCCTATACCTTTTTCCTTAAATATATATTCATGTATATGTATGTATATATATATATATATATATATATATATATATATACATATGCATATATAATAGTAGATAGAAGTAGATCAGTGTAATTATCAAATAAAACCTTCAAGGGATATGGTTATCACGGCTGCAAGTCTTGATATTTGGCCAGATGCATGCAAGGGCAATTAACCGTTTGACAGCGACCAGCAAATAGGAGTGAGATTTCTTTAATAAAATTGAGACCTACTGCCGTATTCGTATTAATGTTGAAATGTTATGGAAATTCGATATGGATGAGGGGAGGAAATGATATGAGCTAATTTTTGGGGAGGTAAAATGTGGAAGTCAGTAATCCCGCAGCGAAAAGGAGAGAAAAGTAGGAGAAGGTAATTTAGTCAGAAAAGAGAGATGGTTGTTGACGGATTCTGCTGGGGACAGAAGAGGGACGGAGAGCGTGCATGCAGCGACTGCTTTCCCCGAAACAGGGGCTGTGCATACACTTTGGAGACGGCTAATCCCCTAAGAATCTGGGGATTTGAATATTTCCTAAGGGATTAAAGCGAAAATATCAATTCTCCTCAACACCCGGGTTTCGAGCGAGAGTGGGCACGGAAAGTTATAGGGGTTTTTAGCGTGAGATTGGGATGAAGGAAGGAGGGATAACTACTTTTTAAGGCGATTGAGCCTCTGTGATGTGCGTATATGTTTTTAGTTCTCAAGTACTAGTCTGATCGTAAGCTGCCAATATGGGAGGTAAAGAAAATATTCCACGTTATCAATAGTGGTGATATATTAGTTTATATTTAAAAAAACTAGTCTCCCTTGAGGGAAATGAAAGTGCTTAATTACCTTAATTATTTCTGAACTGTTTCTCTTAAAATATATTCTTTTGCCGTTCAAGAAAATGTTTCGCATTCCTTTTTTTCATTTTATGAAGTCTGTATTTTTAAGAATACCGAATAAAAAATTGTTAAACCTTAAGAAAGTAATGATGAACTATGTTCGTCTGCAAAAATGAAGTTAATTACTCACAATTTATTCATTTTATATGGACCATATTTGATTTATTAGAGTTGTGTGAATGTGAATGGGGATTAATATAATTTGGTTAATAAAAGCAGCTAAGTCAATTTAAAACTCACGATTTTTATTAACTAAGGTAATTCTTCAGTGAATAATACTTAAGTGTAACCTATCATCAAGTAAAGCCAAATTAAAATAAATTAATGTCCAAATTGCGAACTAATTTTTTTCATGCACGTTGTTCTGATTAAACCTTTATATCCAGGTCAGTTAGGATAAATGAATAAATAAATACATAACATATATCTATAAAAAACACAGTAATCAACCCGAAGGTCGGTTAAAGTAGGTGATGGTAGAGCTCACCCATGTACCAAGCCCTATACGGCGTGTGAATATTCACACATCAGGGTAGGGGGGCCAGTTCCTTTCCCTGTGCCGGTTATGGTTTCCCAGGAAGATCTGGTACCCGACAAATCCACTAGCTTGGGTGGAGCTGCAGGTGCCCAAAGTGCCTTGCTCGGGAATCGAATCCGCGACCCTCGGGTCATTAGTCCAACGCTCTACCCACTAGACCACCGCGACCCGCCTTTTTTATTTTTTATATTAATCAATAAATTAATGTTAATTATATTTACATATACATTAAAACCCCTCAGTAGTCATCCCTAGGGTTGATTGGAAAAGCAAGCTCACCTTGCGCTACTCACAATTGAACGTAAAATTCATCCACCAAGTAGTAGACAAGGTAGAGAGCATCATATTTTGGCTGTACAGTCAATTAAATCTGGTGCACAAAAATCAAACAACTTGAGTAAAGTCAAGAGTACCCAGATTCACCCGGAACCCTATGAATCACATGAATGTCATACCTATTTGTGACCACTAAAAAGCTTTTATATTTTTGCGCTATAACCACAATAATAAAACAGAAATTTGATTTTATAGGTAAGAATAGAACTTACGAAATACAAAGCCAAACGGAATTATAAACTCCACTTTCAGAAGCTCTACTGCCTATAAACGGGCGCTCTTCCCAATAGAATATCATGGCCCTGAGAGTGGCCAAATTTGCCCACATTTAAGTGCTAGTTCCCCTTATAACTAGACAATCATATCCTTCGTTGTTCATGAAATAACCATTTCTAGAGAGAGACTGATAGAATTCTGCAACGAGAAAAGCATGGTAGTGTTAAACACCATCTTCGATCAACTTCCGAGGAGAAGATGGGAAGACTCATGGAAGACGCCTGGAGACAAAGCGCGATACCAAATTTACTGGATCCTTGTCATGAAGAGACACAAGAACCATTTCAAGAGGTATAAGAGCTACCCCGGCGCAGATATAAATGGCGATCACAACCTAGTGATCATGGACAACAGATTGTCATACAAGAAGATGAATAACGTGACACAACAACCCAGATGGAACAGAAAGGTTCTGGAAATCAAGAGCTCAAGAGAAAAATTCACCGCGGCCATCGAAAGGGGAGTAGAAGAAAATAATGATAATACCAGCACCGACAGTCGATGGCAAGAAATGAAGAATATAATTACCAAAGATGCAGATGAGCTTCTTGTGAGTAAGGCGGAAACATCTAAGAAACCATGGATAACAACTCAAATAAGAGGTCTCATAGACGGAAGAAGAAAATACGAGAATCCAGGAAATGAGAATGAAGAAGGCCTCTGCAATCTACGGGATCCGCAGATATTAAGAAGCGAATTCAAGAGAGTCGTGGCAGACCTGAGAAACAGCAAGGAACCAGGGTAAACTCGATGGTTTCAGGTTTCACTTTGTGGAAATCCATTCTAATAAATCAAAAGAGAGATGGTACTTTTTTCCACACTTTATTATTTAACGCGACGAAATTTATTTATTTAAGTGCGACGAAACCGGTCGACTTTAAATAATAAAGTGTGGAAAAAAGTACCATCTCCCTTTTGATTTATAAGGAACCAGGAGTTTAAAAAATCAACGGAGAAAAATTCAAGGCACTCGAGGTCAAAGCAAAGGATGCCCTCTATGGAATAATCAAAGATAGCTACGACAGCGGAAAGATACCAGAAGATTTCGAGAAAAGTATAATGATTGCAATACCGAAGAAACCAAAAACAGATAAATTCGAAGAGCACAGAGCATTAGAACATTGAGTCTTGTGATTCAAGCATCAAAAATACTAGAATAATTAGCCGAAGAATAGAAGGAAGGATAGAAGAAAACCTCTCCGAAAACCAATTCGGATTCAGGAAAAACCGAGGATAAAGAGAGGCAATTCTCAGTTTGAGAGTTCTAACCGAAAAAAATGAGACAGGCAAAATAGTCATTATGTGTGGCATTCTTGAACTTGGAGAAGGCCTTCGAAAACGTCGAATGTAACAAGATGTTCAATATACCAGAAGGACTTGGACCACATCTACAAGAATCAGATTACAACAATGCAAACGAAAAATGGAAGAAAAATAGTAGCCAAAATAAACGAAGTAGTATGTCAAGGATGCAACCTCTCGCCAGCAATATTAAACGTATGCCTGAAAGAGGCAATAAAAGAAACACAAGATTTGGGTATCAAAGGAGTCCACGTAAATGGAGAAAAAACTAGCATCCTCTGGTTTGCAGATGACATCGCAGGAGACGAGGAAACGCGAGAGAACCTGCATGCAACTCTAAGTGCTAAGGACCAAGTACTGGGGGAACAAAATATGAACATCAACAAGGAGAAAAATAAAATCCCTGTTTGTGGAAGAGAGAATCTGAATGCAAATATCACAATTCGAAGGGTAAAGCTAAAACAAGTGGGATCCTTCACTTACAATGGCAGCACATGGGATGGAAGAACTTCCACCGACATCAAGCGAAAAATAGCCGAAGCTAAGAACGCATTCAATGAAGAAGAGGCAATTAATATGTTCAAAGAACATAAGGCTGGAAACAAGTAAACAATTCGTCAAGAATTTCGTGAGGAGCATGGTGCTCTATGGTTCCGAGACTTAGAACATTGGAAAAGTGGACCAGCGAAAAATAGAAGCGATTGAAACATGGTGCTGAATGAGAATGATGAAGATTAAATGAACAGACAAAGTAAGGAACGAAGAAGTATATAGAATAGCTGAAGAGGATAAGACCGAATGGAGAACTCTACGCAAAAGAAGAAATAGATATATTGGACACACATCGAAGCACAATGGATTGCTTAGGAATATAATAAAAGGAAAAATAAAAGGGAAGATTCATCGTGTAGGAACTAGGGACATGCACATTGGACAAATTAAGAAGGACGTAAAACAGAGATGGTATCGAGGATTGAGACAATTGAGTTTAAATAGAGTTGAATGAAGGACTGCTGTAAACCATTCTTTGGATTGAAATACTGATGATAAGTTTAACATTGCGATTAATTTTTGTTGATTTAAATAGATTTCACTTCAACTTAAGTTTGGTAAAATCATGGGTATTATTATGCTATATGTAAAATGTGAACAAATATATGATGCAGATGTCTTTCGTCTGCTCTTCAGAGGACCGTGGTTTTGAAGCCGATACTTCTGGACAATCCAAGATTTGTGATGTGATGTCAGTTTGAAATTCTTGCGAAACGGATAATATTACGTGGTTGGAGGTGAATTGGCCTTTCATTACTATATATGCTTTCACTGTCCTAATTTCACTTCCTTAAAAGACATGATTTGACTGTAATTTTTCGCATTTTCATCGATCAATTGAAATGGACGCTACTTACTAACGAGATGATGGCCATGATAAATATAAAATTTCAATTTTTTTGTAAGCTAAGTTCAATATTTACTCCTACTTGTGCATTTTGCTTTGCTTGGTGGAGTAAAAAAGAAGATACTTTCGATAAATAGGATTTAATATATTTTCGTGTAAAAGCATTGTGTAGGAAATGTTTTTTTAAGCTCTCAGAAAGAGAGCATGCTGAATTTTCCATTGGATTTCTAAAAATTAATATGAATTAAAACTAATACCTTGTAGCTATTTAAACAACAAAGATTAGAAAATGTTTCTATATCTCGTAGCCAAGGTATAGTGAGCCTCATCTCCAACTCACACACATTCCTGTGAGTATTGTGTATCAAATGCTAAAGCCACAGTTATGCATTAGAAAATTTGAAACATGTTTTAATTTTTACATTGATTCCTGCGTCTGATAGAATTACCAAACATTTTTCTTTTCTGTTGATTATAAAATGAAATTTCTTGAATTAAAACTAAAGTGACCTAATGAACTATGTATTTATTTAAGAAATACCTTTCGGATATCTGGATAAAATAACTTCTTTTCATCAATAAACCTTTTATAGTTTAAAAAATAATGATGCCAGGGGGTAGAAAACAAGCAACCGTCAGCATTCTGACAATATCCAGAAGGCACGTTTACGTTTGTACCAACGCTTAATGTTATCAAAGGATTTTACCAGCATATGTATACATTAAAAAGTGATTCTGAAACATGCATGTATTTACCGTTAAAACTCCATACTCCATAGCTAGAGGCACATACAGTCGCCGAGGGGGAAAATGCCCCCGGGAACTTTTCAAGTCTGATGAAGGATGAGCTTGAATATCTCCGACTAAAAATAATATAACCACCCCCTTCAATTCTTGCTATTATCCTTGGCCACTGCCAGCCCACCCAATCTCCTCCACCTGCCTTCCCCATCCCTTTCACCTTCCAACCACTTTCTTCTTCCTTCTCACCCTCGATTCTGCCACCCACACTGCCTTCTCCATCTGCGGGGCGTTAAAAACTTAATTATTGCATATTCTGAGCGAAAACGTGGAAAAATGCGACGGATATCTCTATCTCTCTCTCTCTTTTTCGCCATCCTCGCCAAACCCTCCCCACCCGCGCCCTCCTACCCACCCACCATAGTGTCTGACGCTTGTGTGTTTTTAATCCGCATCCCATGAATACAGATTGCGAGATTATTAAAATGCCCCCCTCGGACGTCAGGGCGGAAGGAGAGGGGGTCGTAGAAGGGGTGGAGAAGGGGTTTTGGCCTGGGGGTGTCAGTAAGGAGGACTGGTTCTGGATAGGAGAGGGATAGAGCGAGTGAGAAGGAAAGACGACCGGAGAAAAGTGTGTGGCAATGAGAGTGAGGGAACGAGCGGAGATGGAAAGAATGAGAGTTATCGCAGTTGAGTAGGGAGTGATAAGCTTGGGAATGTTGAGAAGATCGTCAAGAGGACGGAACGGCGAAAGGAAATTTTCTAACCCCATCTATTAATTTATTTACCTGCTTGCAACAACTGTATGCATCATTACATTGCTACTGGGTGGATATTTAAAATGCATTTCCGTTTCATAATAGTGGCTAATGAAAAAAAACTCAAGAGAAAATTACTAGTACAGTCGGGGAAAAAACTTATAGGTTAGCTAAAGAATGATGTCATTAAAAATACATTTGAAATGGTATAAAATATGACATTCAGCGCCACTGAATATTTAAATACCATCTGAGAATATAATGATGTGCATACATAATGCTATTGACGTTTTCCCCTATCGGGCATATGCAAAGTCATGTAAAGCCTGCCGTTAGATTTTACCAGGCAGGGTCACTCATTCTTTTCATTATTACTCGTCAACTTATGTATCCTTGCATACTTCTTTCGCCTCTGTCGCATTTTACGCTTTAATACATATGGATATTAAGATACTAAAATTCCTAATTATCCTATTTGTAATATCTTTCACCACACTTTCGCGTCACCCTGTCCGATTCTGCTTTAGAAACCACTAACTCTTGTATTCTACTCGTATCTTTTTAGTGATCTGACAATCGTCTATTCTCTCAAATCTTATCTATTCTCTCTAATTTGCACAACTTATTCCCGATTTTGAAATAGCAATGGAGCCTATGTTAAGAAATCGACATCAGTGATCCAATAACCCGCATTTGCATTACATTCTGATTACAAGGAAACGCATCATATCCGCCTGGATTTACATAAAAAGGTCAGCGCACCTGTACAACTCACCCCAAGGTTACTCATAAAATAGGATGCTGATATGCCAAGGACTTACCACTTTGCACAAGTATGAAGAGGGGTTGCCTTTTATTAGCTTTTTAAAACCTTGATATACCATAACAAATTTCGCCTAAATTCATTCGTCCTTTAATTCCATAATCTATTATAGAATCTTTTTCCAAGGCATAAAATATCGTATACTCGTTAAATTAATGAAAAACTCGTTGAGCACATTTTCAATCAGAGTAAAATCGTCCATTTTATATATCCAATAAATTAAAGTACTTTCATAGAAATGAGGAATCGAGTAAAGCTTAGCTTTATAGTCACCTCTTTTAACAATTTACGACATATCATGACTTACCAAAGATCAAATATGGAAGTGATTAAATAGTTAGTTACACATTGAAAATAAAAATTACTGCGTCTGCTGAGAGTTTAGCATGAACATGATGTCATTCACCACCTGAAGTTTCAATTGAAATGTGTAATTAAATGGTCAAGGAAAGTGATTGAACTAATACTAAATTTGAGGATAGGTTTTCCCAATATTTCAGTAAAACTGGGAAACATCGAGGAAAATGTGATTTGTTTAATTCCTCATGCAATCTTTCGCAAATAAGTGAATTGATTAATCCTAGTTAAGGAAATTATTGCAGTGTAATTTCCTTAGTCAAATTAAGAACAACATTTTCTCATTATTTAAAAGGAATAAGTCATCATTTAACGAACACTTCTCATAATATAGACAGAGAGATGCATGAATAACAAAATATATTTTTTAATCAGCAGCAGAACACTGAATCATCCTAGCAATTTGAGAAATCATAATAATATTTTTTAAATAATATTTAAATAAATAAGCTGGGTAAAATGCAAATACATTACAACGAAGGTTTGGAAGCCTAATAGATATGAACTAATGGATATAAGATTGGTGCTATGAAAACTCGTGTAAAAACTTAAGTGTGTTTGTTTATTTGAAATTTTGACTTCAGTGATACAAAAATTTCAATTATTTAAAAATAAATAATTAAATAATTAAACATAATTGTCATGAAAATTTGAGAAATATAATGGGTTTTTAAATGCTGAATAATGGCGTAAGGTTTAGATGGCTAAAATATAAAACACAGAATACTATAGTATATATGTATATATACACACGAGGTATATATGTATACGGTACTACGTATATACCCAAATAAGTATATATTGTGTCCTTTCAGGAATATAAATATATATATATATATATATATATATATATATATATATACATATATATATGCATATAGATTTTTAAACGTTTTTCTTTATTATGTTGGTATACATGCCCCGAATTATGATAAAACTTTCAGCTGTTTTAATTGTGGACTTTGTCTGTGACGTGTTTTATGAGCTCGGCGATTTTCGTTTGTTAAAAGAAATGGATCAAAGAATTTGTATCCAATTTTGCGTAAAAAATTAAATAAAGTGTAACAAAGGGTGTGAAATGTTAACAAAGCCCTATGGTGAGTTTGCTTTGACTAAATCAAGAGTTTACGAGTGGTATAAGCGTTTCCAAGAAGGCCATTTGAAGACCTTTAAGATGACGAACGCCCTGGACACCCCAGCACATCAACAATCGATAAAAACGTGGAAAAAGTGAAAGAAATTGTTATGAACGATCGCCGAATCACAATTAGAGAGGTCGCTGATGATTTTGGCATATCGATTGGATGTCATGGCTCGACATTTTTTTCCAATTTTTTGGGTAAGGAACGCGTGGCAGCAAAATTCGTTCCAAAATTGTTGAATTTTGAACAAAAACAGCGGTGAATGGAAGTTATTCAGGAGTCACTAAAAGAAGTTAACGACGATTCAGAATTACTGAAACGGTTTATAACGGGTGACAAAACATGGGTTTATGGATATGACCTTGAAACTAAGGCTCAATCATCAACGTGAAGGCATTCTGGCACGCCATGACCAAAAAAGGCTCAACAAGTGCGCTCCCTGTGTTTTTCGATTTTAATGGCATAGTGCATCATGAATTCCTTTCGCCAGGTCAATAAGAATTGCTAACTACAAGTTCAACGCTATTTGCGTGAAGAAATCCGAAAAAAACGCCCGGATCTGCACCAATTCACACTTCATTGCTTGTTCGTTAATTTTTGGCCAAAAACAAAACTGTAACGATGCCCCAGCCTCCATATTCTCCAGGTATGGCTCCGTGTGACTTTTTTTTATTTCCAAAAATTAAGAGAACCTTGAAGGGCCGTCGTTTTACAGCCGTAGATGACATTATAAGCGTATTGCTGAAAAAACTGAAGGCTATCTCAAAGATCGAGTTTAAGAAGTGTTTCGGGGATTGAAAGAAGCGCTGGCACAAGTGCATTATCTCCAATTGGTAATACTTTGAAGGTGACAACATCAATGCATAAAAATAAATAAATAGAATTGTCCGAAAAATTAAAATTCTCATTATTTTTTTAACACACCTCGTACACACTACCCAGTCAAATAAATACGCGTACTGAGACCATAAAAACTTTCTTTTACAAAATTTAGTCTACATCAATTTGGTCCCCTAAGTACTCTTCATTCGTCGCTATGCACTTATTCCATCTTCATTTCCACTGTTTAAAGCACCCTTGGAAGTCCTCGGCAATTAGGCTTTTAGTTATCTCGTCGTTTATTGCTTTATTGTGTCCACATCTTCCCAGTCCTCTAATCACATTTTTGCATGTTAGGAAGGAAAAAGACGCAGGGGGCGAGATCTGGTGACAGTTTTTCGACGATCGGTTAGGACAAGGGAGTGCACACGATCAATGTTGTCGTCAACACAGGTGGTTAAAGATCATCCCAACCTTGCATCATCCGTGCCGTCTTGTCGGCCATTTTTAAAATGCTTAATCCACTTCAAAACGGATTTTATCTTCAGAGAATTATCACCGTAAACAAGTCACCATTTAAGTGTTTTCTCAACTTTTACCGCACTTCACCAAAAAATTTGATGTTGATTCGTGGCTCGGTGATTTCGTCAAATTTCATTTTCGATAAACAGTAAAAACAAGGACAACAGAAATTAACTTACCTGTCACCATACGCACAGCTTGATGATCCGTTAAACACAGATGGCTCATTGGGTATTAGGCAACTAGCGTCGCTAGTGGGCGGGGCTATAGTCCGTGTGGTGACTGTCAGATTGCACCAGTTCGCGTATTAAACGCTAAAGGTAGTGTTTATGTATATATTTATTCTACCACAAATGTTTAATGCACTAACTGGTGGTTGTGGAGCGTTGGTCTACTGACCGAAGGGCCCGGGTTCAATTTCTGGACAAGAGTTTGGACACCTGCAGCTCTACCATGTGATTTTTCGGTTGCCAGAACTTCCCTTGAAACCATAACCGGGACCGGGAAAGGAGCTTACTTCCCTACCCAAAGGATAAAGTAAGGTATAGTTATAATAAAAATGATATTGTATAATTTTCTTCCCTATTATTTCCATGTGTCATGTTCCTTCAAATCCTTAGTTTCTTTTTCCTCGGGGAATTTTTAACTTTATTCTTGTGTACTTAATACGGAATGGGGTACTTTTCCATGGGATGCATGAAGACATAGAGTTACTCTTCCTATATTAATTTTGAAAGTGCAGAATATCTCCTTTTTATATATGATATATTATAATATGTTTATAATAGAATAATTTGATAAGGATATTCAAAGATTTAAATACTTTCATAAGGAGATTAAGTGTAATGGGAATGAGTAGTTATTAGGCATTATTTTAAAAAAATATTCTGAAGATATGATAATCGCGAGCATTACTTAGTATTCATAATGTCCGTAAAAAATATGTATTATGGATATTAATACGTGGAATAAAGACGAGAGAAATTTAAGAAAGAAAAAGTAGAAAGAGAAAAGAAAAATCTTTCAAGATCACAAACAAATTATAAACTTAGAGTACTCCACGTCAGATGATATTGATTATTCCTGTTTAAAATAAGGAGACATAACTCATAAATATTGCTGTCAATGTTTGATTTTTAGTTTTTTAAGATTACAGTAATTTTCTTAGTCCTAATTTACTGACCTTTTGCTACCACAAATGTCATATTTTTTAGAGCTAAGTTTCCGGTTCACGTGGATATTATTTTTGTCAATTTAACATACGGTTAATGATTTATATGTTTAAAGAAATTTCAGAGCTACTAGTCGAGGTAAGAAATATAGAAAGGTGTAATTTTATATTTCCGCCAGCATTCCAGAATGACGGATATTATTGGCACTTTTATATATTAAAATCTAAAATTTCATGCCAAAATCGCTCATAGAATAATAATATAATATATATAATATATTTGCTAATAACTGCAAAATAAACTCATTAACAAGCATTTATACTTACGTTAATGTACTAAACCAACGTTTTCCATCAATTATCCATTATTTATTAAATTCTACAAAATATATCCACTTTTTTTGGGGAAAAAATCAAGGCAAAAACGAGTTCTATTACCGTTTTCGTAATATAATTAACAAAAAAATACGATAAGGAATTTTAACTACCCAAAATCTCATTTTTAAGCTAAATATGGATGTCATATCAAGTAAATTTGTTAATGTCCTCATTCAGGGTTTCATTGGTGATTTTGCAATAAGTTAATACGAAAAAAAGTGAATAAAGATCAATTAAAATACCAGAGTGAGCCTCCTTGTCCGTTATGGCAAAAAATAAACATTTAATTTATTTGTTAATACTTTCTTCGTGTATGGGTTGATTGCTTTCCTACCTTCTTCGGTCCCGGTCCAAATCGGTCCTCATTTTTAGCATCCCCGCGAGTCAAATTAAAAAGGATATCTACCTCCTATTGGGTGTGCGTTAATTAAAAAACAAGGAATAATTGACCTTTGAATTCAAATCAAAAGCAATTAATTACACGCCAGAGAGGGAGGATGATGGAAACTGGTAGGCTCGAGTAGCAGATAAAATGGAATAGCGTATGAGGCAAGGAATTGGGAGAGGGGAGCGAATTCGTCTCCAATCCCCTACCCCGTCTCCGGGGAACGCTTAAAGATGGGCCCAAGAATGGCGCCTCGGTGTATAGGATAAGACTGAAGTCCCCCCTTATTAAAATCCGAAATTAAGTCGAGTGCCACGAGGCGAGTATTTCTTCCCTATCTGCCTCTGAAACCATCAATTCTTAAACCCCCCCTTACCCCCTGCTGAATCAACGAACCCTCCACTTCCTCCCCTTGGCGTTCCTCACTTCGCTTGCGAGAATAACCCTCGGCAGCCTATTTCGCAAGACAACAATGGAATCGTCTCATCCGTGCCCACTCGAGAGTCACCCCTCCCCCCACTCCCCGCTGATACCCTAACCCTCCTTCCCTCCCTCCCTTCATAGCCAACCAACCAAGCACCCTTTACAAATGCCCCCTTTCTACCTCTTCCCTTTCTTCCCTCGCCGACAATCTTGCTTTTATTCCTCCGATCCCACGTACCGCGGATTCTTATGATCTTATGTCGGCGGTATGTAGGTACTATTGGACTCCAAAAGCTGGGAGGTGGAGAATGAGTGGGGAGCATGAAAGAGGGACCCGGTGAACGAGGTATCACCAAGCGAGAAAATTACTGCCTGAGTATGAGGGAGAGAGAGAGAGTGGTGAGGGAGGAAAAATGTGGAGCATAAAATTGAAAGAGACGACGCGGCATCTTCACACTTTTGTACCTCCAGACACTTTACGTGAGGAAAGTGCATTCGTAAAGTGTCAGGGATAGGAAGTAAGTAGCAAAAGCATGAGGTTGTTATATCGTGCAAAAATGCCAAAATTGAACATGCAAAAGCGTTAACCATGTTCATTTTCCTCCCCCTGCCCCCATATTCTTCCTCGTTCCTAATAATAAAAGTGTTTCAGTCTTCGCTGTTGCGACTGTTTGCCTTCATCAATTTACTCGTTCGCAAATGCAGCATTCCATTTTGAGGGACGCACGAGATGGCAAAAATTTGCTCTTGTCTAGGCTGAAAGCCTAACAACCCCTAAACTGGCCGCCGTGTTCCCGTGAGGTTGTCGTTTCGTATGTATATGCGTGAGGGAATGAAGGGAAATTGGGACGGTTGGATGGTGGGTGTGGAATGGGAAGAGAGAGAGAGAGAAATAGTGGGGAATAGAGAGAGAGAGAAGGGTAAGGGAAAGAAAGTGAGAGAGAGAGAAGTCTGACCGGATGGAGGGAGATGGGAGGCAGAATGAGTGGTGGACCGTAGGAGACTATGAAATGTGGGGTGGACTCCATGGTGGGGACAGAGGCAGGCGGAGTGAGGGCAGAAAAAGGGGAAGGCGGTCCACAATGCAGAAATTGGACGTAAGGGACGACAATGGGCTACACTTTCGGTGTGGATCTGGCCGGGAGGGACATGCGGAAGGTGGAGGAGGAGAGGAACGGGGTGTACTCAGCCAATTAATCCAACAGGAATGTATTCCGACGAAACCGAAGCCATATGCCCCCCTTCGCTCGTATTTATTCGTCGTGATTATGGCTCGTTTAATTAAGTTGACGTTGAAATTCGCTCTCGGGGTAACAAATCCCCCTTCCGCAGCTGTTCAACCGTCAACTACTTGAACTTTTTATTCAATCTTTCGGATCCCAAAATTTCGCTTTGGCATATATTTCCACATTGCTTACGTGAAGCAATAATGATTTCAGAAATTTTTAAAGGGAAATAAGCATTTTTATTAAAATAATATCGGTTATTTTTTTAAGATAGTAAGATATCATAATACGTTTGGAAGATAGTTGCTCATTTTTTAAGATTGAAAGAGATGCAGTCATTCCGTTAAAGAAATATTTTTACGGGGAAATACTTTTCAAAAAAGAGTTAAATTTTTAGTGGTTGTGCCCACTTCGGTACAAAAAATACTTTAATCAAATGGGCTTGGAAATTTATGTACTATAAAATTCAATTTGAAGAATAAACTGAGAGATGAGCATTAGTTTCAAATGACTAGCGTTTTCGGCGTCTTCAGCTCACTGTTAGCTCCCATTAAATGACGAGAAACAAACAAATATTATAATGTGATTAAATCATTCCCTTTAGAAAACAAAGATTCAAATAAGAAATAAAATTTGATACATTTAATGGGAATGATTCCCTGCTTAATTAAAATTTGTAATTTTCCACAAAATAAAATTTTAATACTCCCGATTTCGATGTAACTACATCATCTTAAGGTAACAGTCATAACTCTGTGTCTAGTATATATTCTGAAAAGCAAGTGAGGGGAGGGTAGTGGAAGATGATGTAGTTACATCAAAACCGGTCGAATTAATATTTTATTTTGTGTAAAATCGCTAGTTTTAATTAATCATGTAATTCCGCCATATCACTCCTGAAACGTCTCTTTATATGAGTCCTTGCTTTTACATTTCTAACTACCAATGGGAGATGTTCTTTATTTTACGTTTTTTTTACTGATTCACGTATTTCGGCCCGGTGAAAGATCAATCCACGCAATATATTACAAATAGTATTTGATTCTGCTAATATATATTGCCTTTTGAATTGGCTCAATATTAATAAATGCCTTATCAAACTCTCCAAATAAAAGTATCTCCAGTTAATTACATGTTAAACTATTTTTTAGCGTCCCTTAAGTTACCCCTGATGAGAGTTACCCCTATATGCATTGATTTCTGTGGTCCTTAGGTGACAATTTGAAGAAGCTAACTGTAAATCGTGCTTAGAATAGATATAAATTAACATACCTGGAACGAGAGATACCTTCAAAGGAATCTTCAACCAGCTTACAAATATCATACCGACCTGTCTGAACCGGGCGAATTATAGCCAAGGACAGTTTCGGTGATTCCTACAGTAAACAATCCTAGGGTAGTCGTAGGACAAGGAGGGCTTAGAGAGACAGGGATGACTGGTGCTTATGAAGAGAGTTGGGGGAAAAAGGGAGGCGTCAAAGAGGAAGGAAGAGAGTCTAGGGGCAAGTACGAAAGGGAGGAAAGGACGGCCGTCAGTTCACTCGGTGGCAAGAAGGGTGCGGAAGAAACGGGGACAGGGGAGAGAAAGCCCTTCTTTGGACAGTTAAAGCGGGAGAAGGGGTGTGGCGGGGGCGGATAGGCAGGCAGCGATGGCCCTGGGGAAGGGGAAAAGGAAGGTGGGTGGCAGGAAGTAGGTGGGCTCGAGGGAAGGGCCCTAAGATTCCGGTCCTCCGCATAGAGGAAGGGCCCACACCGTCGGAGAACTCCAGTGAGGCGAGAGTTCAAAGGGCGATTGGGAGGGAATTGTGGTAAGGAAGATTCTGAAGGACGGAGTGAGGGCAAAGGTATAGAGAGAGAGTCGAGAAAAAGGGATGGAGAGGGGTTGGCGGAGGAAGGTTGGAGAATGAGCCGGAGAGGATGGGAATGGTGGGAGGGACGCTGAGGAGATGGAGACAGAGAGGAAGAAAAGTAGAAAAGAAGGAGGAAATGGAGGGAGCGGAGTGAATGGGAGTTTGAGTTGGTGAGGAGAAGGAAGAATGAGGCTACTGGGAGTTGGAGAAGGTTCAACCAGGGATTCAAGGGTTCGGTTGATGGGGCAGCAGGAGGTTGGGTAGGGGAAATGGGGGCTGCGGAGGACGGGATGGGGAAAGAGAATACACGGATCCCATACAGGGACTGATACAGCCGTTCGTGTCCGAACGTTGACGTGTCGAATTCAATTATTCACATCGGCAGAAGATCAGTCCTGGAGTTTATTTTCTTACAGCTCTAAGTTTTTAAAGAGGAAATCCAGTGACGTTTTGTCAATTACCACAGACAGAATCCTTAAAGTGGAATATAGTATTGGTTTTGGTGTATTAAAATTTGCAATACCATGGGAAATCTTTGCTTCATAGATATTTTACCGATTCGGACTCCATTTATGGATTTTATATTGTTTTTGAATTCGGACACGGTATCTGGACTTTAAGTTATTGTTTATGTACATTCCCTAGTTCCTTCCGCGTTGTGCAATTGCAAAAGGAATATAAAACTCTGAATCAAAACGCTATTCCGTTTTATGGTGTAAATGACCATGAGTCCTTGCATAGCCTTGGGAATGCACATTTATAACGTTAGAGTTTAATTGAAGTTTTAGCCAAGCGGTTGAAGTACGGTTAGGGACACCATTGAAATATTAATTCTTATATGTATATCAGTTGACTTTGGGCAAAGGTCGCATCATAAACTTACTCGTAGGATGAGAAGTACTGTTACATAATACCAGTAACTATATTCTGGATAAAACCTAAAGGTTTGGCATGAAGAAATTTTGCCAAATAAAGGTTAGTTCCACATAAGTGTGGAATTCGGTATACCTTAAAAGTTCCCATGCTGAGGCTGTAAATGAGACTGAAATGCCATAAAAGGCATTTATGGAAAATGCATTAAAAGCCGTTGTCCATAGAAGTCAAAGGAGATCCTGTATTTCGGAAAAAAATGTTAAATTTCCATACCCAAACATTTATTGCGCGTTTTTTATTATGCAAGGAACAATATTGGAGGTTAATTTAAGTTGTTAAGAAAATTAGTTCGCAAAAAATATCTGGCGAGGATGTGATTTTTGGTATTAAAGACCGTTTTTAGCAATGCATAACGATTTCACATCTTGAAATCTTGAAATTAAACTGGTGGCGAATAACATTTTATGCATTACATACGTTCGAGTTGCATAAGACCTATAAATATTTTACACAATCCTCTCAATTTTAAAACAAAATCATGATAAAAATGGCATTATCTTATACATGTATATTAAAATATAATAACGGTAGCTACTCGATTTAAAGTCGGGAGATGGGACTTAAGGACACAAGTATAGTGAATAGCCAGAAGAAGCAAACGAGTCACGTCGGCCAAATACATATTCAAACATGAAAACCTGTCAATTGCCCAACGAATATTTATTCACGTGGATATAAATATAAGGAAATGGAATAGGAACAAATTAACTAATACTTGGAAAAATCCCCAGTGGATTTCAGTGTAATTTAAGGTCCTCACCTCTACCGTGTTTCTGCCTTTTCCTTATATCTATATAAATGAATGTTAATGAATATTCGTTCGCCAATCGACGGGTTTTTGTGTTTGAATGCGTATATGTATATATATATATATATATATATATATATATATATATATATATGTATATATATATGTATATATATATATACATATACATATACATATACATACATACATACATACATATATATGCTTATTGATGACGTCAAAGAATGAGATGGCAGTGAGGTCAGGTGAGGGGTAGGAATATGATAACGGATGGGAGGCAAAAGAGTCGCTGGAAGAAAAGGGGAGAAGGGAGTAAAAGTGGGGGTGTAGAACGTAGGAAAGGAAGTGGATAAGGGAAGACGGGGTGGATGGATCAAGGGAGGGTTGAGAGGGAAGGGAAGGGACTCGTTGAATCGGAAGTAAGTAGAGCGTCTTTTATCTTCCTTGCTTGACGAGCCGTGTCTCGTTTTTCTGGCAAAGCATTCCCTTTTCCCCTCAAATTCCCGTTTTCCCTCTCCGCCTCCCTCGGCCCTACTGGTCGTCTCCTCTCATTTTGAAAGCGAGCCCAGTGGAGTAAAGAGTTCGAGTCTTTCATTCAAACAAACACACATTCACAATATGTAAATAATTTAGGGGGGATGAGAGAGAAAATAAGAATGTCTCTTACTTTGGTCATTATATTCTCGCGTACAAAAATCAAACGCAAGATGCGTTTGTTTTTTCACGAGTGTTTGCACAGGGAAAAATATTCATTCTAATATTGCGATTTTGATTTTATTTCAATCTCTCTATTTTTCTTATCTTTCTACCTCCTCACTTCCAAAGAGCGTTGTATGCGCTGAGGTGGAACACTTTTTCCATCACCTTTATTCAGCCTTTCTAGTGACCTCTTTCATTTTCTTTAGGAGCAGCAAAAATGGAGAATGACGCAGTAAAAGAAAATATGTAGTTTTTGAAACTGAAAGAAAGAGATAACATTGCGCAGGAGGAAAATAAAAACAAATACTTATCTTTGAGGATTTTCCTTTGAAAAATTTTGCAGCCGGATATATATTTTCTTTATTTTCGCACGATGTTTACCAACTTCTCAGTTTTATTATGTCATTCCGATGTATTATTTTCATGAAAAAAGTTAGTACATCCAACGGAGGTAAATTCAGAAAATGAGTATTTTAAATTAATGGAGTCTTCATGAAGGCAAGTTTTCATTTTTCGGATTACCGCGAAAGGTACCGTTTTTCACAGAAACCTTTATGTTTCTTATATTCTCAGTCCAAGGATACCAAAGAAAATTACGGAATGATTGATATATCTAATGAAGCAATTCGGAAATTTAGACAGAGTATATTTTATAATGTTTTTTTGATGATACCAAAAAAAAATTTTACTTTTGAATTTTTTCACGTCTGTAACTGAATTTAAATTCTAAATCTATGTATTTGAGTTGCTTGCGTTACCATAATGTCATATTTTATAGATCGACAAACATGATTCAGACGCTCATCTTCAGTTCGTCGTAAACTTTCATTGTGCCCCTTTTGAGTGCATGTTTTAAATGCTTAGTTTCCCAACTTTGGAATGCTAAACCAAATGGGAGTCACCACACCTTGAATTAACATTCGCCTTCCACCATTTTGGCTCTTATCCACAGCTCTCCATTCTCTTCAACTACGTCTTTCATTTCCCCATCTTAACATTTCTATTACAGGTCCCTACTGAAGCAGCGCCCGACCATTCTTCCCACAGATTCTGGAGATCTCTTTCTCAGACGTCTTATGCAGCGTCGGATTACTCCTAATCCCGTCCCATCTCCGGAACTTTGAATTTTCCTCCAACTTGCAATTATTTTTCAGTTCCGCACCTCATTCTTACCAGTTTCCAATTCCAAGAGTGAGATTAGTTACTTTCAGTGCGTCCCTATCCTCGGCTTGAATTACATCATTCTGTGCTCCAAGGAGCCAAGCAAATTACAATCTGAGACTAAATGACGACTTGCGAAGACGTTTTGACTTACAATGGACTTTCAACCAATATTTTAAATTTCTTAGTTGAAGTTTGAAAAAATAACACTTTATACTTCTAGAAGCACTTGCTCTTGGCTATAAAATCAGATTTTTTGGCGAAGGCCGTTCACTGTTCCAATTTTATAGCTGGAAAATAAACTAAAACTTAATTAAGCATGATTTTAGTTAATTAGAATAATTTGTGATTAACACTTAAATTTTAAAAATAATCATGTTTTAGGAAAACTGCAATATTTTTAAGTGTATTTGATAATTTATGCTAACTTGAAGTACATTATTCTTCCGACCATTGATGCCATTTTCTACTTTTAATTTCAATCACCGCTGTGCTGAAATGAACTTGAACCGTTTTCTACAGATTAGCCTATATAATTATTAATTTTAACACATTGTAATGACACATTGCTTAGCAAAAGTGTTACAATATGTGCACTTGTAGAATTTTTAGGTGGAACTTATCTTATTATTTTTAGGTGGATGTGAAAATAATATCGCTGATCCTCGGCGTGTCTGATTTCAGCGTTCTGTAACCAGCAAAATATTTTAATTCGTCGTATCAAACTTATTGATTTCTCAAATGATCTTCAAAATATGGCATCTCGTATGAAATTAATCATTTCAATTAAATTTTTAAATACAAGTTATATTTTTAAAAAATGTCTTGTACTTATACTACAGCTTCAAACAAGTATATAAAAATGAACATTCAAAGATTCGGAAAATAAATAAAGTACTGGCTCAGCTTATTATCGTTGTTTATCTTAATAAAAATCAGTATTAATTATCTTACTTCGTAAATGGCCTGGCCTAAGCTGTTTGTTCAAGAAATTGCTGACAGAAATTTAATCATAAATCCATTCTGAACTATGAATTACCGTTAGAAAACATGAGTTGCACTTGTATTACAACAACAGGAATTATTATTTTATGTCTATTTGATTTTCACAGATTAGAAATATAGGACAAAATATATGAACGTGGAACGATGTTTCAAATGTCGTTCGAAGCAGAATTTATTCCGGATGTACCTTATTTTCCTTACATTAGAGAATTTTCATCAGTGGCCAAAGTTATTTATCCATAACTTCCCCCTAATATTTATCTCTTCCGTGCGAATTATTCTCACACCGTGAGTCGTAGTGTGCCGAATGAATCGACTAAATGAGAAGAAGCTTCCACAGCTTCATCCTCTAATAAATCCATCGTGGAATTTACACAATGCATGCGCATAATAAAGTAATACGCTCCAGTCGAAAGATTTTTCCCCCTTCGGCCGAAAAGAGACCTTTTGTTTTCAGAAGATGAATTTAAACCGTCTTCATAATTACCTTTTCTCTATTTATGACGGGATAGAGGGATGGAAGTAGGGGGTCTTGCGAGGGATGGGAAGAGGGCGCGGCGGAAAGGAGTTGAGAGGAGCAATGCCTCACATTTTCCCACGGACACAAGGAACTTCCCCTTCTTCCGTCAACAGGCTCCCCCATCCGGCCCGCACCTCCAAAATATTCCCCATCCACCTTCTCCAAAAGCCCACCCTCCCTCCCTTGGCCCTTCACACTCGATTTGAAAACCCCTTTTTTCGCCCACCATTCAGAATTTTTCCTTACCCCCTTCCATTTTATTATTAAAAAGCATTTATACGTTTTTCCTTCGACTTATTTTCGCCCAAGTTTCACTCCCCTTGTCCCTGGAATGGTCACCCCGCGCCTCCCTCTTTCCTTTGCCCCCCTCCACCCCACATTGCCATCTGCCCCCATTTCCTTCCTGATCTTTCACCCTTTTATTATTTCCAGCTCTCATTAGCACCCTCTCTCTCACCCTCCTACCCAGCCACCCCCGCGGATTCCCTATCTCTCCCGCTCCCCCATTCGCGAACCCTTTCCTCTCCTTCACCCCACACTCACCCCTCACCCACCCCGCCATTCTCCCCTCTCACCTATTACCCCGGCACCTTCTCTTCTTTTAAGGCGTGGCATAATGTGCAAAAGGGTTCATTTCAAACCGACGACGTTCCCCCTCTCCCTCCCCCGCCGTTACCTTTCTTTCTCGGGTGCTCTAACTCCTCCTTCCCTATAGCCTGCCCCCGTAACCACCCCCACACCCGTACTCTATCCTCTCCCCCCGGTTTCATTTTTTTCTCCTCCCTTAAAATGCGCATTATATTCCATAGCACAGCACTTCTTTCTAACGGCTATCGTTATCTTTCTTCCTACCTCCCCCTTCTTTGCATAAACCGCCCACTCCCCCTCTCTCTGTCTCCCAACTCCTCCAGATCCAATGGAAGGGAACTTATCGCACATATTTATGCCTTCTTCATCACCTCTTCGCCGAATGACTGTGCTTATACTTATATATATATATATATATATATATATATATATATATATATATATATATATATATATATATATATATATATATACACATACATATATATATATATATATATACACATACATATATATATATATATATGTACATACACATATATTAAAGCGCTATGTCTCTCATCTTTTCATTTTACATTAGTTCTTATTTTTTTCTCTCCTTGGCCGTTCCTTCTCAAGACTTAAAAGCCGTTCCCCACTTGCCTTTCCTTCCTATGCGACTAATTATTTCCACTCCTCTCCCGGCTGCCTTACCCGTCTCCCTCATTTGCATCCACACGTGGGCTCCCCTTTTACCCCCCAACCCCCTCGCGGGGACGGCGAAGGCTTTAGAAGGGAGAATCTCTCTCAATATATTTTTTATTCGGTTCATTTCATCGTTGATTTTTTTTGAATTAAAAGAATATCCCCATTTCCTGACGGTTTCCTTATTAATTGAAGCAAAAGTCGGCCTCTAACATTTTCTTCCCCTTTGCTCGATTAGATGAGACCACCGCTGTGGTGAACACTCCAGTTGCACATTCATTGACGTTTTTGAGAAATTGGAAGAATCGAATATCGATGCCCACACAACTTTTGTCTTATGTTTACAAGTATATGCTCTTATATTTTTTCCCTCACAAGATTCCATTTTTTGTGCACTGATGTATTTAATATGCGATCTTTATTGGTGGTAGGTTATTTGCTCAATTTTAGAGAATGAATGATTTATTTGAAGTGATGGTATTAAATATTTCTAAGCACAATTAGTTCATCCACTTTACTTGAAACGTGCTATTAATGTAAACTGTTAGTACCAAAATTTACTTAAAGCTTTAATTCCATGTGGAATACTATTTTAATCTCCAAAACTTCTTAAATACGATTCTTGGCAAGATTGAAGGTTAATTCCTCGCCAAGGAAGTTTGCTTTCCAGCTTCAGCGTGAGCTTTAGTTTTCTGGGAATGTATTTACTTCAAATGATATTACAGCTTTGTTCATACGATGCCTGTGGTTATCATTAAAAGCTTGCATAATTAATGTACCTTTGTCACCATAATGAGATAATTATTAGTGTTTGAGGTACCATTCAGAAATACTTGTTCAATCGTCTGCATTTTACGATATTCAAACATATTTCTAGGCAAAATTTATTTTAATATATTTTGGTAGCCTCTTCCAATTTTCATATGCAATTTTTTTCATTATTTCTTCTCTGAATTACATTATGGCACACACCTCAAATTGTATTTTTTAGCGTGATATGTACTAATTAACGTATGTTAATAACATCGTTTTAAAATCTTATTGAGTCTCCGGTCCCAAAATATCTTTTTACTGTAAGAGTAAAAAATAAGCAAAACTTTACCCATTTTTATACAACTTACTTACCACACACTTTTAATACAATACAACCATGGTTTAGAAGCTGCGCATCATCATTAGGTACAATTCAACAAAATTTTCCAACTTATATAGTCAGGCTCCAGGTAGGGGAAGTAAGGCTTACGTTAGGGGAAGTAAGGCCTAAGTTAGCTTTATCTTTTTACATACTGAGAAGCAAATACCACTGGTCACTTTTGAAAAACATTATGACATTTTATTTACATTTTATTAATCCATAGCACATTTCCTTAGACCGATTAGTGTATTTGAATTATCAGGGAAAGTTAGGTTTTCATTCTCTTTTCCCCTAAGTTAATTTGGAAAACGCTCATTAACCAAATCTATATTTCGCTCCTGGTATCCGTTTGGGGAATCAATTTTTTTATACCAGAAATATAGAACAAGATATCCTATACTAAGACTTGAGACCTCACTTGAAGGTGTCTTAAATTGTCTCCAAACACAATGTTTACATTTTAAATATTTCATAATCACAGGAATAAATATTATTTCACGTCAGCGAACTTTTCCTTGCTTATAATTAAAAATAAATAATGAATTTTTATAATCCAAAAATTTCAAATAATGTTCTATTTTAATATATTTCCACGCATTGCAAATTCATTAGTCGACCTCAAGTTTCTAAGATGAATCGATATTTTTCTTCCGCGCATTTGCTTTGTGGTAAAGCGGAACCGTTTTAAAGTTAAAGTGATAATGTTTTGGAGGCAAGGCCTCAATCTCTCCCTCTCGAAATCACAAGACAATAATACATTTTTGTCCGCTCTTCATTCCATCCTCTCCCATCCCGTCCTCGCAGTTGATCCTTTCCAGCGTCGCCTCACTCGAACCATTGGAGCGCCCATGCTTTCTACCTCCTTCACACCCCTTGAACTCCTTATCCCCCTCCCTACTCGTTTCCACACGCTTTGCAACACCATGATCGATGCCTACCATCAACACCATCGAAACTTATCCTTCCAGCTCTTCCTTTCATACACCCCTCTCACCACCTTGCACCCCTCTTTCGCCCCAGTTCCCCTCCATAGTCCTGATTCATATGGGTTGGTGAGAGCAGATATACGTATGTATATACACACACATACATTTGTGTGTGTATATACATACGTATATCTCATTTGTGTGTATATATATATATATATATACACACATATATAGGTGTGTGTCCTATCCCACCCAACGCGACTGCCATCTTCCTCACCACCTATCCCCACACCCCACACCACCCGCCCACTTCCCACCGATAGTGGTTCAGATTGAGTGTTCGTGTATTCCTAAATTATTAACGACCGCTCCGAGTTCTGGCGATGGGTAACCGTCCTATTCGAGGACCCTATTTTTGCCACACGGCCACTCCCCCTCGCAGCAGATGCGTCGCACGAATGAATGAACGAATGCTTTTATTTCCGTTGGAAGGGTTTTACCGGAGTGATGTAGGCACTGTGGGGGTGGAGGGGGAGGGGTTGGGTGGTGATGAGAGGACGGAGAGAGAGAGAGAGAGTGCGGTGGGAGCGGACGTCACGCGGTGAAGGGAAGAGAGATATGGGGTGGGGAGAGGGGTTGGTTTGACATGGGAACCCTGTTCATCGAGTAGGAGCTGATCCAGTTTAAGAGGCGAGGTTATTTGAAATATCCTCCCGCTCTCCACCCTTCCAACTCCCACGCGCGTACACACGCAAATTATATCCCGTTCTCGGCGTCACCTCTCCAGCTTTTTCGATACATCGTGCGTGGTTCTCCATCGCCTCGTCCGTCCTTCCAGTTGGACTGCGAACCGTTTCGCCGTGTTAAAAGGCAATTTTTTTTATGGATCAGTTCGTCAGGGTAAGTGCGTGTCGTCAATTTATCGATGGTATTTCGAGCGTTTTTACGCCAGGCTATTGTGGAAATAGAATTAACATTTTCAATTCCATTTTTCACTCACTTCCAAAAAAAAAGGAATAATGTTTCTTCTTTATTTCGAAGAATTGTTCTATTTTTCGAGAAAAATGTTTTTATTAATGCTTTGAGCCTCGTAAGCGTGGAAGACCAAATGCCATCTTTGTGCCTGTTTATGCATCTCCATTGGGGGTAATTCAGTGACAACTAATGGGCACTAAACCGCAACAATATTTAACCCTGAAATTACCGTTTTGATTTAAAATATTGTTTGGCTTTGTGTTAAATAGGAATAAATTTGGATCCTTATTTAAGTTAAAATTAATTCAATAGTATTGAAATTCTCTGTTACCTCTGATTGGTCAAGTTCGGAGCCACTTTTTAAGCTTCTTAATACTGAAATATTTTCAATAAGATAGATATTTTTTTCAATTTCATATTCATAGGTGTAGTTATTGCATTAATTGTTGACCTTTATTAAACTTCTAAAGTCAAATTCAGGTTTGGCATGTGAACTACAACAAAAATCATTTTCATTTTTCATTTTAATATATTTTTTCGTTATAATATAGATTTATAACAAATTGAAGGAAGTTTCTCAATACAATGTGTACTTTGGGAACCAAAATAAATGGGAGATTGCCTCAGAATTCCTCTTGCGAAAATGAAATGACGCCACGAAATAACGCAAAATCGTGAAATATCGTTCATATCGCAGCTGGAGCAACCCATTCCCTCGAATGACCACAATTTCGTCCTCATCCATAAAGCCTTTCACCATATTTATTAGCATTATCTCGTGCGGGTGACTCCGTGGAAGGATTTAGCTATTTCACGGGTGTGACAATTCTTTCTAAGACTTGAAAGTTGGAGCTCAGGGTACTAGACAGTAAAGGCTTGCCTCCTTGAGATTGCACAATTCCGCTCTCATAGATCACCGAATGGAATTACTCCGAGAGTTTGCGGTCATATGGAAACATCCAGTTTTCTTTACGACTCTCCCCGATTAGTCGACTAAGTTCCCCGAGCGCACCCGGGAAATTAAACAAGTACTCCCAGCGGAAACCAAATGGTATCTTCTCTTCCGTTGTAGGCATGATGAATTGTGCATTGTTGCAAGGGAGAGATAAAAGAATAACCCGACCATATGGAGTTCCGGTGGGTGGCGAATGTGTCTTCTCCCGTGGTAGCCACCATCTGGAAGAAACATTATTATCAGTGCCGATATCATCGCTTTTAATGAGGGAGGAAGGAAGTGGCCTGGAAGCGCGGTCGGTAGAGGTAAAAGGTCACGAACGTCATAGGAAAGTGGGAGGCCTAGGGTAACAGGAGAAAGTTGAAGGGAAAAATGAGCCGGAATGGCAGTATGGGGGCAAGTGGGGAAGCTAATGGTTTTTGAAAACATCGACTAAATAGGAGACATTTGGAAATTTGGATCCAGGGGAAGGAAAAGTTTTGGCGATTCTACCAAACTTTTTTGAAAA
>CM073775.1:47986695-48138460 GCA_037158775.1 Hetaerina titia
CTTTCAGAAAACCCCAAGGGTTCAATTTGTAGTTGCTCAAATTCCCATGTGTCGGATATCTTGGTATTGAAGTCTCATCATTTCATCGTTCGTAGGGTAAGATATTTATCTAATTACTAGGATATGTACATAAATCATTTATACATTTATAAAAGCAAATTTATCCGGAATGATTATAATTTTTGCCTTCCTGACTGTATATTTTGTGTGACTTGAAAGGGAATTATCGGTGTACTGTCGTGTATTCAGTGTCGATCTTAAACTTACCTTAACCGGTAGACCACGTATAATAATTTGCATATTACATTGTGCTTTCTGTTCAACTTGAAGTTTTTGAAATCATATCAAGGTATTTAAAATACAAATTTCGTGCAGCGGAAATATTTCTTCAGTTATGGTCCCAAAAATTAAGTAATTATTAACGTAGCTTTTGCCGGAATAAACATGTTGTGGGAAAAATATCGCATTCTAATACATAAAATACCTACTAATTTAATGGATTTATATTACCGATCGGTTGTAATATTACAGTCTGCTGGAGATTTCCCCGATCGTCGTGTTTCATTTTTCCTTAAATCCTATCATCTAGATGAGACGGGATAGTTTAATTACTATCTCAGCTGGATGGAGAGTAAACCTCGAACAATACGATGTCGTATTTTAGATTAAATGAAGCATCTTTATTATCTTGCTCTTCGACCAAAACCTACTCGTAAGTTTGGAGATGTTTGACTGTTTTCTTTTCCAATATAATTTTATACAAATTTTAATGAATTTAATACAGGTCTCCTCTTGTGAATGTTGAGTGTATCCAACTTTAATCGTAGTTTAAATTCTCCTACACGCCTTTTCGTGGTTGGTTGCCTTTATGTGTCTCACTTTTTTTACTCGTTTCAAGCTTAGGTAGCCTTTTTAGTTGCGAAAACCTTTTACTCGGCACGGAAAATTGCTAGTTCAAAGAAATTGATTGTACCCATAAAATATTATAGGGATCAGTAATTGAGCCGGAGCGATCCTTTGGGAGACACGTTTCCGAGCGAGAAATGAATGAGTGAGGGAGGGAATGTAGTCTATTCCAGGTAAACACTTTTCCCGACCGGAGGACGTAAAAGCAGGGATCGAACGGGCATTTGACGCGATTCGGTAAAACCGCGAAATAAAACGACACGGAGGGAGACGGACAAATAGGATTCCGCTCCCCGGGTAGGCGTGGAATTGGTCCTATGATACGTGCGTGTGGGTAGAAATAAGCTGGCTGCACTCACGCAAGTATTGCGCCAGCTAAAGCGTGAGAGAGGTTGGTACTACATAATATATAGCACTCGAACTACGAATAGGATTGAATTTTTTTGGTTCGTCTCCGAGCGGAATGAATGAAGCTGGTGGGGTGGAGTTGTGTAATTCAATGTGGACAAGGAGGGACTGACAAACAGTAAGGTACCCGATGACCAAGAGTGAAGGAAAGATTAAGAGAAGGAATATTGCATTATGAGGGAGCAAAAGGTGTGGACTCACTTGGATCCAATAGGTGTTTGAGGATAAAAAGTAGTTATCCAAACCATAATTCCTTGATTAATTAAAAATAGCAGTTTTCCGCAAAAATATTTTTGCGGAAAATTGCTATTTTTAATAATCATGATATTCCACAATACCAAGTCTGAAACGTCTCTTTTTATTCATAATTCCTTTGGCACAATATCATTCTGGTAGTTTCACCTAATTAGTCAAGAAAAATTCCTGTACAGCTTCACCAACCTGATGCGCCAGAGGAAATAGCATTTGGGAAACTAAACTATTCTAATTCAAATTCTGCCGTAAATTTTAAAAGGAATAAATAATTCTTGGACCTAAAATTACCATGGAGCATTATACGAGCTTGAATTGACGGCTATTTATTTATATACCCTGCTAGCTGTAGCGATGCACGTATTTGCCAGTGAGTGCGTGGTTCCAAGGGCCCTTATCGCTGTGTTGGTGGGTATCGTGGCTGAGCTTCGGTCTAAGGTTGACGGGAAGGTTGCTCTTCCGCGGAAGGGCCTGACTCTGGGTTAGAGTTGCGAAAAATCGCCAAGTCAATGGGGCCGCGTGGATTTGTCCGAATGCGTCGGAGTGATCGTAAGGGCGCTCGTAGTCCGATCCTTTGATGGGGGAGAGGTACCGTTCCAAAAGCCGGAGGACTGGTGGGTTGTCTCGTGCAGTGGCAGGGAAAAGTTGACGCTGCGGCGAGTTATGGGAGATGTGAAGGCCAACCTCATCCCCGTATCCAACAGGTATCAGGCACTATCGGAGGACAACCCAGCGGTATCTATAGCCTCTAATTCCACCTCTATGAGACCACCACCCAGAAGGAACCGTCAGAGGGGGTTGGGAAGATGGATTCTAGTGATAGGTAGCAGTACCGTCAGACGTGTGATGGTCTCATTGCGGGAGAGGGGAGACCATGAAGGTGTGAGCCAGAGCCCATGGTGCATTCCTAGTAGCGGCGTTCCCCAGGTGACGAAGGTGACTGGGGCGGCGGCTACGGTCACGAACTGTTCCAGGCTGCGAGTCGTGGCTCATATTGACGTCAACGATGGCGTCGACCGTGGATCAGAAGAGATTCTGAATTCCTTTAGGGAATTGAACTAGGAAGTGAAGTAGGTGGGTGGTGCCGAAGGGGAAGCTCTCGATCTGCAGCCTTGTCCCGAGGATTGATCGTGGAGCTCTGGTTCGGGGCCGAGTAAAAGGCATCAGAGGTTGCGTGTTTTCTGCGGGGCTATCGGGGCGTCCTTCGTCGACCTTCATCCGGGGATCTAACCTTGTAGGAACCCCCTGAACCGTTCTGGTGTTCACTACACGTTTGAGGCCGCCAAGTGCGTAGCGGGCAGGATATTCGAGCACTGCAGGGCTTTTTTATATTAAATCGTAGGTCAGTGTATGGGTCAATTAGTGGGGATCTAAAGTCTTCTGTGCCAAATTATGCAGCTTTAAATGAAGTGAGGTTCATTGCTTGCAATAGTTCATTTAACAAGAAATAGCGTCGACGGAAAAATATGTGCTGGATTCATTATTCATAAGAAGATGATCTTTAAAAAACCGTAAAGTCAATTAAACATTATCTGCATTGGTGGTAAATTGCTGAGGTTTAAACAAAGTCGCAGAATATCATCACCTTATTAAAAGTACGGGCACAGATATAATTATTGAGACAGAAAGCTGGTTATCCACTGATATTGTCGACGGTGAAATTTTCTCAAAATCCCTTTCCATTTACAGAAATGACAGAAAAAATGGAATCAGGGGCGGTGTTTTTAATGAAGTTAAAAATTCTTACGTCATCAGGGTTGAAGAAAATCGAGGTAATGGTTTGGAAAGCGTTTAGTGCTCAACTTAAGTCCTCAAACCAAAAGAATTACTGTGTGCGCATTTTACAGACAACCAGTCGACAGAGACAATTCAATGGTGGAATTAGATCAGCAAATCAAAGATTTTTCAGCGGAAAGAAATCCGGTTAAAACTTTTTATTTATTTTTTATATATTCTGCAAGCCACCAACAGGGTTTTAGGCAGGAGTGAATACACATCAGACTAATTTTACACGAACATGACCCTACCGCGGTCGAACAATGTTATTAAGATCCCCTATTGCTCGTGGGTAAATGATATCTTAAATCAATCTGTTCTACACTTAATCTCTCTAATTTTTGTATCCTGATCTCACCTACCGTAGTACGATGGGGGTAATAATATATTTTCACCATTATTGCTAAAGAGAACTCCTTCCAAATTATCCAAGAGCGTCAATCTTTAATTAAACCTTCTCTCCGTGAGTGATTGCCAGCCTAGCTGCTCTAATATTTTGGATACGCTACTAAGTTTATCATAAAAACGTTTTACAACTCTAGCTACTCTATGCTACACGCCATCAAATTCAGTAATTAACCCAACTTGTTAAGGATCCGACATACTTGCAGCATATTCTAGATGAGGCCTAACTAACAACAAATAACATTTCTCTTTGACCTTTTCATCACATTTACCTAGTAGTCTTCTAATAAATCCTAATTTTTTGTTAGCGTTTCCACATATTCCCAGATGTGTTTCACCTAGGACAGATGGAGAGTATGGGTAACGCCCAGGTATTTATTGATTCTACAATTTCATCTACATCAATACCCTGCGATGCACCAAAAAGATGTGTGGCAGGGGGTGCACCACCAGGAGGAAAGGGTAAGGTATAAGGGGGTTGGGGTTTTTCAAATAGTTGGGGGGAACCTTTATAATTCACATATATACTCGCATTTGTACGTATATGACCACGCGCAGTCCCTAACTTCACTACAAATTCCATTCCGGTGTTCCCAATGGAGTAGGCGTCCGGGTGGGAATTGCTCTTTTTCCAAGTATTTATGACTAATATAAGCAAATAAACTTACTAATTACTACAGAGACAATTTTGTAACGTAAATGGGGAATAAAAGAGATCTAATTACATTTTCCTGGGGAACAGCTGAAGTAACTTCTACTACAATTGAGCTAACTCAATCTATCACTACTCTTTGAACCCGACTATACATAAAATTCTTTAATCCAACACCGAATATTTTTCCTGTGCTATACGCTTCTAGCTTTGCAAATAGTTTTACTATGAGGCACTTTATCGACGGCTTTCTTAAAATCTAGAAAAACCGAGTCCACTGGAACATTGCTCTGCCCAGAAATAAGAATATCATGAGCAAAAAACGCAAGTTGTGTCTCGCAGGATCTACCTTTTCGGAAACCGTGCTGATTTTTCATTAATAAGTTCTGATTATCGAGATGTCTCACGATCGAAATAGCGACTATATGTTTCATAACCTTGCACGAAATGGATGTGAGGGAAATAGGTCTGTAATTACTCGGATCATCCTTGTCTCCGTTTTTAAGTATTGGTGTTACGACATCCGTTTTCCAATCTATGGGTACCTTGTGATCTACCAGTGACTTCTTAAATATTATATCTAAATAGATCCCGAAACCCTAGCGAGATCCTTAAATATACGAGCGGGTATTCCATCGGACACGGAAGAATTGTTAGGCTTAATATTTTTTAGCAAATGTTCTCTTCCATTAAATGAGATTTCAATTTGGGGAATTGGTTGACTGGCACGATTTGGTAAGCTATCGGAGGCATTCGGTGAGATATAACTTAAGACACTTTGAAAGAAGGAATTTAATAATTTAGCCTTTTCCAAATTGCTGGTTACTCTTTCGCCTTTATCATTTATGAGTAAAATAAGAGTTGTCTTATTTCCCTAAACTTCTCTGTCGTATCACCAAAATGCTTATGGGCTCTCTTTCAAATTTTCCGCTAACGATTTCCTTTGGAATTCACTTAACGCTTTCCGAAATTCATTCTTGGCATTCGCCCAAGATATCTTATAATCATAGGTGATCTCATCCCTAATATATTTCACCTTGGCGTGACTCTTCATATTTTATAAAAGCCTTTCATGTGGCAATGCTTTTTTAACATCCGCGTGGTACCATATACTATATATTAAAATCTTAGTTGTGTTATCTTAAAAATATTTAATATATTAAAAAACTTTAATTTGCTGATCTAATTGAAGTATATAATTGTCTCTGTATATTGGCGTTCTGTAAAATTGTCATAGAATAGAAAAACCTAAAAATATTGTTTATACTAATGTGATGTGGACGGCATTACAAGTTGTATTTCAAAAGTGAATGACGTGTTAACGGGACGCGATTTTGAACGGAATATGAAGTTGAAGAGTGCGTGATAATGGACGGAGTGAGGCGATGGACGGTGCATAGTATGTTCTCGATTGGTGTAAATCTAGCCTACGGTGATGTAATAATGTAGTTGGTAATCCAGAAGTGGCATTGTATATAAGAGCTTTGTCTATCTATTCTTTTTGTAGTGCATGTATGTCCATGTCTTTAGTGACAGCTGACCAGACTTGGCCGTTGCCACCAGAACAATTGCCTAACTGCAACGATAAATCCTTAAATAATAACATTAAAATACATATTTTCTTTTGAATCGAGAATTTTTATTGGGCACCAAACGCTTTCCAACCCATTACCCGTAATTACCTCAGTCCTGCTTACGCAATAATTTTTTACTGTAGTAAACACACCACCCGTATTTTTTCTGTAATAATTGTTCAGGTTTTTATCCCAACCCAATGATCGCGACGTTATAATCTGTGGAGATTTCAATGTCTCATCTATTGACAGGAGTGCATATGGTTGTAAAACGAGCGGTTAAGACAAAAATACCGTAATCCCGAATCACTATTGAATTCTATAACGTTGACTTCATTTAATTAACTTGTCACTTCATCAACTAGGGGCGACAATAGTATTATTCATTTGTTAGCATCGAATAATCTCGAAATTGTTTTAATTATAGAAACTATAAAAGGAATTAATGACCGCAGGGCAGTTAATGCTAAGTTTTCGCGACATGGGATCGAAATAAGTAGCCTAAAAGGAAAATTTACTTCCTTAAAGAATGGAACTGTAATACCCAAAACTGTGTGTATCAGAATCAATCTGTTGGTTTTGAAAAGGATAGTAACTACAGAAATGCTGAGGAAAATTGGAATCACTTCCTTGAGATCACGCGCTCAGCAGTCAACAAGTTCATTCCCAGTAAATTCATAAAACATATCCATAATATGCGGGTCGCGGTGATCTAGTGGGTAGAGCGTTGGACTACTGACCGGAGGGTCCCGGGAATCGAACCCGGTATCCACCCGGTAAATCAGTAGTCCACTTTGGGCACCTGCAGCTCCACCCAAGCTAGTTGATTTTTCGGGTACCAGATCTTCCTGGGAAACCATAACCGGCACAGGGAAAGGAACTGGCCCCCCTACCCTGATGTGTGAATACTAGTATTCACACGCCGTTGGGCTTGGCACACGGGTGAGCTCCAAGCGTTCATTGTCGGCCCATACGGGCACACATACACCGTCCCGGTGAGCGAAAACCCACCCTAACCGGTCATTTAACAAACAAGATAAAGCCATGACATTCCAAAAAAACATCTCATTCGTGTGCGTGTTGCTTGTGAGAGACGAGAAACTTATGATTTAAAGTAAGCTATGCTATAACAGAGGTTTACAATAGTGGTTGAAGCCGACAGGTAACGGCTCATTTAGAAAATAGGTTAAACTTGGCGGAGAAAAGCATACAATTTGAAAGAATATGTGTGAATTTGGAATATTGTCCGTACAGGTGGACTAAGGTGGAATACAAACTAGCACTAAGAGGAGAATGAATAAAACTTTATGGTAACAGACATAGGAAAGACTCATAGGCGAGTTACGTCCTTAGGCAGTGTATATGTATGCTTATAGTTGATATCGTAATCCCAGATGTCGGATAGCAGAGCATTTCCAGTTTTGTCGAGTCGCGAACGAAAGTTCGCGACCTGAGAGCGGATGAAGTCCGCGGCGGACGGAAGACGATGAGCGGCACGCACCTCGGCCATCCGCGTGAGGCGGCTAACCATTAACAAGCGCCGGATGGAGATGTTTTGTATTGTTTCGAGGTGTTTCCATATCGTCTTCCGTACTGCAAAAATTGGGCAGGCAAAAAGAAATTTGGGCCGCACGATAGCCGTGAATAGGCGCACCCGGTCCGTATGACTGATCGGGGAAGCCGCCGACGCAAGACAGCGGAGTTGATTGACAGCAACGTTGGCTTTAGCACGGCAAGAGTCCAGGTGGGGTTTGAAGGTGAGTTTGTTGTCGAGAATGACGCCAAGGAAACGGTGCGACGAAGCTCTCGGAATGCAGTGTGCGTGTAGAGTAAGCGACAGGTGTGGTGTGCGGGGGCGGCGTCGGGTGAAGTGGACATGAGTACTTTTGTCCGCGTTTATCCGAATTTTCCATGTTTTGGTCCACTTTTGAAGTTTCCGTAGGTGGGTGTTGAGGCGTCGGATGTTCGCCGAGCGCACACGCGACGTTGCGGCAATGGCGGTGTCGTCTGCATACATGTATAGGGACGTGTGGGGCGTTGTCGGCATGTCATTGACGAATAAATTGAACAAGAATGGACTGAGGAGAGAGCCCTGGGGGACACCCGCCTCAGCTTTCTTTACATCGGAGAGGGAATCACCCATCTGCACACGAAAATGACGATCAGAAAGGAAACTGCGGAGGATAAGGATGAGGGGAGGCGGGAAACCGTACTGGTGCATTTTAAACAGGAGGCCATTATGCCAGACCCTATCGAAAGCACGGGCGACGTCAATGAAGACGGCATCCGTGAAACGGCGGAGATTAAAGCCGTGCGAGATGCGTTCGCACAAGCGAAGAATCTGATGATCCGCGGAGACGCGAGAGCGAAAGCCGAATTGCTCTGGGCGAAGGATGTCATGAGCGTGGGCGTGAGATTCGAGCTGGGTCAGAAGGACCCGTTCAAAAATTTTGGACAGGTTCGAGAGCAGGGTTATCGGGCGGCAGTTACCCGGGATCGTAGCGTCCTTCCCCGGCTTAGGGAGGAGGATAACCTTCCCTGTTTTCCAAGGGAAGTGGGCGCAAAGGTAACAATGATTCAGCAGGTCCGAAAGTAGGAGAGGAAAAACAGGGACGGAAGCGGCGAGTTTTAATTCCTTGTTGGACACATTGTCAAACCCAGGTGCTTTTCTGGGAGGGAGAGAGGATAGGAGAGCGCTGAGTTCGTTCGCGGACGTAATTGGAGGAAGATTAGAGGGATTTGAGGGGAGGTTGGCAAGAAATTTGCGGATTTTCCGGTCCGCAGAGGAAGGGGAGGTATCGTGGGCCATTGTATCTTCTACCATCATCTACTAAACCGACCTTCGGGTTGATTACTGTGTTTTTTTTTATCCATAATATTTTCACCTTTGCATGGCATAGCCTTTGACGTCGCAATGTCTTGCTAACATCTGCATTGTACCACCATAGGTGCCGTTTTATCTTTTATACATTTATTGGGCATGAACTTGTTGACTGCTGAGCGCGTGGTTCCATTGACGGTTAAGGAATAAAAATTCCTCTAATCCCAATTTCATCGCATTTATATGTAAATTTACTGTCCAGAGTACAAAATTTATTTATATTTGTGATTTATGCCGTCCATATAGTAAATGTGTATTTTTGGGTTCAAGGCCATATTATAATTTTTAAGGCATTTACTGCGATATACCGCTCCATATACTGCTCCACTCCAATCCAATCTTTCGGGTAATTATTTCGCTTTAACTGGATTTACAATTTTTATACTTGAGGCTGAAATCGAAACTTTTAGAAATGTCGCATTTTAATGTTCACAAATTATTCTGGAAAGAGTAAGTTTGTACAACATCTACCAATATTCCTACTGAGCCATAAGAATTCTCCAGTTATAACCGAATATTATAGAATTAAGAGTTCAAATTACAGTATTGTAAAGTAAAGTCGTGGAATAGGTTCTCCCAGAGTAGAAAACACAAAGTGTTGAGTATGTTACTGTAACTAATATTAAGATGATTAAAATGCATACCTCGTGAAATGGAGGAATGTGCTAATTTGATTCACGATCTTTAGTTACATGGCATTCTAATTGTCGTTAAAGAAAATAATATCCTATAATATTCATTATACTGATGGCAGATAAATATTTTCAAATATTTACAATGTTTCTTAGCAAGTTTGTTTTCTCCGGCGTTACTTTAAGGAATTCACATAACATATTGAAATGAAATAAGTGAATTTGTAAGTCCACACAACATTTTGAGTATATTGTCTATGGAACTACAAAATTACTTATTTCATTTCAATATGTATGATGAAGGTCATTGGTAAAGACTTTCTAATGCGACGGCGAAGAACTTCACAGCTTTTATAGTATCTTCTAATAGCAAAGGGTGCTCATTAAAAGAAAATCATCTGAAACTAATTTTTTCGTGTTCAAAGATTGATAATTAACGTACAAATAATCTGATATTTTCCAAAATACATATTATTAACCTCTCAGAGAAATCAGCGAACCAGGGATCAATATGTTTAGAAATATCATCGTAAAATACACTGATTGCCCTCCAACTATGATGATATTGATGGAATACATTTGTATGTACATGCATTCTGTATAAACCCTGTTTAGGGGGAAAAGTTAAATTTTCCTAGTCGATAGTTGTCGGGGAAAACCCATAAGAAAAAGTATAACCTACAGAAACGCACCTCTTGGTGGGTTTCTGTAGGTTATGGTCACGATAATCCAAGTCCGTCAATGCAATCAATAGTTACGCCGTTTTGTGACGTCCCTCGTGATAAACTACGCACGCACTTCATTTGCCTCGTAATTTCGGATCTAGCCACAGAGTTGATTCGTCGGGAAGCGTTCCCTGCAAACTCTCTTCCCCTTGTTCCCCGTGCATTAGAACCGAATAAACCAACCCGTCTCGACACAGAACTCCGATTTCCATCACCGCCTCTGCCACCATCAATGCTGCCAATGTGCGGGTCAAACAATCTACACCGACTGGCATCCGTTTATCCGACATACTCGTATTCCTCAACTTCGTTCTGACATTCATCACATCGACCTCAGCAGACATCTTAGACCTTCAGTGCAGGTCCAAACTGCACAGTGCTGAGGTTAAAACGGGAACAAGTAAATGTAAGGGTAATCAGCATTTAACCTACTGGATGTATAACTAGTGTGATTTCTGTAGCCAAATTTTATGCAAAAACTTTGAGACAACCTATTCTAATAAGTGACTATTAGGAAGAGTCCAAATATCCTATTTGTTTGAGTACTTTATTATGATTAAAAACATTTCGTTAGTAATTTTATCTGATATAAATAATATTTTAATGGTGATTCATGCGAGAATGAATTATGTTTCCATTCCTAAATGTTGGAGATTTTGTTTCATTCTTCCTCTGATGTAACCATATTATTTCATAATTCCGTTTTAACTAAAACGTATTAATAGATAATGATCAAAAATGAAGTACCAACTTCTAATTGAAGAAATCCAAACATATATATTTTATTTATATCCGCTTCGGAGGACATAGAATTATCCATATACATCATTATTATCTACGCGCTGCACGCTTGAAACAAGTCTTGTACCAGAGCTTTTCGCGGGAAAATTTACAATTGCCATCCTATTAAATAAACTTTCTCAATCGAAGTTCTAGAGTTTACTGTGAATTTTCAATGTTAATATTACAGAGATATTTAGACTCATAAATTGATTTATCGCACGATTATAAGTAGTATGAACTCAATTTAATCCGAAAAAGTTACCATAGAAATATTACAATAAAAGGTTCGTCATTTTTACATTACGGATAAGAACTTATTCTGACTTGAAAACAACACAAAAATGTAAATTTTACACTTTTTTCACTTTGTTTACTGAGTACATAAACATCACCACGAGGATAATTTTTTCGATGAGTGGTTACCCAATATTTTCCAAATTTTAAGCGCTGAAAAGTGATAAGTTAGAAAAGATTCTTATCAATTTTCCGAATTTTGCGTTTTATTTTGCAATTACCTTAAAAATCCTTCACTTTAAATTAATGATTCCAATGCATAGTGTTGAAAAATGTTCTGCACTGACTGTTATGGTATTTCATTAAGAAAATACACATAAATTAATGAAAACCGTTAATAAATTTTTCACAGAAATCAATTAGGGGAAAGTGCCAAAATAAAATGAAATTAGGAGTAGGTCGCCAAAATACGCGAATGGTATTTTACAATATATGCAGCTACAATGTCATTTTATTTGAAATATTTTTATGTGATTTTTTATGAACAAATCAATTTTACTTTGAAAGAATTTTTAAAAAGTGATTATTGTGGTTTTCCATATAGTCTCATCAATTTTGACATGACAATAATCCAAATCCAACTTAGTTTCAAATGATCTATTGATTGATTTCGAATGACGCTATTGATCCTAGCGAGTAACCATCTTAAGCAGATAGCAGTCATTTGGTGATGATTACTTATTAGTAATTTTTTATAATATTATAACTCTTTACCCTAACAATATTAGGATTTTATAGATCATAACTCTGATAGCGCTATCATATCAGAGCATGTAATTGGCCATTTAAATATTCTACTGAAAAGGCAGGCGTTCCAATTAGCAAATTTTTCAACTATCAAATATTGGGAAATAGAATAAGCGTGAATATCTGGAAAAATTCGTTATAATGAGAAAAAAATTCAGGAAAATGTATGAACTGGTCACTGAAGACGGACTTTGTTTTTTCACGGTGAAATGGAGCTGTAGTGAGTAAGTCGAGCATATGTTGGGAACGGGGTAATCAAGGGAGGAGTAGGGCTTTCAGCGAGCAGGGAAATGGGACCAAAAGGATTAAATTAGTAAAAATGGAAGGGTACTTTTATGGTCTAGCGCGCGTCTCATTCACAAACTACGCCAGTTTTTATTGAAAAGTCTTTTCCATTTTTTTCGTAAATTTCGTAATAGCGACATCATTCTAATATTATTGATGTTGATTCTATACTCCTATAATTGACAACTAGAACTAGCTATGGGAAATTAATGAAGGGGGTATTTGGAGTATATTATTGAGTTATTGAAAGTAGATCAGTGTTTACCATGTCTCTTAATTCATTAGCTAGCTTCCATTTGAGGACAGAAACACAATTTGAGACAAAAAACATAGGAAGATGTGTTTCCATCAATGACCAAAATTCTTTCAACCTGATGGATAATTTTAAAGCCCACTCTGACATTACTGCCTGGGTGCAGAAATAATCATGCGTTTATAGAAAATAGTTTGTGAGCATGTTAATATTTAAAACAGAGATAGAGAAAACAGTAGACAGATGAGTTAGGGGGAGGAAAAGGAAAAATGTTGAACAGAATTAGAGGAGGTATAAAGTATGTGATAATTCAGAACAGTTTAGTACACCTAGCCTTGTTAGCCGAGACTAAGAAATGTTACGATGTTCATTCTGTGCTCTTTCGAAACCTAACTGAAGCTGTAAATTGCTAATTATAATAATAATGTGTTATTCTAGCTTAAGCTAATATAACCAATCTCCCTAAATGAGGCAAATGCATTGATCCTCAGATACACCCATAACCAAGAGGTCTGATGATGTAAGATATAGTAGAGGGAATTTTGAGATGAATCGAATATTTGGACTCAAATATTATGCAATACGTACTTGATTGCTTAATTTTGTCTAAAGTGTTTAATAAAATTCGAATGCATTTCGTCATAACTGCAAATTTACCCTAAACTCAATTAGCTTAAAGTCACCATACAAAATGCTCATTTCACGGCGTGTCATGTCATAAAATGTGACTCTTGTTACCAGGTTGGAACCGAGAAGGGTCAAATTTTCCACACAGCTTCACGTATATCCGTAGCAGTAAGTTCATTAGGACCTTAAAAATTTTAGCTTAATCATCAGCTACACCAGTCGATCTTTGTAAGATATTTATGTAAACATTGCAGATAGGTTTATTTGATTGCATAATAAAGAGACAGGAGTAAACGAGACTAAGGACAGGATGTGACTCTTTCTAATCCTAAAGTTTTTATTTTCACTGAAAATAGGTTTTAGAACAATCGCAGTTCTTATTAGATCCCTTCAGTATCCTTCCTGACCATTATAATGGTACTTAGTCCTGCAAAATTGTTTTTTTTTAATGCTAATAATCTACGCCAAGTGTTTTCTCTGATAGCTGGACAGAAGGCTAGTTATTTCAGAATGACTCTTTAGATGATCTAAAGACATGAGTTACTTGAATGAAATGCTTTTAAACCGATTTTGGGGTTTTGATGCTTTGTAAGAATTAGTTTCTTCTGCAATTCTGACCCACAGGTGGAGAACTTTTGGGATTAAGTATTGTATAAAATTGGCATTAAATTTTAAATATTCTGATGTGTATTTGTTTAATACAAATATTGGTAACTACAATGAGAAAATTGATTTGATTAAGTACAGCATTTTTTTAAATTCCTCAATCTTATGCCGATTTCCTAAAATTCCCAGTAATGAACATATTTTTCGACATGAGTGCTACTAAAATATTAAAATTATATTGCAAAATATAAAATATTATACTAAATAATAGTCCTTGTTTACTCTTTATTGAACAGAGCATTTTTCTCTTTTTATCATGATTATTTAAAGTGGAAAATAATATTGAAATATTAAACTATTAAAACATATTAGAAAGTCCTCTGAAAGTTGAGTATGCTCCTTTCTCTTGCCTCCATCCGTGCATTCCAGGATTTGGGGGTCTCATGGGAAACAATTTTAGCCGGAAAGGCTTCCACTGTGAGAATTTTCTCTCTTTCTTTATGAAATATTTTTTAGGTCCGGAATTGCAAGATTGATAAAAAATGACATTTGAGTCGACTTGCTTCTTGTGATAAAAGCTTGGCTAAAATTTTAATGAACCATGTAAATAAAGCAATACGAAGCCTTTTGATATTTTGGTTAAGTAATGCTTTTCATTAAAAAAATAATTTGGGGGAATTTTCATTTGGGGAGGAGAACGCAGGACTAAAAGCACTTTCAGGAAAACACTTTTCGGCCCAAACACCCCAATATTTTCAAACTCGCTGGCCTCTCCTCTTGAAAGAAAAAAATCCTCCACATTTGCAAGGTCCAATTTCGAACAATTAGTGATGAATAACGATAATGCAAGCCAACAATTCCGGTGCGTGTTTCATTATTTGGCCATCATTGATTTAACTAAAATGCGATGGGTTTGGAAGACGAGCAAGGGTTGTGGGGAAAGAGAACAGATCAATTGAAGCAGGACGCTGGTGAGTAGGGTAGGGGAAATTTGAAAGTAGGGAACGAAAATACAGGGGTTGAAAGTGAAAGGAGAAATGGTGGGATAGGAAGGAATGGTCGGTAGGATTGGTTGGGGAGGGAGGGAACGTGTAAGGGGTGATGAAAAGTGGGGAGAAGAGGAGGGGGATAATAAAATGGAGGAAGGAAGGATGGGGAATGTACGGTGGGAGGGAATGCAGGTTGGGTGTGGTGGAATAAGGGACAAGGGAGTGAGATCGAGAGAGGCAGGACTGGAAGCATGGAACGACCATTAGCCATTCCATTATGCAATTCAATAAAAGCCCTTCCCACCACCCGCCTCCACCTCACTTCCAACAATCCTCCCTCCTCTCAGCCGCCTCCCGTGGACGCCATACATCCCGATTTGCCAATCGCATTCAGCCTTCTCCTCCTCCCCCAATCCACCCCCGCCATCCCCTTGTGGCCTCCCGCCTTCACATCCATCCGCCACCCACATAACACCACCTTCCCTCCCCCCACTCCACCACTACCACATGGTTTGGTCGTACATCAAGGCACCTACATCCCACTGCCGCAGCCCACCTATTCCTGCGTGGAACGAGACAGTACTCTCGGAGATCAAGTAATCAAGGCAGCAGATCAGGTTTAAAGTATTTAGCTCAGCGCAAGGTGGAGTAGTCATTACTACCGCCCATCGCTCCATTTCTCGTCCCTTTCTGATCGTTTCATCCGCTTTTATCTCGCGGGAGAAATCTAAATCCTGTGCATAAAGACGTTAGGTTTAGTGCACATGCTTGATTCGACGTTGTCGGGCTTGGATCTTCTGCTTTGCATCCCTTGGTGATTCCATCAGTGTTAATTTGTGGCGTCACTGGAAATTTATTGGAGGTGTCAACGGTTCTCGTATCAACCTCAGCAGTCTACCGCGGATGATTTTTATGTCGGTCGAGTCATTTTAATTTACGGATTCAACGCAGAACGATTTACGGTTTTTATAAAACTTTCAAAGGTCATTTTATTTTCGAATGTATGATTTTCATTTTCCATATTTGGAATATTTTCAATTTTTTTATGGTAAACCTTTATATGTCCAGTTTTCCCTGTATGAGGGACTTTTTTTCTAAAGGTTTGTATCAAAGGGTACGAAATAGGGCATCAGGTGTGTTGTTTAGCTCGCATGGAACCCTAATACTCGTTAATTTTTCATGGATATGGCAATTTTCTGTCCACATAATTTATGATTATCAGTTACGGAGTAATATTAACCTAAAACAACCATATCGTTTAGAAGTTTTTAATTTAGCGAACCTGCTTCAAAACTGGAGTGAATTACGCACGAATATCATAAAACTGTGCATTAATGGGAGATGTTTTATCGCGGAGTCATAAATATTGACCAAATTTTTTATTCAGATATTAATACGATATTAATCGTTCTTTTCTGGTTTAAATGGTATTTTCCCTCTGCGTGCTCTTCAATGCTCCGTACTATATCTCATCTCATTGAATCAGACCTCAATCAATGTAAAGTGTTATATTTTATAAGGATTATATTTCTACTAAATAAACTGGATGCCTAATGCCATTTTTAATCTATAAAGATAATACCGGACTCTGTTTTCAGTATTAACTTCCACTAATATCCCGGATAAAATATAGCTATCATCAGTCAAAAACGGGGTTTTATCCCATAACAGTATACTTTATAATCAGTGATAGAATTATCTAAACCCATGATATGTCAATCGAGGATTTCATATTGATTTATTATCATAAGTACGAAAGTATTTATTACGCTGAGGTATCATATTTATCGTAAAAAATATTTTTGTAACTTTTTGGAAAATGGAATTGGTGGGAAACCTCGTAAATAATATTCATGAAATAAATGAATGAAAACCAAAAAAAATCATATCAAAAAATAATTTTCCTTGACCTGTTCCGGGTCAACATTTTTATTTTTATGTTCCTGACTCATTGACCCTTGACCCATTTATTAGGTTAGCAAAAAGATTCATTAAGTTCTGCCTAAAGAACCACGAACGTTTGGAGAATTGCTTCATGAGACTTACACAGTTGATTCCGCTAATCAATGCAATTTCTCCGTTGTATAGATAGCACAACATATTCCTCAATATATATTTTTTTACGAAAATGGTTTCACGTTTGCATGGCATCATCAGGTGGCAGGAATGATTTTATTTTCGAAAAAATGAGTATACCGGATAATTTCGGAGCAGCAGGGCTCAGTGCCAAATTGTCATTTCCAGTTATTTTTTTAAAATCTGATTTTGTCAATTGGATAGTTAGTAGAATTCACATGATTAATGAAGTTTGTGAAATTTGCGAAGTTTGCGCGTGTTTCCTCAGTGACGGCTACATACATCTATCATTTACCCGCTACGTATGCATAAATACAAAAGTTTTAAGGAGTAAAAAAATAATCAGTATGACCTGCCCTTGAGCTAGAATTTCCTCCTTTTCTGACATAATGCTTTAGATATTTACACACCTCTCTTTGTTTCATTCACGAACGGATAATGTTGCGTATACTTCTTTGAGATAAGTGTTAGGCGCCTTTTTCATTTCATCTATAAGGGAAATAAAAGTGTTATATGTGTATGCAAAGGACTACCTTTAACTCTGCAAAAGGTAAAATTTCCAATGAAAGAGCAAGAATGTATCAAAACCTTAGAAGCCAGAGCATTGACTTCCATATCGTTACTTCCAGGGTTTTTAATCTAATATAAAATACGGGTGCAATTTACAAGGTCTGTAAATGTATAGTCACCGAGCAAACATTCTCGTTACGTCTATTAAAGAAGAATAACCTCAGCTAATGTGTTAGCTACTCCACGTCTGAAGTGATTGTTCATTGCGGATTATTAAAATTTAATTGAAGGTTCAGTGCGATAAATATGGGATGAGAATCAATATTAATGAAACAAAGGTTATACGATTTTCCAGAAAGAAAAAGGCTAAGCTAAATTTTAAAATAGGCGGGGAAAAAATAGAGCAGGTAGTAGCAGTTTACATATCTCGGAAGTGTTTTGGACCAATACGGTAGGGTAGGGAAACGTGGTCACTGTAGCAGGAGGATAGACGTAGATTGGAGGCTTTTGAAATGTGGGTGTGGAGAAGAATGGAGAAAGTGAAATGGGCCGAAAGGAAAACAAATGAGGAAGTACTGGAGATGGTGGGTGAGGAAAGGGGTTTGTTGAGAGAAATCCAATGGAGGCAGGAAAAATGGATGAAGGGCGTATTGAGCGGTAGTGGAATGTTGAAAAAGGTAATAGAGGGGAGAATGTTGGGCAAGCAAGGAAAGGGCAGGAACAGGATAGGGATGCTGGGCGGGATGAAGGGAGGAAAGAAGTACACAGAGATGAAGAGGAACCTGATGTAGATTAGGTTGCTGGATTGGATTTTGTTTGGAGTTACAAAATGTGTATTTGATAGTTGTGTCCATCCAAAAACCTACCGACTGCATCCAAAAACTTGCCGAATTGGATCTGGAGGAGCTAGATTTGTAAACCATTGTTATGTGAAACTTAGTAGCGTATCCAAAATACTATTAGAGCAGCCAGGCTGTGACTCACTCATGGGGCGAAGGTTAAATTAGAGATTGAAACTCTTGCATAAATTGGAAGGTCTCTTTAGCAGTGATGTTGCAAATGTATTATTGCCCCATCGTACTACGGTCGGGGAGATCATGTCGATAAAATTATAGAGATTAGGTGTAGAACTGTTTAAGTAGTCGAGTTTTCCACGAACGATGAGGATCATAGTAACATTGTTCGACCGCGGCAGGGTCATGTTCGGGTAAAAATTAGTCTGGTGTGCATTCACCCTGGCGGTGACTTTTAGGCTACATAAATAAAAGAAATAAATAAACTCTAATGATAGGTTTTTGTTGAAAATATATAATCTTTATCAATATTAATAAAACAAAGGTTATGCGATTTTCTAGAAAGAAAAAGGCTAAGCTAAATATTAAAATAGGCGGGGAAAGAATAGAGCAGGTAGAGCAGTTTACATATCTCGGAAGTGTTTTGGACCAACACGGTCAAAGTGGTAGGGACGTAAGGAGAAGAATTGCGCTAGGCAAGGAGGCTTTCTCAAAGAGGAGGGAGTTGATGACGGGGACGTTGAGTAGGGATGTTAAGACAAGACTCGTAAAAACTCTGATATGGAGCGTTGCTATGTACGGCGCGGAAACGTGGTCGCTGAAGCAGGAGGATAGACGTAGATTGGAGGCTTTTGAAATGTGGGTATGGAGAAGAATGGAGAAGGTGAAATGGACCGAAAGGAAAACAAATGAGGAAGTACTAGAAATGGTGGGGGAGGAGAGGGGTTTGTTGAGAGAAATCCTATGGAGGCAGGAAAAATGGATGAAAGGCGTATTGAGCGGTAGTGGAATGTTGAAGAGGGTAATAGAGGGGAGAATGTTGGGCAAGCGTGGTAAGGGTAGGAACAGGATAGGGATGTTGGACGGGATGAAGGGAGGAAAGAAGTACACCGAGATGAAGAGGGACCTGATATAGATTAGTTTGCTAGGTGGGGAGTTACAAAATGTTTATTTGATAGTTGTGTCCATCCAAAAACCTACCTTAACCGGTAGATTACCTAATAAAAATAATTTGTCTTGGGATTTTTTATTCAATTTGCTCTGTAGCTTGGGAGAAAATTGTTACATAATAAATGCGTCTTATATTCTAGTCCTAGAGTAGGGTAATTGACGAATGCTCAAGTAGAATCTAGCAGAAACGCTATGTCTCTATTAATTTACTATCAAGAATTAATTCCTAAGCTTCGACTACAGACCCGATTATGCACTATATCGATTCAACCACTTCGTGAAAATTCCGTGAAGTTTTTATATCTAGGTAATTAACAGCAGGTAACTTCTATTAATAAATGGAAGAATTGTTAAAAAACAGTTAATTATAAATTGTGCATAATGATGGTTAGTATCATTTATATTAGAAGGATCGATCACAATCGATATTTTTGTCTTACTTCTTTATGAATAGAATGTATGAGCCATTACTAACTCAAATGATAATTAAGTGACCAAGAAAAAGAATAAGAATGAGGAGAGAACAGGGCAGTGATAAGAAAAAGGAACAAAACCGACACCTCCAATACAGTCTCCATCTCTTTGCCGCCCTAGATCATACTAATGCATGTTAGTGCCAACTTCCGCGCCTCGCCCTTTAAAAATCCGGCTCAGCCACTCACCTTGACTAAATCTTTGTCCAGCTACCGATAGCAGTCTATCTCCCGTTTATCCGTACTTTAAATAGTCCACTTCCGATTCTCAGAACTCCTTTTCCGCCCTGACACATCAGTCCTAAACCTTTGATTCTCAGTCAATTCAGGAATAGATATTGGAGTTCTATTAAACCTTATTGCTAGCACAGCTCTTCGTCCTAGGGCTCGTCTTTACTTCTATAGGTTTTTTCAGAACTTCCGAAAAACCGTAATTTTTCATTTGAGAAAGCTACAAAATTCCTAGCTTAAATCAATTTCGTAACTGGAAATTAGCTGCACTGTTCTGTTAATCCTCGATAAATTTAAGTTCACTTCTAAATACGTATGAAACTTTTCATCACATCTCCTCCATCTCTCGGTCAAATTGACTGGATCTAGATCACTTCATTGGTATCTATTTCTATGATAACAATTCCTGGTCTAAATATTTACCAAAAGAATTATGCATAGTGTTTGCAACAAATGGAATGTATTCTGCACATAGCAATTCTTTACCTGTGGTATTGCCTGCGTAACGAATTTGCAGTTCTCTTCCCTGCATGTAAAAATCCATGCATCATTGTACTTTCACTAAGTGTCTCTGAATGCGGCATCCCCCGCAGTTTTTTAGTTAATAAGTTGCTTAGGATTTTCTTATTTCCTCTTTTTAATGTTGTGACCGTATGGTTCACTCCCTTTTGTTATTTATAATCTCCTCTATTTTCATCTCTCTAATGATGTTTGGTCTGTAATCAATGGTTTTCTGATCCTGCTTCTTACTTTTTGTCCCACGTTGTTTTGTACATTGCTTTTTGAACAGCATTCAAATGAAACTAGATTGACTGTTGAAGTCATTAAATACTAATTTAAAGTCTATTTCTCATATTTTCAAATAGTATATTCATAATTATGATAGATTTATATTTAAATCATAGAATCTGATAGTCAGTTTTGATTGGGTAGCTCCCTAATGAATTAATATCATGGAAAGAATTGAACCTGACCCATTCGGAAAATACCTATCTGCGGTATGCCTCTCAAAAAAAATTTGTAGTGGGTATCTTTTTCACCTGCCAAGTTGGCAATTTTAACTTAAGAGGACTATGGTTTATCTAGTTTCAATTTGAGGCATAAACTCAAGAGGGCAAAGACCTTTCATTTCCCATTTCAAAACCTCATCGATGAGTCATAATCTAACTCCAACACTCATCCTATGGCATTACGTTTAGTTCGTCATCTAGCGTGATTCTTTCATTAGAATCGGACTGATTAGGTATTTTGCGGTGAGATATATACCAATTATGTTTCTGAGCCTTATTATCTGTGTATTCACTTTCTTTCATAGTCTCGTTATTAATAAGGCAAACGGGGTCTTAAAAGAATATTACGAGTATGTGTTAACTATCGATGAATACAACGCGTCTGGTGGGTACGCTGCAACTTCGTGAGTTACTCTCCACGGGTGGTGTATTGAAATTGGTTTACTGGTGATGAGGCACCTGAATAAAATCCTCTGATCTTCTCAGAGCACTCAAATAAATTCTTAAAATTTAAGAGTATATTTTGTTTGAAATTTCAGTGCTATTTATTTTTCAAAATTTCATTAATTTTCGAGCGTCATGTTTAAATCCATCTAAAATTAAAATTTTATTAATTTTTCAGTTTTTCGTATGAAAAACTTAATATGAAGTTCTTTTTTTTGTAAGGATGAAATTATTGCACAACTTATATTTATCAAATGTGTAAAAAATAAAAAATGAAATGATTACATCTACGTCTACATCTACTCAATACCCCGCAAGCCGCCGCAAGGGCGTGTGGCGGGGGGTGTTAGGGCACCACCCGTAAATTAGGAAAGAAAAACCGCATGCAGAAGCCACAAATTTAGAGCCCACAAACCAAACATGGTAAACATTCATGCACGAACCCTTTCGCTCCAATCCTTTCACACACATGCAAACCCACAAACTACCAACAAACATACACATGCACAATTTTTTAATTTTTAATTTTGTTCCGACGTATAACTTAAATGTTTTTAATATTTCTAAATGGACTTCGGATTCTTACTATTATGATTTCTGATTGTTCTGGGGAAGAATGAGTATTTGAATCTATCTGTATTGGAATCTATCTCCCTTATTTTATCTTTGTGGTCTGATCTACCTAAGTGTGGGGCCATTATTATTCCTTTTGTGTCATCGCTAAACTCGCTGGTTCTGAATCTTTCCAAAAGTGTAAGTCTCGCTTGTTCTCTTAGTATTTCAAGGGGCTCCCAGCCTAAAGCCCCTAATAGACCTGTTACAGTTGTGTTCTTGTCACGCATATTTTTCACGAATCTGGCTGATTTTCTCCCTAGGATCCCAAATACTTGCGGCATATTCTAAATGTGGTCTAACTAGAGCAAAATAACACCTCTCTTTAACTTTCTCATTACATTTCCCCACCAACCGTTTAATGAAGCCCAGTTTCTTTAAACCGGATCCGCAGAACTACCCCCAAATATTTTACTTGTTTGGCCGTAGTTAGCACTGAACCCTCTATTTCGTAGTGTATGTCCTGTTCGCCACTTCCTTTGTTCCAAAATTTCAAAACTGCGCATTTGTCTATATTAAGTATTAATCCCCATTTCATGCACCAATCCGCGATTGTGTCTAAGTCTCTAGAGAGTAGCTCGCAATTTACTTGGCTCCTTATATCCCTGTATACCACCGTGTCATCAGCAAATAACCTGAGATTACTACTAACGTGTGCGCTTAAGTCATTAATGTATATTAAGAATAGAAGAGGCCCTACTACTTTTCCCTGGGGGACGCCCGATGTTACATCTCTTTTTCTTTTGAGCACAACCCATCGATGACTACTATTTGTTTGCGGTTTGACAAGAAGTCTCTAATCCAATTAATAATTTTCTCATTGATTCCATAGCATCTAAGTTTGTGTAACAATTTTTTTTGTGGGACTTGATCGAAGGCTTTTTTGAAATCTAGGAATACTGCGTCGACTTGTATGTTTTTTTCTTTCGATCTAAGTATATCGTGAATGAAAAGACCTAATTGTGTTTCGCAAGATCTGTTCTTCCTAAATCCATGTTGGTTGTGGCTTAGTATTTTCCTACTATCAAGAAACCTCATTATGTTACTGACAATAATGTGTTCTAATATTTTACGAGAGATCGATGTCAATGAAATGGGTCGGTAATTGGTTGGTTTATCCTTATAAACTTTATAAATGGGAGTTATATGGGCTAGCTTTCAGTCACGAGGAACTGATTCTATCGATTTTAGGAAAACAATTTCTAAAAATGGGGCAATGTCTTCGGCTAATTCCTTTAATATTCTAGCAGGTATTTCTTCCGGACCAGGTGATTTGTTTGGTTTGATGCTACGAAGTAGATATTCTATTCCATTCTTGGTCAGTGTTATGTCACTCATGCGTTCCCCGGGTGGGTGTGGATGATCATTTGGTGGGTTTGTGTCTAAATTGTAGACGCTCTGGAAAAACTTGTTGAAAATGTTTGCTCTTTTCACGCTATCTGTAATAATTTCCCTGTTTTCCGTCTTCAAAGAATGTACAGTTGGACATTTACCCTGTATTTCCCTAACATAAGACCAGAATGTCTTTGGACTTTCCTCAAGATTTTCGCTTAGCATTTTAGATTTAAAAGAGCGTAGGGTAGTGCGCATGATACTTTTTGTTTTACTACGACATTCTTTAAGTTTCTGTTTCGATGTATTCGCATTAACAATATCGTCACTTTTCAAACTTTTTTAAAATTTGACTGTTGCCTTCTTTGCCTTCTTAATGCCGATCTTACCTCCCCGTTGTACCATCTAGGTTCCCTATTGTCGCATTTAAGTTTGGATGGGACGTACGTATTTATTCCTTCGCGCAAAATATTTAAGAAATAACTCCAACTAATCTCTGTATCGGTTGTCAGTTTTTTGTTTAGTATTCTGGCAATTCTTTTTTCAAATATTCTCGTAGTCTGTTAAAATTCGCCTTGTTCAATAGGTATATTTTACGCTTTTATTCGTTACTTTTCACCAAATTAGTTTTTAACTCTACAAAATTGGCCTAATGGTCACTAATTCAGTCCATTATTTCAATGTTTGTTACGATTTCGGGCGAGGAAGTCGCGAAGATATCAAATATGCTGTGGCCCCGTGTGGGCGATTTAACAATTTGTTCTAAGGAGTGCTTTGTGAATATATGAAGGAGTTCTTGGCATGATTCTCTGTTTTTGGCGGACTTTCCTACGCAGTACTTGTCCCAGTCAATTGACGGTAGATTTGTGTCACCAGCGATTATGATAATACTGCTGCTATGTTTGTTACTAAGAGAGGATATTTGGTCGTCGAGCTTGTGTAGAATATCTGTACTAGAATCTGGGGGTCTATAAAATGAGCACACGAATAGGCTTCTGTCATTGTAGTCCTTTATGTTACAACAAACGCTTTCTATTCTATTTTCGTCTACATTCGTATCTTTGGCTACTAAGATGTGACTTTACAGCTATGAATACTCCCCTACCCAATCTTTTAGGTCTGTCCCTCCTGTAAATTGTGAAACCGCTTGGAAAAACTTCGTTGTTTGCTATATCCCGTGAGCCAACTCTCCGTTCCAACTACTATGTCTGCGTTTGTACTTACAAAGATTAAATTACGCATAGGGAAACGATTAAAACGAGGCTAACGGTGTCACACATTGAGCGCAATGATAATATGATACGGTCTCATCTGTTAGAAATCAAGAATGTGGAATCGAATATTTCATAATTTTACGCTTATAAACTCCTTTGCTATTTTTAGCTGAAGAAATACGTGTACCTAGATTTTTTTATTATAACCGGCCGGTTCATTGTCACGAAATTCACTATCTTGGGATACCGACACCTAAAAATACAACACTAAAAAAATATGAAGCTATGTCGAAATGACATTCCTTATGATTTTAATCAATTTACATCCAGGTTTATGTGAATTCTACGAGCATAACGATTCGTAAATACATGAGGAAAAGTGCATTTTGTGTGTGTGTTGTGAAAATGTGTCAGAGTGGCTGCCTGCTACGTTGCCGTGTTTTCCGTGTGACGTTCAAAACGGCTTGTATGCATTGGAGCGGCAACCATCCAACGACGGAGTTTCTCTAAATCCCAATCTTGGAAATTATCAAAAGTAAAAATGATATAGTTTTCGCTGATTTGGGTCATATTTCATCAATCTATTGTCGTAGCATAGTATTTTATTGAGGCATGAACTTGAAAGTATTGTCGTCTTTGTTTTTTTAAGTTTTTAAATTAAAAAAAATAATAGTAGAAAAGAAAACGGGGCAGCCTTTTTGCTTTCTTCAGAGGATTCGAGAATGTTGTAACCATTACGATGAATGACGCAGATATCATTTTTATGGACGTAGTTGAATGAACTTGCGAGACATTTTTGACAGCATCCCTAAAAATACTGCTGAAAGTGTATGGTGGTATATGACATGCGCTTAACTTCGGTAATATTTTCCTCAAAAGCATTTAGGAGAAAAAAATATCGTGTTTGAATTTGTAACTTATGCTTCAGAAAAAAAATTACAATCAATCAAGTATGGGTCTTCTGGTGGTTAAGTGTGATTTATCGATAAACTTTATTAAACCCATATCTTTTTTATAGCTAAAACAATGAGCAGTACACAAGGAAATAATAACTTAACTCAAGATTTTCTCTTAAATTCAATTAATGTTTTCTCGTAGTAAACGTTAATATCCTTTCTAAAGTTAAATATATAGTTATTTTCACGGGTGCCGAAGACTTTCTTTAAGAGGAGTTTTTCCACATCAATCAATACGACCATGAATACCGGGGGATATGTATGCAAGTGCACATGATACGGGGGCAAATGAAGTAGAAAGAATGGAGAATTATTCATCGAATTTAAGAAAAATGATTTTGTGGATACTATTTCTGTATACACTGATGTAAATATCTGTCTTAAAGAGTCTAGAATAATACCAATTTTTGTTACGTGTAGCGTGGTAACAGTTTAATGTCTGTCAGTGACCCAGGAGAACTGAAATACCCTTCAATAAGAAGTTTCCTTGGCCTTTGTAGGTCATTCCCCCAACGCTGTTAAACCGGTTGGAATAAGTAGTACACTGTGACCAGAATGATTCTCTTTTTATTTCTAGAGAAACTTTCCCTTTCTCGGAGACTCAAAATATTTTTCAGTCTTCAAATTTGTCGGTTTCAACGTTTAGATAAACCATTCATCGTAGATTAACTAGGAAATGCATTTGGAAATAAATAAATGGTAATTTAGTGATTTCACAGAAAATTTATTTCGATTTGACCCGGGTTTCAACGTTCAACGTTACCTTGACGACGTAAATATTTTGTGGAAACACTAAGTTACTCGATTACTAAGTTATTTTTTCATTTCCAATAGGAATCGACTCCATCAAGTTACGCCTTTAACCATCAATTATTGACAATATGTGTTTAACATTTCTTAACGTTATACATTCCATTGGAAATTTAATTATTCATCTGAAACGATAGATAAAATACGATTCATGTGCAATAAAAATTCCGTCTTATCAGGTACTTATTTGAAGTTGACCAAAATAATGTGCTCTTATGGAAGAAATATATATTTTTGTACAATTAAAATACCCATGAGCTTTTATTACTTCGACGTTTATCCCAGACGTGTGCATTTGGCTATAAAATTAAATTATAAAGTCTGATTCCGGGATCCATACTTCCTTTTGGCAGTCTCTGAAGACATTTTGTCATTTGTATATTATTACTAAAGTCTTTGCAATAAATATAGGCCTTACGCCCTTGTTAGAAAAACTTAAATTCCCTCTGACAATAAATTTTTGAAAAGCAAAAAAGTCCGTGATTATTGTCACCAACAAGCCTATTGTCACCTGGTTGGTCGTGGTTCCTATAATATTAATACCTATTTTTTCATCCGGGGAGACGTATTGCGGCTGAAAAATGTAGGCCTTTAACTTCATATAACTTTTTTAATGATTTTATTCGATGAGTTTTGTCCACAAATGAACATATATTACATCTATAGTTATTTGGTGAATACATATCATATTCTATCAGGATCGATTTCTGCTCAAAGTAGAATGATCGCATGCAGATCGATAAGTCCCGATTCTGTCCAGCTCTGATGCCCAGTTTCTATATTACAAGATTATTTCTATATTATTATTATATTCTTGTACACTTTGGTGGGCCGACGCATCATTGAAGAGAACACTCTTCCTTTCAGCCCCTGTGGATCGCCTGAAATTTGAGTGGGCTCCATACTGTATACTACTGAATTTATCCTTGAATTTGAAGCTCAGTCGTACCCATTTTTTCATTCCTAAAAAAGAATTAATAGGAATTGTTAAGATTGATTGAATTATTTCCAAACTTATTGCTATTCTACTTTTCAGCTAATTTTTAACGAATATATACATATATGTATATATATATATATATATATATATATATATATATATCTATATATATATATATATATATATATATCAATAAGCACCATATTTATTCTATAAAATTTCACTCCTATGAACAGTTAGGAGTCATCACTACAGTAACATATCGTTGTGATTACCGAGGTCAATATAATTAGATACAATTGTTATTATCATTGACAATTTAACTGCAATTATTATTGTCCAAATAATGGCTATCATTTTTGTCAAGTTGGGCATAATAATCATGCGCAATTGATAATCCACTAAAGATTCCGCTAATAATGTTTTACTTTATGAATATTTATTATTTTTTCATATTTAATTGTTACGCGGGTCATTTAGAAATTTATACGATATATTTAGAAACTTATATATTATAAATATGGCATAATGTCATCATTAGATTACGTGATTGCAGCTACTAATTCATTATAAATATTGGTGCGATAATTACCTGCTTTATCGTGATGTGCGGTTTATTCTTCAGTAGCTGGCTTGCCTTTCCGTACTTTTCTTTGAAAAATCCCGTAAAGAAAGCATAAAACATAATTGCATGGCATCCGATCCACCAAACGAAAAACACTGGATATCCACAGTTCTCACGAAATAATAGTTGGAAAGAGTGTAGCATAATCAAAACAAAGTGAACCTGGAAATGAAATACAATATCAATATTAGTGCTAACAAGGACGCTAATTTGACTACTATTTATTCAAAAATATGAATTATATTACTGTTGGTAACAGAATAATTAACCAAAATTAGTCATTTTTTGTAAAATATTATCTGTAAAAAATTACCATTTGAAGAGCAGTGAGATATTTTTTCCACCAAATATACTTCTGATATTTGGGTCCAAAAGAGGCCAATAGATAATAAGAGTACATCACAATGTGGACGAAGGTGTTAAGCATGCCAAAGAAGGTGCTATGGCCTCCTGCGAAAAGTTTTGTTAACAAATTAAAAGTAAATAAATATAGTGAATGAACAAATATCAAGAAGATAAGATATTTGTGAATTGGATTCTTACCAGGGGTAAATTTGACGCCAAACCACACACTAAGTGGCATCGTCCCGTGATGAATCACATGGAGCCAACTGATGTGGTCATTTTTCTTGCGCAAGACAAAAGATATCTGTTTGAATAAGTGGGAAATAATATTAATGAATTTGTGATGGTGATAATGTTAAACGCTTGTAACTTTAAACATACCGTATCAAAGAATTCCGTAAGCTTGCATATGAAGTACCACCAGCACATGGCAGCAATCTATAATAAAAATTCTTTTTTTAGTTTTTATGAATAGGACATTATTGTTGATAAATTAGCGATCACAATGAAATTTGTTGATCTTAATACCATAAACATAAACATTTTATATTTTGCAAACTAATTTCTATTTTTTTTATAGTTAGCTATACTCGTTTTTATTGTGATACTTTATTGTGACATGAAACACCAGTAATGTTACCCCAAGTTAACAAAGATAATTGCAAAAATAACCAAACTATTAGCGTTTATTAAATTGAATTATCATCATTTGAAAGGTCTTCTTTCCTCTTGAAACTTATTAATTTTAATAGCTAAAATATTTTATATCATTAGATATGCTATTTTCATAATTTATCGCCAATATATATATGTCAATCTTACGACCATAGAAAGAAAGCAAGTGAATATTTTCTCATTCGTATTGGAAAGTCACATTTTAAAAGCGTTTTAATGTTGATAATGATCCTCTCAATTGGACCGCTGTAAACGGAGTGGCTGTCCAATATGAAATTTAATTTCAAATCACATGTGTTTACAAAATACATGAATATTAGGCAATAGCTTAGCTTTGCAATGATAATAACTGTAGGCAATGTATATTTAATACGGAATAATAGAGTAATATTTACTACGGATGACTAAAAGTACTATTTGGCATATAGCAGTGTATGACCAAATCAGATAAACCTAGTCTCGCAAAACATCTATGAGCCACAATTACGTTTTAATTCCAAACTTTTCACCAAAATTCGCTCAAATGGAACAGTAATAACGACTCGGGTATAGTGCTGAATTTTAAGGGGTTGAATATTATTATGTAATGTATAATGTAATATTAAAAAATGCTTACATGCTTAGCCGCTGGAGAGTTACTGTAGTCAACTGGTTGGCATCGTATGTTGTAGCGATTTCTCGTCCATATTCCCACAACCTATAATAAAAATTCATATTCTGTATTTATTGATTGATTAATGGATAATTTAATTAAAATTCCTATTATAAGTAAGCAAATTCGCCAGAAATTCTTACCTCGTAGAAAAGCCATGCGTTGTAAGATACTTGTAAAATATTGTATGTGACAAGAACTCTCCTCAAATCGAAGGGCTTCCGGTTCCGCATTATTCGAGGTCCAAGCCACTTGACAAAGTAAACGTATGTCATGCAGAGTACGAGGGTTGGCAAGGGACTGCTCATCATTGGCCAGTCTTGCACCCGGGGATCTTGAGCGAGAAAGTAAATGGAGTTACCAAAGTAATAACAACACTGGTCACCGTAAATGAAATGGAATGAATTAATGTTGGTTCAAAATGAATTACTTAAGTAATCAATTAATGAAGTCAAAGCTTTATAATTATTATACTATACTCCAAATCATCCGGCTCCAAATATTATAACAACATTCCCTCTGTTTGTTGCTTCCAAACTTTTTTAACTCAATGTAAATCTTGTAAATGAATAATATTTTTATACGGTGTTCGTAAATAATATATTTCTGGATATTCTACAAGTTAAGTAATGAGTGATAGAATTTCCGACTTGTTATTTAAGAAATTATTAATTGCAGTTGAAACTCGAAACTATTAATGTAACGAAATGGTTCCGTACAAGATATTCACAATGAACACACAGATTTAAACTAATGTAACTAATTATGTTTTAGCCTAATATACGTATTCATCTATGCTTTATACGACTAACTAAAATTATGAATTACTATCACGTAGACAAGTAAACATTGAATATATTTTACTTGTCAACGCATTATTGAAGAGTCCGATAAAACTTTATTAGCGAACTTTATGAAGTGATTGTAATTCACGCTTAATCATATTCTGTTGTCATTATGCCTGATTTCAAACTGGTGTCATTAGATTTAGGAAAGTGCATCAATAAATCTAAAAATATTTAAGCATAATTAAGAAAATTATATACAATATAACCGTAGCAGTTGAAATTTCTTTAAGCGAATGGAAATAATGAATAAAATATGGGAAAGTGTTTGTTGAAATTCATTTAGTAGATTTTGAGCACGGTCGTTAGATATGTACTTTATATTGCACTTTTTCCATATCCATTAATTTATTCTTAAAAACAATCCCGGTATTCCATTTCAAAGTTGAAAGAAAAGGAGGAATTTATACATAAAACGAAGTTTGCTTTTCTCATACAGGAAATAAAAAACAGTGTGTGAAGTTTCTGGAGGTGGATACTATTCCTATGTAACATAATTATTCCTAAAAGAATAAATTTTGCTTGCCAGCTATTTTTTGCTTTGATTTGAAAAAGAAATACTACTCTCCTTTTTTTTCGACGAATCATTTTTTATTTATATACATGAAACTCAAAAAATTCATGAAACTATGTACCATGAAACTCAAAAAAAGCTATAAAACTATAAATGGTCATAATTTTATTCTTATTAATGTTACTCTGTAATTAGTAACGTTTTAATCTTATTTGGCTGTCCTCGAAAGCAAACGTTTTTCCTCTCATATTAGCTTAGAAAGTTCTCGTCTACTTTTTCCGGGCGCGCGGTGAAAACGATTTTATATGCGTCGTCATTTCTTCACTCTACTTGGAAACATGCTGTGGCATTGAAAGTGGTATGTTGCACTTGTTTAAACCACTTTCTCCGAGCAATTTACTGTGATGCGCTGGATTATGATAGTGTCGCTAGACGCTCGGTCAATGGCAAGAGTTGAATGCCGAGAGCGAGATACTGTGGTTGATGATTACTTTTTTGGTGTCTGTTTTCTATTGCAAACGTATGATTATACATTTCCACAATTGTTTGTTTTATCCCTAATCCTTGCAGTCATTACATAATCGATTATATTTCAAAAAAAATATTGACGAACGTAGATTCAAATCCATAACACCTTAAAAAATACATTATATTCGTTCTTTTGTATGATTAACTACTATGTAGTATCCATAGAGAGTTAACCTAACGAAATAAAATAATTTTCAACTAAAAAAGATTTATTCAGAATATATGTGTATAAATATATAATGAAATCCACTATAAATTAGCTGGGAGTAATCCTGTATGTCCCCAAAATATTTTCTGAACGTTATCTTTATCTATATGTAATTAAAGGTTTCATTAAATCAGTTATAATGCATAGCTTTGGTTTAAACATTGAACCGTATCGTTAAAATGTATTACATGGAATACATACTAACTGTTTGCGCGAATCGTAAGTAATTTCTCCGCCCAATAAAAATTTAATCGTTTATAAGTATTGCTTACAAAGAAGAGAATATTTGAAAGAAAAACCTTCCAAATTTAAGAATTTTGAAGAATGAATTTCTTGGGCAATACATATAATCATTTTAAACGGCCATCCACCTGTAAGGTTAATAACATCGAGACTTATACTTTTGTGAAAATAGAATGTCAGGAAATGGAGTGGCGAAGTATTTGTACAATTAATTTTAGGCCTATGATATTTAGATATAAGTTCTGAAAATGTCAACTGACCTAAAAAAATTAAAATATTTACATTGTGTTTATTAATTATGTAGACAGAGTGATAACTAATTAGTCGAATTGCATGCGTAAGAGGCTTAGGTATCCCGAAATTCATGTAATTACGAAACGATATATAAATATTTCGTAACTTCTAAAAGTGAAATGCATTCATTTGTAAGACCTGATGACTTTCACGAGGGGAATAATTATTTTTTTATTTCTTTATAATTGCAATAGTTTCCGACAAAGTTTCTCCAAGCACTGGAGTTTTCATTAGCGATATTTTTGGGATAAATCCAGACAGAGAGGGGTGTGTAGCACTAGCTCACTGAATATATTCCGATTGGTCCTTTCCGTTGCACTTTTCTGTATCGACTCACCGCTTTTGTTGTACATGATCTCCAAGTACAGGTCCATCAATCCTGAACTCGCCAGCGTCTCGTTCATCGTATCCATCCTGTGTTATGGGGTCGCCAGATTGCTTGAAATCGGGTAGAAGGGTTATTTGACGTCAAACGACAACCAACTTTTCCCAAACAATTGCTTGGATATTGTTTTTGTTTCTTCCTTAAATCGATCCCTTAAATGATTACAACTGCGCGGAAGGTAATGTTCACTTTTCTCAAACTTCCTATCACTGGATGCCGCAAATGGATGAAGGGACAGAGAGTAGGGTGAATGGGGACACGCTACGTCTTGCCTCCGCTGAGGCATACATTCAGTTAACCCTGAAAGGAGGACTCGGGTCACTTTTATAAGCCGAGAGTAAACGTCTAGAGAAAAGTGGTGAGGGGCTGAGGGGAGTGGCTGAGCGCTGATTTCTTCGTCAACCCTCCGGAACGAGTAGGTGGATTTATCTGGAGGGGAGCGACTCAGAAAAAGGAAAGTTCTTTAGGATGGCGAATGGAAAGACAACTCCTCAAGGGGGTGGGAGGCTGAGAATCGCGTGGTGGTTGCAGCGGGGTGGAGACGAATCTGGGGTAGCGTGGCCGGATTTCAGTCTCAAAAGTGGCCTCAGGATACATCCCACAGTTGAGTAATCGGATAAGTTGGGTTAAGTCAGTGTGCCGGGGGCAAGAAGTCGGCTGTTTGTGCAAGTTGTTTTTTTATAACTACGTCATGTTTAAGTGCTTCGCTTTCTAAATTGCAAGGTTGGGTCTTTCCAATGTGGAAAATGGGAATAGCTTTGTCTACCGTCTCTTCTATGACTTGATTCAAAACTTCAAGAGGGAGCTGCACAAATAACGCTCCTTACCTATTTTAACGCAGACTAGTGAATCTTAAATTTATGGTTAGGTTTTTATAATTTGTATGAAAAATATTAAATCCTCTACCCGCGGCGTTTTATTTTATGTTGTATCCATTGTTCAATGCAGAGAACTGTAATTACTTTTATCATAATCGTTTTTATGGTTTATATTATGAATTTAACGATAGTTTTATTACAGAATTTTGCAATTAAACAAGTAATTTCTCTATTTTAAGTTACTAATTTTCCAATGCTTATGAAAATAAGAATTTCGGTTTATTTTTAATGATTGATTTGTTATATAATGATTTAGACTCAATTAGCTCAATATTAATTTTTTAAATGCAATTTCAATAAAATCAATGGTATTTTAGCGATAGTTCTATTCCTGGGAAATTCAATAATCGATAAATTAATACTAAAGAAATTATAATAATATTCTGCTGGCACATTACTGTTTCGTTCCTTTAAACATCGTTGAAATTAGTGCTCTTATTGCCAACCATTTACAAATGAATGCGAAAATATTTTTCGTTTGCTTTCCTAAACCCATAAATATTGCAAGATATTTTCCTCAGGCGAATTGCCCATTTAAGACCAAGCACGTTCGATCTGATTTGAGGGGCCGGTAGCCCTCAACCTTCGCCTCGGACCTTGCACTATGGCACACTTTTCCCCGCCCATCTGTCCCTTCCGATGAGACGTGCCTAACAGATTTCTAACGTTTCCATTGCCTCACACAAATTCTACGATCTAGAAATGATGCCGTTTGACGTCACAGGCGAGAGTGAAGAAACTTCTAGGTTCCTCATTCGTCTTTGGTTCTAGGAGGTGCAGTTCAAAGTGAACGGACTTTGCCAAGGATAGTTTTATAATGAGATCGTTGTAATGAGGTGCACTCGTCCGCCACAAGTACATTAGATTTACAATATATTACCACACCACGATAAGACTTCCTAAATTAAGATAGCGATTCATCACATCAATGACTGATCGCTGTAAATACTGTGTGAACATTTTTGGGGATTTTGCCTTATTTTGTATTTCAGAGTAAAATAATGATATATTTAATTCCCAGTAGGACATGACATACTCTTATATCCAGACTCGATATTACGTTTTTTACTACATTCTACCTCCATTTCACCTATATTTCCTATTATATTCCCCCTCTACGTTTCTTTCTAAATATTCTACTTTCTCTGTCTTCAGTATCCGGTTGCTTGTCTTCCCTGACATCTTTTCATGCCTTCCTCACATTTCTACCAAAAACCCTTTTTCTTTCCCGACAGTGTCTTGTTAAGGGTTTTATTTTTCATGTGTTTTAATAGTTTCATGATTCACTTCAACCATAACTTAGAACCTGGTATCAAATTAAAAATATAACAAAATCCTTCGCTAAATATTCTATAGGAATTGGGAAACTTAGCAAAACAAAAACAGAATTTCTTGAATTAATACGAGTAATGACTTAATGTGTTGAATTTATGCCTGATTACCAGAGGATTGATGACATTACAGTTTGATTTGCATATTACAGTTGTAACCATATAAAGCGTCGTTATGTCAGTAGAATTGTGTATAGGACGAAAAACTGCTAGCAGTAGGGTATGAATATCAATGTAGTCCCTTTAGAAGGCTCCACTATCTAGTCTAGGGTTGGTGGTAAATGCAAGTTTATATAAATTCGAAGCTTCGGCTTCGTAGCCATATTTTGAGTTAGTGTGACTGCGATTTTGAAAGCAATATTATCAATAAAAATGATTGGTTGTCTTTCCTTAACTGGGATGTCTTTGAAAAAAATAATATTATATTCTAATAATATATATATATATATACATATATATATATAGAGGTGTAAGGCAGGGTTGCCCATTGTCACCGGTACTGTTCAACGTATATGTAGAGGAAATGATTAAAGAGGCATGGGAAGAACTGGAGGTAGGAATGAAAGTCGGAGGGGAACTCGTAAAATCGGTTAGGTTTGCTGATGACCAAGCATTAGTTGCTCAGTCAGCCAAGGGGTTGCAAGCATTGTTGAGTGAATTGGAGGTTCAGTGCGATAAATATGGGATGAGAATCAATATTAATAAAACAAAGGTCATGCGATTTTCCAGAAAGAAAAAGGCTAAGCTAAATATTAAAATAGGCGGGGAAAGAATAGAGCAGGTAGAGCAGTTTACATATCTCGGAAGTGTTTTGGACCAATACGGTCAAAGTGGTAGGGACGTAAGGAGAAGAATTGCGCTAGGCAAGGAGGCTTTCTCAAGGAGGAGGGAGTTGATGACGGGGACGTTGAGTAGGGATGTGAAGACAAGACTCGTAAAAACTCTGATATGGAGCGTAGCTATGTACGGCGCGGAAACGTGGTCGCTGAAGCAGGAGGATAGACGTAGATTGGAGGCTTTTGAAATGTGGGTGTGGAGAAGAATGGAGAAGGTGAAATGGACCGAAAGGAAAACAAATGAGGAAGTACTGGAAATGGTGGGTGAGGAGAGGGGTTTGTTGAGAGAAATCCTATGGAGGCAGGAAAAATGGATGAAAGGCGTATTGAGCGGTAGTGGAATGTTGAAGAGGGTAATAGAGGGGAGAATGTTGGGCAAGCGAGGTAAGGGTAGGAACAGGATAGGGATGTTGGACGGGATGAAGGGAGGAAAGAAGTACACCGAGATGAAGAGGGACCTGATGTAGATTAGTTTGCTAGGTGGGGAGTCACAAAATGTTTATTTGATAGTTGTGTCCATCCAAAAACCTACCTTAACCGGTAGATTACCTAATAATAATATATATATATATATATATATATATATATATATATATATATATGTGGGTCGCGGTGGTCCAGTGGGTAGAGCGTTGGAATTCTGACCGGAGGGTCCCGGGTTCGATTCCCGGGCAAGTCACTCTGGGCACCTGCAGCTCCACCCAAGCTAGTTGATTTTTCGGGTACCAGATATTACTGGGAAACCATAACCGGCACAGGGAAAGGCACTGGCCCCCCTACCCTGATGTGTGAATATTCACACGCCGTCGGGCTTGGTACATGGGTGAGCTCTACCATCACCTACTAAACCGACCTTCGGGTTGATTACTGTGTTTATGGTTTTTTATGATGTATATATATATATATATATAATATTATATATATATATATATATACCATATCATTCAAACAGAAATAGGTATAAGGAAAGGGGATAGGAAAACACATAAAAGGCGAAGACAGGACATGTGGGGAAGGCGGTTTTTGAGCAGATCACGAAAGTAAAAACATTTCCCTATCCGGGATTTGAACCACGGACCTTCGACTTTCCGGGCGGATGCTCTACCAGTTGAGCTAATAGGGAAACCTGATTTACTTTGAGATCTGCGATCTTATAAAGCGCCAAAGTGCTCCGATAGATGTTGCCCGAGAGATGGCGTTATGGAGCTGTTTCACCCACCAAAGGAGAAATAGACGGGACACAAGAAGGGGAAAGGATAGTAGAAAAGCATTCATACGATATTGTAAAGGATAGGAACGGTGCGTTTCATGGCACGCATAGCCAGAAGAAGAGACGAGCCACATTGGCCAAACACATATTCAAACTTGAAAATCCCGCCATACGGCGCAAAAATATTCATTCAAACAGAAATAGGTATAAGGAAAGGGGATAGGAAAACACATAAAAGGCGAAGACAGGACATGTGGGGAAGGCGGTTTTTGAGCAGATCACGAAAGTAAAAATCCCGGATAGGGAAATATTTTTACTTTCGTGATCTGCTCAAAAACCGCCTTCCCCACATGTCCTGTCTTCGCCTTTTATGTGTTTTCCTGTCCCCTTTCCTTATACCTATTTCTGTTTGAATGAATATTTGTGCGCCGTATGGCGAGATTTTCAAGTTTGAATATATATATATATATATACACACACACACTTACACCTATTATGGTGCGGGTCAACGTATAAGTTTGAACTTTGTTTATGATGAAATAATGAGAAAGATAGCAAAACACGTGGGCAATGACCAGAAGCCGCTGAATATAGAATGGACCACTATTTGGTAATATTTAAAATAGACCTGGGGTGAAAGTGGGCTAGAAAGATTAGGGCGTGTAAGCAGATGAGAGAAAATTCGATATTTTACAAGCCAAAAGGTTAAAAAGCCTGTACATATACCTTCTTGTAGTAAATATGAAAGAGAAAAGGAATGAATGGGAAAAATACATCATTTTCTAAAGCTGAGTTTCTAAATTGGATGGCGTTTATGTTGAATGCTATAAAAACCTGTGTGACAGGGGAACTCAGCTGACTCTCGGGATTCTCGGAAAAGGACGTATAATACCTAAAAAAGAAGAGAATCATAAAAAACTTTTGGCAACTAAAAATTATAGACATTTTTTGGTAATCTAACGGTTAAGGTTGGTTTTTGGATGGACACAAATACCCAATAAATATTTTGTGACTCCAAACAAAACAATTCAGCAAAATACTCTACATCAGGCCACTCTTCATTCTTGTGTACTTCCTTCCTCCCTTCACCCCGTCCAATATCTCTAGCCTGTTCCTGCCCTTTCCTCGTTTGCCTAACATTCCCCCTCTATTACAGTATTCAACATACCATTTCCGAGCAATACGCTCTTCATCCATTTTTTAGACCTCCATAGGATTTCTCCGAAGAAACCCCTCTCCTTGCCCACCATACCTAGGACATCCTCATTTGTTTTCCTTTAAGTCGAGAGCTACGCTCCATATCAGAGTTTTTATGAGTCTTTTCTTTACCTCCCTGCTCAAAATCCCCGTCATCAACTCCCTCCTCCTTGTCAAAGCCTCTTTGCCCAGCGAAATTCTTCTCCTTACGTCCCTACTTCTTTGACTGCGTTGGTCCAAAACACTTCCGAGACACGTCAACTGTTCTACCTACTATATTTTTCCCCTCCTATTTTAATTTATTACTTAATCTTTTTCTTTGTGGAAAAGCGCATAACCTCTGTCTTATTAATATTGATTCTCATCCCATTATTATTGTACTGAATTTCCAACTCACTCAGCAATGCTTGCCACCCCTTGCCCGACTGACAAAGTAAATCCTGGTCATCAGCAATCCTAACTTATTTTATGGATTCCCCTCCAACTTTCACTCCCACCTCCAGCTCTTCCCCTGCCTCCTTAATCATTTCTTCCACACATACGTTGAACAGCACCGGTGACAATGGTCAAAATTGCTTTAAACTTCTTCCTAACACTTCCTATCCGGACTCTCCGTTCCCCACTCGCACCTGAGCAGTCTGATACATGTACAGGTTGCGGATCAGTCTCCTATCCCTCCAATTTGTTCATATTTTCTGCAAAGTACTCATTAGTTTTTCTCAATTGACTCTATCAAAAGCTTTTTCGAAATATACGAAACAGGCTAATACATAGTGATTGTATTCTGTATTCCTCTCCATTAGTGATATCATTAATGTAATGGGATCACGCGTACCTCTCCCCTTCCTATACCAAAACTATCATCCTATGCCCCTAGTAATCATTTTTCTTAATCTTTAGCCTTTTTTTGATAACCCTGAGAACTAGTTTAGCTGGGTGGGATATCAAACTTATTGTTCTGTAGTCCTCACATGATGTAGCCTTTATCTTTTTGGAATAGGAACTAACACTTATCTCACCAAGTCTTCCGGCCAGATTCCTTCCTCATAGATACTACGAATCAGTTCATATACATATAGAGTCTTCCTCCCACAGTTTCCTAAACATTTCAATAGTTCTACAGGAATATGGTCTATCTCCACGGTCTTATTTGCTTTCATTTCCCTTAATGCCTTTCTTACACATCGTCGAGTATGTCTGGAGCTATGCTATCTTCTTCTACGCCATGTTCCTTTTCTATGTCTAACCTTGTTGGCCTAAGTTCTCTACCATACAGTGTTTCTATATATTCCTAACATCTCTCTTGTATCTTTTCTTTGTCAACTATTATAATACTCTACTAATATTTAACTGTTAGAACAGATCTTTCCTTCTTATTTCCCGGTAATAACTTAAACTTGTAGAGCGCACCAATTTCACCCTTTCTCTGTAATTTTCCATATTCTCGCATTGCGTTTTCCACCATTCTTTTTTGATTTATTTGTGTCTCGTCTCAACTTATTGTTTAACTCTTTGTACTTCATTTTACCTAACTCTTTGTTTACATTCTTCCAATTTCTTCTCTCATCAATATCTTCTTTATACGTGATCCATGGATGAAATGATTACAAAAATGGATAAGAAAATAAAATGGAAGAATTTTAGAAATAGAAGTTATAAGCAGAAATATTTCCAAATGATTATTAAGAATATAATATGGTATTTTTGAAATGGCTCTCAGGGGGGAAAATATGTTTCAAATTAAGTATAGTAAGTAAGTATTGCCAGCTCTAATTTCGCCTATGTTGAAGAGAACATTCCTAGAATGTAGGAAGAAGCAAAAAAGCAAATACGCGTCCTACTTATTGATTATTGCGGTCCAATTTTATAATGGGTCTATAATAACAACTGCTTATTATATGTGCAAATGAGTTTGCAATATAAGGGAATATTTGAAGAAAGAAAATATATATAAGTATATTCAGGAGGTATACTTTCAGTAAAATGTTCCTCGGTGTAATTTATTTATTGCTCGTCTTTCAAGAGGAAAAATTAATGAAAATATTTAAATTGTAAACTTTATGCCTAGAATGGGATGAACTTATTATTTGTTTTCTCTTTGCTAAGTGTCGTAAGAAATAATTGAAAGAAAGATAAATAACAGACGATTGAGTAAAAATTCATTGAATCAGAGGATATATGTCACTGGATAGATTGGAAAACGTTCAAGGTATTCTAAGCTCTCCATAATATTTAATTCTATCAAACGCCTTTTCGAAATATAGCGAAAAAGAGAAATATCTCCTGATTGTATTATATGTGCCTATATTTAGTTTATCTAATCACTGCTATGGCATTGCGTATGCCTCTCCCCTTCTTGGACCCAAACAAATCATCCCCTCAAAGTAATCATTTGCCCTTTCCTTCTCCATCCTCTGGATAATGATCCTGTGAATCACTTTAGATGCGTATAATATCAAACTTATTGTTCTGTAGTCCTCGCAAATTGCAGCCTATACGTTTTTTTGAAATAAACTAGCACTGATCTGACGAAATAATCCGGCCAAATTCTTCTCACTGGCCCCACGAATTTGTCCATAAAGACTCTTCCTCCCATCTTTTCCTTAACCTTCAAGTAATTCATGGGAATATTGCCTACTCTGCTTTATTTGAATTTAATTGCTCGAATATCGTCTCTACCGTTTAGTAAGCCTAAATCCAAGGTATTCTCATCTACTTCATAGACATCTATTATCAAAGACTAACCTTGCTGGTCTAATTTATTGAACATACATTTCTTCTATACACGTGCATGTACATCCATGTTGTCCTTCCATCTCTCTTGAATCTTTTTTGGTTCGAATACTTTTTTCCTAACTTATTGCTGTTCATGGAAATAGAATTTCCCTTCTTGACACTGTTTAAACCTTACCCTTGCGCACCATTTTACCATTGTTCTGCAAAGTTTTAATATCCTCGCTTTGCGTCTTCCACCTGGATTCTCATATATCTCTATTTGTTACCGGCATCAATTTATTATTCTACTCTATGCTTCCCTCGTTCTGAGTGTGTATTCATATTCTCTCATTTCCTTCTCACGTCAGTCAGTTTCTATTTATCTCGTCCGTAATCCATGGCTACATTGTCATTTTACTATTTAATATTCATATAGTTTTGTTTATGGCTTTCGTCAATTCTGTTCTTTTATGGGCCCACTTTTCTCTACTCTACCCAGCTATTTTTCCTCACTCGTGATTTAATCGATAGTGTGCTAATATTCCTCTTTTGTCAATCCAATTAATGTTTTTCCGTTTCATTATCTAAGCAGCCTTTCCTGTTATCTCTTTGTTAATCGAACGCTTTATTTCATAATTCCTAATTTTAATCCGAATATGTATGAAAAATAATCTGCTCCCGTGAAACTGCAAAATGGTCACGCTGTTCCCAAATCTCTGCCTAGCAGTGATATAGCTGAAATGATACCGCTCTGAATAACGAAATGTATTTAATGAATACCGAAGCCATTTGTGGTGTGTAAACCAATTGTTGGTGATAATTAACCCCTATTTCCCGGAGAACTCAATTGCTTTCTTCCCGTGGTCATTCCTTGTTTCTGAGTCGTAGTCCCCCACCTTACTACCGTCCGTTCCTTCGCTTACTACCTCAATCCAATCCCCCATCAATATTAATTGTATGCCTCCAGAACCACCCGCGATTATATCTTCTAAGTCGTCGTATACCCTATTGACTCTTCCTCCATATGGTTGCTTGGTGGCATCTATTCCTGAACAATGACCTAGTTCGTTTGTTCAGCTTTCACTTCTACTAATATATATATATTCTATGGGTAACTTGTTCTGTTTCCTACGCTTTTTCCTACATTTTTCTTTGATATTATTGTAATCCTTTGGTGGCTATTTTCTTACCTTCTGTATATTACTCTGTAACTATCAGTAGGATGTAAGGATCAGTAGGACAATAGATCAGTAGGTAGGAGTAATCAACTATTTAGGTTCTCTTCTACGTCTTTTGTGCTGCTGTTATCCCTCTTATTTTATTTTTCTAAGATTTTGTGAGGTGGCCACCTCAAAAACCTTGACTTCTGCTGGGGAAGACACACGGCCAAGTCTCTTAGTTGCCAGGACTCATTTTTATAATAGTGTTCGTGTAATGTCTTGGGATACGTAATTAGGTTGTTTTTCCGCTGTCTTCCAAAAGAGTGTTTTTTTCTGACCACCATCACCAAATGGCCACCCCACTGTTAGTATGACAAAAGATGACATGATTAGGGAAAAGAAGCTAAGGCATATTAGATCCGATAGATAGTCGAAAGAAGTTTCAAGAAAAAATATTCGAAGTCTTAAGAAAAGAAGATAATGTGCCAATCCTTGCTGGAGAGGCAAAAATTGGTACAATTATAAGGCGGTTAAGAAAAAAATAGTGAAGTTGAGTAAAACTTTATTTTGTAAACTAAAATAATTTTTTATTGACTATGCCTACCTTATAGGTGTATCCTACGCCACCGTTTATCTTTTTACCCTGGTGATATTATTTACTCACCGAGCGTTACTTAACTCTGTCGAATCCAATCATTATACGTTATATTTTAAATTTGATATTCAATGATTTTTGCTCTAATGGTAATTATTTGAATTAAAATTCACTCAAAAGGCTTGTAAAAGATCCGGATATGAAGTCTATGAGTCAACGTTGGGTACTTAATACTGAGTTTTACATTTTGAATAAACCAAAGTAATATCTAGTACACAAAACAGCAAGTCTGCAATACCTGGTTGGCCACTTTACAGCAATTTCGAGTCAGGCTTTATTGGTTTTCACTACGTCATATGGTGTTGGAGAGGCACTCGAGTGCACCATTACAGGCAGACTGCCTCGTTCAAACTTTACCTTCACGCAGCACGGGCAGAGCAGGTTTCAAGCTTCCCTGGAGTACACGATCTTTCGAGAGCATCATCACTTTCGGGCAATATATTTCTAAATTACTTAGCAGCCATGTTACCTCTCTAGCATGTGCTAAATTTGTACCCATACTTATTTAAATGTTGAATAGTAGATCCATTGTAATTATTCATTGGCGTTATACTTGCCAGGCAAATAATTTTAAGTCTGTAATTTAAGCCATAATACTTGAAATCCAAAATAATATCACAGCTTCCGTTCGTAAAATTCTTCGAAATGTCAATATTTATTTATAATAGGCGTTTCATTGATAAATTCACTAACAAATCCTCTAAAAATACTGAAATTATTTTCATGGGAATATTTATTATTATTTATTAAAATGATTAATTATTATGTATATATATATGCAATTAAAATGAAAATATCTCACTTTAATATTTCTGTGATGCCAAAAATGGCTGTGCGTGCCATGAAACGCACCGTTCCTATCCTTTATGATGTTGTATACTTGCTAACCTACTATCCTTCTTCTTCTTGTGTTTGTCTACTTCTCCTTTGGTGGGTGTAACGGTTCCCAAATGCCATCTCTTGGCTAATGAATCGGAGCACTTTTGCGCTTTATAAGATCGCAGATTTCAGTGAAAAGTACATTTTCTCGATATCTCAAGAGGTTAGAGCATCCGCCCGGCAAATGAAGAGATCCGGGGTTCAAGTCCCGGCCGAGGAAAATATTTTTACATTAGTGGTCTGCCTGAATCCGCCCTCCCCACCTCTACTGTGTTCGTCCTTTATGTGTGTTCCTTTCCCCATTTCTTTGCGTCTATTTCTGTGTTAATGAATATTTGTTCGCCGTATGGCGGGATTTCGGTTTTGAATGTATATTTTATTTTTATATATATGTATATTTGCATGTATATTTATCATTAACGGTTGCTTAAACCCGCCGATAAATACGTATTTCCTGGATAGCTCAAGTGGTTACACCATCGGTCCATCCCATCGGCAAGTAGAAAGATTAATGGTTGAAGACCCGGTCAAGGAAATATTTTCGCGCTTATGATCTCCTTGATTGATATAATCAGCCTTCCCCACCTATCCTGTGCTTTTCTTTTATATGTGTTCCTGTGCCTTTTCCTCATGCGAATGCATATTTGTTCGCCATTTGGTGGGCTTTCGTGTTATATTCAGTATAAACAAAAACACCATGATCGACCCGAAGGCCAATTTGGCATGTGATGGTAAAGTGCAACCAGTACTAAGCCCGACGGCGTGTGAAACTCACACATCAGGGTAGGGGGGTCAGCCCCTTTCCATTTGCCGCTTATGGTTTCCCAGGAAGAACTGGTACCCGAAAAATCATTGAATAATAATGTATATCAGGTTAGCACCAACGAAAAAAAAAACAAAAACACAAAAGGAAGGGAAATTCACACCGTTATGAATTTTAGGTGGTCAAGCCACCTTTCTCAAGCTAGAGTAGGAAGGAAGGAGGGAGTTCTTTCCAGTTGTCTGGTTCAGGGGTCACGTTGTCAGTTAGCCAAGGGGTTGCAAGTATTGATGAGTGAATTGAAAATTGTGTGCGAAAGAGATGGCATAATAATCAATATAAATAAAACAAAGGTTATACGGTTTTTCAGAAATATAAAGGCTAAGGTTAACATCAAATTAGGAGAGCAAAAACTGAAGCAGGTAGAACAACAGTTTACGTATCTCGGAAGTATTTTGGGCCAAAATGGTCAAGGTAGTTGGGATGTAAGGAAAGAATGCGCTAGGAAAAGAAGCTTTCACAAGTAGGAGGGAGGTGATGACAGGGGCATTGAGTAAGGTTGTTAAGAAAAGGCTCGTCAACACTTTCATATGGAGCGTAGTTATGTTCGCCCCAGAAATATGGTCACTGGAGCAGGATGATGGACGTAGATTGGAGGCTTTTGAAATGTGGGTGTGGAGAAGAATCGGGAAGGTGAAGTGGACGGAAAGGAAAAAATAAGGAAGTGCTAGTAAGGAATAAAATAAGGAAGTACGGTCGGTGTGAAGGGTAATGTTTTGAGAAATCTTTAGGAGGCAGGAAAAATGTATGAAAAGCACATTAATCAGCATTAGAATGTTGAAGATTGTAATAGAGGGGAGACTGTTAGCCAAGAAAAGGAGAAAGATAGAAAAGTTGGACAAAATAATTGGAGGAAGAAATTGTGCAGAATTGAAGATGGTCTTATGGTAAAGTTAGATGTCGGGTTTTGCGTTGATAGGCTAGAAATGGGAATTGTTTCTGTGCCATTTGGTGGCTTTTGTCCATCGAAATTCTACCATTACCGGTAGATTACCGATATTATTAATATTCATTCTTCAAAATATATTTGTTTTTATGACCTTTAGATATGTTTCAGCCATGATAAACCTTTTAAGTTTGACTTTAGGCAATATTCATGCAAATTATAAGGAGATACAAAAACATATTTCAGATTAGGATTGTCTGAGTGGTTCTAATAGTAATAATGATTAGGATTATCCTATGGGTTCAATGGTTGCGAAACCTTAATATAAAAGTATACCTTTGATATAAAATGCTTCTCGTATGAAGATTTGAAGACTATCAAAATTATTGCAACAATTTCAGAGTGTAAAAGTCGTTCTCTTTGACCGGGATTCAAACCCGAATCCTTAGTCCGTCGAAGTGCTTTACCCAGTTAGACTATGACCATCGGGGTGTCCTCAGAAGCGCTGAAATTTTGGGTATTTAAAGGAACAATATTATTATTAGGTAATCTACCGTTCAAGGTAGGTTTTTGGATGGACACAACTATCAAATAAACATTTTGTGACTCCCCACCTAGCAAACTAATCTATATGAGGTCACTCTTCATCTCGGTGTACCTCTTTCCTCCCTTCATCCCGTCCAGCATCCCTATCCTATTCCTGCCCTTTCCTTGCTTGCCCAACATTCTCCCCTCTATTACCTTCTTCAACATTCCACTACCGCTCAATACGCCCTTCATCCATTTTTCCTGCCTCCATTGGATTTCTCTCAACAAACTCCCTCTCCTCACCCACCATCTCTAGTACTTCCTCATTTGTTTTCCTTTCGGTCCATTTCAACTTCTCCATTCTTCTCCACACCCACATTTCAAAAGCCTCCAATCTACGTCTATCCTCCTGCGTCAGTGACCACGTTTCCGCGCCGTACAGAGCTACGCTGCATATCAGAGTTTTTACGAGTCTTGTCTTAACATCCCTACTCAACGTCCCCGTCATCAACTCCCTCCTCCTTGAGAAAGCCTCCTTGCCTAGCGCAAATCTTCCCCTTACGTCCCTACCACTTTGGTCCAAAAAACTTCCGAGATATGTAAACTGTTCTACCTGCTCTATTTTTCCCCTCCTATTTTAATATTTAACTTAGCCTTTTTTTCTGGAAAATCGCATAAACTTTGTTTTATTAATGTTGATTCTCATCCCATATTTATCGCACTGAACCTCCAATTCACTCAGCAATGCTTGCAACCCCTTGGCCGACTGAGCCACTAATGATTGGTCATCAGCAAACCTAACCGATTTTACGAATTCCCCTCCGACTTTCATTCCTACCTCCAGTTCCCCCCATGTCTCTTTAATCATTTCCTCCACATATACGTTGAACAGCACCGGTGACAATGGACAACCCTGCCTTACCCCTCTTCCTAACAATGCCCATCCGGACTCTCCGTTCCCCACTCGCACCTGAGCAGTCTGAGACATGTACAGGTTGCGGGTCAGTCTCCTGTCCCTCCAATCCATTCCCATTTTCTGCAATACACGCATTAATTTTTCCCAATTCACTCTATCAAACGCTTTTTCAAAATCTACAAAACAGGCAAAAATGTCCTGGTTGTAGGAACATTATATTTAGCCTAAAATTGTTGCATTTAAATGCATATTATCGGATGACTCTAATAAAAGTTACTGTTGTTGCATCTCCCGTAGTCTTTTGAAACTACCAAGATTTTTCAATTATATTCTAGTTTATTTTTAATTTCTTAAAATCTATTTATATCATTTAGCCATTCAGTTGACATGGCGGTGGAAATTTTTTCAGGTTTTATGGGCCAAATTTATCAAAAATAAATGCAAGTTCACTCATAAACCTCTGCTTTCCGCCTTTTCCTAAGCGTTTAATTAGTTCTGCAGGTTTTTATGTATCTTCTTACCCTAGTTTGAATGTTTTTATCTCCCATTCAAGTATATCTGGGCACAAACTGAGCGTTTTACAAACTTTTCTTTTCACAAAATTTGACTCCTTGATCAACAAGAAACAGATGGCGGTTTTGATCATTGTTTCGGAAGAACTGTTATGAGGATAATCTTGCTATTATTTACTCTTATATATATATATATATATATATATATATATATATATATATATATATAAAATTTGACCGCGCTTTACAGTGTGAAAAATCATAAATCAACGACATGAGCATTTTTGCTCTATGAGTATTTTTCAAATGAAGCTTACGTGGGAAAAAATGCACATATTTAACTTTCTATATAGTATCTAATTTTTTATAAGCGTTTTCAAATTCATCCACGAGACATAAAAGTCAATCTATTTTTTTAATATGCGACTGTGTTCTAAGAACATTGTTAAGCCGTTTTCGCTGATATTAATTAAATGCTTCATTGCGCAAGGTGAATCCTTCCTTGCTCTGCGCATTTTATTACAACATCCATTCAGTATATTGGCAAAGCAATTGATTTTTTAACTTTTTTAGCTCCCGTGTTAGTTATCTTTTTCAGTCATCTACATTTGTACCATAAAAAATGAAGGATTTTTATTCCTACTATACCAAATATTTGTAAACATTTTGGCACCAATTATCAGCGCTAGCCAGAAATCCATATTGAACGGAATTCCTTTTCCTTTCGGCGTTTCTCACATTGATGATATTTCCTTTAACACGAACCTTGACAAAGCATCACCTACTTAAAAGACTCGTATTTAATCTCCATGTTCTACTGCCCTGTGTACGTGTTTATTTAAGTTTCCCTAATTATTTATTATCTCTCTTTTTTATCTTCACATCACTGTGGGAATATATTAAGCCCACCCACATTCTTCCCACCCCACTCCCTTCGCCCCCGTGCCTTCTGGCTCCTTTTTTATAAAAGCAGTAATTACTGGACGAGTAAATTAAACTCTCTTCCAACTCTCTAACCACTTTGCTCGCTTAACCCCCTCATCGCCCACTCCCTTGCACTCTTCACCTCTCCGTTCCCCGGAGCTCTAAACCCTTTTTCCAGTCTCTTCGGAAACAATTCTGGCTTTAAGCGACCCCTCTCTGCTCTCTTCTTTCTTCCTCCCTACCCTTCCCTCCCCCCATGGCATGTCTTCCTCTCCCGAAAGAATTTCGGACTGACTGCCGACAACGGAAACATGAGGGTTAATAAATCCGCAGCCACAAGTTTTCCTGAGACTCGGCGAGAGGAATGTTTTCCAGGATGATTTTCGAAAGGGGTGGGGGGGATTTTTGGTGAACAAGAGGGGATGGAGGATGAGTCCATGTTGGCAAAGAGAGATTGATAAGTTCAGGGGTTGGGGTTGCGGTTTATAGAAGGGAGTAATTGAGCGCTCTGATTTCTGAATTTCGGACTCTCCACGTCGGTCGGAACTTCGCTTGAGAAGTGAAAAATAAAATTACAGGCAAGGAAACCTTTCCTTTCCATTCAGGGTGAGTGGCCTTTTCTAACCCCAAACCAAAAAGCTATGCCCAGCCATTTTTTTTCTCCAACTCCTCCGTCCTTTAATAATTCAAAGGGATTGAAACGGGGGTGAGGATGAGTACTTATGATAAAGAAGGAATTTTAGTATCCGAAAAAATTTCTCGTAGACCCTTAATTAAAATAACCTGACGGTTCCGACCCATCGCAGGTTGAAAGAGAAAGTTGTGAGCACTATATGCAAGTATTTTAAAGGTCAATCTGTTTCCATCTTATTTAAACTTCCCCATCTCACAGTTTTTTCACCAAATATGTCCTTTGGAATGAATTTAGACTTTGCAAAAATTTGCGTGGTAAAGTAATACAACCATAGAGTACGGTTACTTATATTTTATTATTGGCATGTTAACGACAAAGTTTATAAAATATGAGAATTTTATATATTTCTCCATTACCATAAAGTGTTCCACAGTTTTGCTAAAGAAACAAGTTTTGATAAGTGCCACTTGACCGCAGGCGGTACTTGTCAGTATTTGCCTTCCCGGTTGTCGAATCCTCACTCCTGTTCTTGATCACCTAGTTGACCGAAATATTGGTATAGAGTTCCACAAAAAATCCTCATACAAAATCACTATTACTGAAAACATTTCGTTTCATAAATACTATAATAAGAGGATTATTAAGAACATTATTTCGCTGTTCCCATTCACTAAGGTAGGATTCAATTATTAAAATTATCACTAGATGATTGACTTGATAGATGACAGTTGTTGTAACCTATGCATTAAACTCCATGACGGGTGAAATTCATTCTCATGTCACCTTTCAGCTTGTGACCAACGATTTGTCCGCAATATTTGGTACCCAGAGAAAACTAGTACTCAGCTTTTGTGAATGAATTTTTCTTGTCGATTGGCTCTCTTTGAGTTGAACCTTACCTCTCCAGTTAAGATTCGAACGATTTTTCTACTAGAATTTCAATTTTACCAACACTGCTTTGCCTATTTAAAGTTTCTCACGGAATTTCACGTTTTAAAAAACTCATATTTTAACCCCTGCAATATTTTGCTGCTAATATTTTTTAGTAAACGTTAAAATTTCAAAAGTGCGTGAAGAATTATTATTAGGTAATCTACCGGTTAAGGTAGGTTTTTTGGATGGACACAACTATCAAATAAACATTTTGTGACTCCCCACCTAGCAAACTAATCTATATCAGGGCCCTCTTCATCTCGGTGTACTTCTTTCCTCCCTTCATCCCGTCCAACATCCTTATCCTGTTCCTACCCTTACCTCGCTTGCCCAACATTCTCCCCTCTATTACCCTCTTCAACATTCCACTACCGCTCAATACGCCTTTCATCCATTTTTCCTGCCTCCATAGGATTTCTCTCAACAAACCCCTCTCCTCCCCCACCATTTCCAGTACTTCCTCATTTGTTTTCCTTTCGGTCCATTTCACCTTCTCCATTCTTCTCCACACCCACATTTCAAAAGCCTCCAATCTACGTCTATCCTCCTGCTTCAGCGACCACGTTTCCGCGCCGTACATAGCTACGCTCCATATCAGAGTTTTTACGAGTCTTGTCTTAACATCCCTACTCAACGTCCCCGTCATCAACTCCCTCCTCCTTGAGAAAGCCTCCTTGCCTAGCGCAATTCTTCTCCTTACGTCCCTACCACTTTGACCGTATTGGTCCAAAACACTTCCGAGATATGTAAACTGCTCTACCTGCTCTATTCTTTCCCCGCCTATTTTAATATTTAGCTTAGCCTTTTTCTTTCTGGAAAATCGCATAACCTTTGTTTTATTAATATTGATTCTCATCCCATATTTATCGCACTGAACCTCCAATTCACTCAACAATGCTTGCAACCCCTTGGCTGACTGAGCAACTAATGCTTGGTCATCAGCAAACCTAACCGATTTTACGAGTTCCCCTCCGACTTTCATTCCTACCTCCAGTTCTTCCCATGCCTCTTTAATCATTTCCTCTACATATACGTTGAACAGTACCGGTCACAATGGGCAACCCTGCCTTACACCTCTTCCTAACACTGCCCATCCAGACTCTCCGTTCCCCACTCGCACCTGAGCAGTCTGAGACATGTACAGGTTGCGGATCAGTCTCCTGTCCCTCCAATCCATTCCTATTTTCTGCAATACACGCATTAATTTTTCCCAATTCACTCTATCAAACGCTTTTTCGAAATCTACAAAACAGGCAAAAACGTCCTGATTGTATTCTATATTCCTCTCGACTAGTGATCTCATTACTGCAATGGCATCACGCGTACCTCTTCCTTTCCTGAACCCAAACTGATCATCCCCTAAGTAATCATTTGCCTTACTCTCTATCCTTTTGTTGATGATCCTGAGAATAACTTTAGCTGCGTGGGATATCAAACTTATTGTTCTGTAATCCTCACATGACGAAGCCTTTGCCTTTTTTGGAATAGGAACTAACACCGATCTCACAAAATCTTCCGGCCAGATTCCTTCCTCATAGATACTACGAATCAGTCCATATATGGCCTTCTTCCCACCATTCCCTAACCATTTCAACATTTCTACAGGAATATTGTCCACCCCCACAGCCTTATTTGCTTTCATCTCCTTTAATGCCCTTTCTATTTCATCGTCGAGTATGCCTGGACCTAAGCTATCTTCTTCTACGTCATGTTCCTTTTCTATGTCTAACCTTGTCGGCCTAAGTTCTTTACCATACAGTGTTTCTATATATTCCTTCCATCTCTCTTGGATTTTTCCTGGTTCAACTATTACCCTACCCCACTTATCTTTAACTGTTAGCACAGATCTTGCCTTCTTACTTCCCGATAATAACTTAACCTTGCTGTATAGAGCACCAATTTCACCCTTCTTCTGTAAACTTTCCATATCCTCGCATTGCGTTCTCCACCATTCTTCTTTTGCTTTATTTGTGGCCCTTCTCAATTTATTGTTTAACTCTTTGTACTTCATTTTGCCTAACTCTGTGTTTACATTTTTCCATCTTCTTCTCTCATCCATCTTCGCAATCATCTCATCCGTTACCCATGGTTTCCTTATCCTTTTCCCGTTAACGGTTCCTATAGTGTCTTTAGCGGCTTCCAATATCCCTTTCTTGATACATTCCCATTTTTCTTCGATAGCACTCAGTTCTTTACCGTCATCCATCATTTTCTCTACAGCCTCCTGATACTCCTTCCTCGTTAATTCATTTACTGCTTCTAAATTCCATTTTTTAACCCGCCGCCCTTGCCTTATCTTCTTGAAACGAACATTACATTTCATAACAACTAAATTGTGGTCAGAGTCCGCATCCGCTCCTGGGAAACTGTGCGAATTTATCACACTGTTCCTAAACCTGTGCCTAACCATAATATAATCTAACTGATACCTTTCTGAGTCACCTGGCATTTTCCATGTATACCTACGCCTTTTGTGGTGTCTAAACCATGTGTTAGTGATGACTAACCCCTGTCTCCTGCAGAATTCAATTGCTTTCTCCCCGCGTTCATTCCTCGTGCCTAACCCATAGTCCCCCACCTCACCACCATCTCTTCCTTCGCCTACCGTCGCATTCCAATCCCCCATCACTATCAAATGTTTCCCTGCAGGAACACTCGCGATGATATCCTCTAACTCATCATACATCCTATCGACTTCTTCCTCCTTGTGGTTGCTCGGTGGCATGTATACCTGAATAATGACCAAGTTCGTCGGCTCTGCTTTAATCTCTACGAGTAAAATTCTATCTGTCGCTTGCTCTATGTTGACTACGCTTCTTCCTACCCCTTTATTTAAAATTACGGCAACCCCTCGTTGGCTCTCATCCCCGCCGCTGAATATTACTCTATAATTGTCACTCCAGTAATCCCCGCTATCCTTCCATCTCACCTCGCAGAGGCCTAAAACATCTATGTTACCTCTTTCCATCTCTCGCTTAATATTTTCTAATTTGCCTCTCCTCAACATTGTCCTGACGTTCCAGGTTCCTATTCTAACTACTTTCGCCTTCTTCTGAGTCTTCTGTCCTGCTGAAGTTATTCCTTCCCCGCAAGGGTTTCGTGGGATGACGACCGCGGAAGCCTTGCCTCTCCCGCTGCCGGGCACGACACACGGCCTCTTGGGCCGTGTCCCGTAGTTGCCAGGACTCATATTATCTATAGTGCCCATCATAATATTCTTGGGAATCATAATTGAGGTGGTTTCCCGTTGCCTTCCTCAATAGTGTTTTTAACGTGACACCATCACTTAATGGCCGCCCCACTGGGGTCAGACGCCATTGCAGCCGCCTCACTGAGGAACAGACGCTGCGTGGACTACCTTTCGTCTGGCTCCTAACCTTCGACCTATCTGGCATGGGTGACCCTTCCAGGAGTAATTATTTTTACTCCCGCCAGCACAGCTCTAGGGGTCATCGGAACACACAAGCCCTTCCACCACGACAAGGTTGTAGTCCATGGGAGGGCGTGAAGAATAGCAACCGTAAAAGTCACATTTTTTAGTTTTAATTGGTAAAACCTAACGGCATAATTTTGAATAGAGCAATGATCAATAATAATAGTGATTTATGTAAAATGTTCAACATCTAATGTGAAATAAATACCAACATTTCAACATTAATGTGCATGTAATAAATGGTATAATTGTTCAGAATCTGTATTCAGTCCCCTTATATTTCATGAACAGTTGTGCTGTTGTCATTATTTTCCCAAAATCTCCTCTACATTTACTTGATACTCCGAAAGCCGCGTGAGAGTATAGAGCGTGTGGCGGGAGGTGTTAGGTCACCACCCGTAAACTAGGATAAAACCACATGGAAAACCAAATCATGTTATCTCTACACAAATATTAGTTTTTCCATTCACTCAACAAAACGTAATCATACGAAAGAAAGTACTCACATACAACAACATTAAATCGCAGAATACATACATTCAAATCAATCTGTAGAATAATTAAAAGGATGGGTACATTAAATAAAAAGAATTACATGTGGGAAGAAACAAGCTAGATATCGATAAATGTATACATTACCAATTCTAATTATCTCCTGCATGATGTCTCTCATGTCTATTATGATCTCTAATGGTTCGATGAAAACACAACATTTTAAATCTATCCGTTTTACGATAAATCTCCCTAATTTTACGTTGTTGATCTTATCTACCTAGTAAGCGGTAACCTGTAATATGTCCTTAACCTCGTCGGATAGGTAACCTGTCTCGAGTTGACGCCCCAAAGTGGCTCCCATCCCAATTCTTCTAACAGTGCCGTGACACTCCTACCTAGTTCGTACCAACTTTTCACAAACCTAGCTACTATTCGTTGCACTCGATCTAGTTCCAAAATTAAGCCTACTTTGTGAGGATCCCATGCACTTGCAGCATACTAAATGTAGGACCTAACTACAAAGTTCCTTGACCCTTTTAATAAAATTCCTATGTATTCTTTTTTTATAAAACCTAACCTTATATTAGCTATTCCGCAAATTTTGCAAGTCTTTCCCCTGGACATATCTGTAGCTATCGTTACACTCAAGTATTTTATCGATCCCACGTGTGCAATTTTGGCTCCCTGTATAGTGTGATTTCTGGTGAGGTGCTTTTGCTCCAAATATTTATCGAAATGATTCCAGGGGGTAGAGCGTTGGACTACCGACTGGAGGGTACCGGCATCTATTCCCGGGCAAGGCACTCTGGGCACCTGCATCTCCGCCCAAGCGATGTGATTTTTCGGATATCAGATTATCCTGGGAAACGATAGCCGGCACAGGGAAAGGAACTGGCCCTCCTACCTGGGGCTTAGTACTGGGTGAACTTTACCATCACCTACTAAACCGACCTTCTGGTTGATGTTTGGTAACTAGAGGAATAGATTCAGCTTCAAACAAAAAGGGAAATAAATTATGTTACAAATAAGCATTGTAAAAAGTTTAATTTAATTTAAACGTAGGCAAAGAGTTGGTTTTAGAATACACGGAAAGAGTACGAAACATTTCATATATTTCAAAACCGATATCGTACGTTTTTTAATATCAGGCAACATAATGTGAAATAATAATTCCAAGCATATGATAAAAATATCTGTCGTTTGAATAAAAGTAATGATCATTGGTTCTCATGTATCTATTTCAAGGAATTGAATAAGAGGAATAAAAGAAGAATAAAACCTTTTCCTCTGAAAAATGGGATAATGCGTGGAATCCTATAAAAACGTACAATTGGCTCCCAGATTTGATCCGCTGTCTTTACGAAAATGAATTTGTATTTTTCGGGATCGCAAAGCTTGTAAAGACAGTTCAATTTGTCTTATCAACCAATTTCAGGGACGGGTGGATACGACATTATATATCTATATATGATTGAAAAATGTACTAAAGCAGGCATAGATTTTTTGTTTTTTTTCATATTCTTTCTTTGTGAATACACTTTTGAATTTAAAATGCAGAAAATATATTTTTGGTTTTGCATAGAGAAACTTTCGTTACTACATTGTAATTTCAAGAAGGTACTCAAATTTCTATCCCTTCTGTTCTCCTTTCTACTCTTCATCATTTTGTTTGCTCACGAATTATCTACGGTACACTTTAGTATTCCTGCTGAGTTTTACAGTGTTCTAGTGTTTATAAATATGGGAGGAATAGTTATATTAGTTGTTTATACAATTATTCTATCTAATAAAACAAAATGTATAGTTTCTGTTTATCAAATGCAAATTTATAAATTAGAGTGGTACTATGAAATTATTTTCGTAACTATTTCGAATTACTGTTCTCAAATATATCTGATTTACGATTTTAACTAACTTTGCCGAATAAGTAATATGTGCTAGTACAAAATATACATTTAATAAAGTTTCTACAGTTAGAGACGATTCTAATCAAAGGAAATAAAAATAAAATGCAACCGCACAAGGTTATATTACTTACCTAACAGATATTTTTTTCCAACTCTTAGCCTTGAACTCAGCGCAAGATCGTTGCAATAAAAAATCTTTATCTGAATGTATTTTATCTCAATCACTTCCCGTGGCACCACTGATAAACTACATTTGTTCCGTAAGAGACTCCTAATCGTAGACAGTCTATCCAGAACTTTCTAATCGAAAGAACTCAAGGCTGATTCCTTTCGGTTCTTCCCCTAGCATATCTTGGAAGAATACATTTTCCTTAATACTTGGAAGGTATATACACCACACCCCCACTCAGTACTCGTCATGAGCCGGTTGTCGACCACTTTCTCCAAATGCAGCAAGCCATTAAAGGTATCTGGAAAGGCCAGCCGCTTGATGATTCGCGCTTGACCTTATTCGCGCTACATGCCACAAGTTGTCTATTTTAAAGCCAAAGTCGGAAGAAACTGTTTCTAGAGGAGTTCTGTTCTTGAGGAATTTAATTAAATATAAGGGAACATATGCTATGTATCCGTTATGAGCAATACCAATTATATTGTACCATATTTCTTAGATTTAGTTGATCTAATATATCGAAACATGGTATCGGATTGAAGTAATGTTTTGGGCTTACCAAGAGTTTCTTCTTACTCAAACATTTCGTGAACTCGAGTTCTTGTTTCTCCATTGTACGTTCATTATTTCTACATATTGACCAAAGTAAGCATCTTTTACATCTTTAACCAGTAATGATTCAATTGTAATTACCTTTGAAGTGCTTAACGGTGTAGGCATTTTCGTTAATATCGTTATTTGAAGCCTAATTTTAGTCAAAATATGTTTACACCTGTCAAAAATTATGGTAGAAAAAATTAGTTTTATTATTTTCGAGAGATTTCGCTGTTACTCCTGATTTTATTCGTTTTTATGGACCGTGATAATGAGTTTAAAATGGTGTCTTTGTCTCTGTCATTCTCTTTTGTTAAGACTTATCGATCAAATAGGAGTGGCATCGTCACATGCTTTGATTACGCTATCGGTAATGATCAACTAAAATACGCCAGTTATATAATAGCGAATAGAAAATTGCATTTAAAACGAGGGAGGCAATTTCGTTGACGCGTAAATAATTGAAACGAAACAGAGTTATATTGGAAGACATTCATGCATTTTTCTTTTGTTCTCTCAAAATATAGGTATTGACATGACGTATGAAAAACTATTTATTTTTGTATTAATTCATTAAAAAATGAATTACATTTAATATCCTAAGAGAAATAGTCAATATTCATTTGGATTTGTGCTGAAAAAAATGGTGTTACTTTCAAAGATAATATAAATATTTCTCCAGTCTAGGCTTTAATTAGGAATTAATTGACTCAGTTTTTCGTCTACAAATTGTACCAAATAGATTATGTGTACTGGCTAGAGAATATTTTTGTTCAAGCAGAAATAACAGAATTTTTAATATTCAGCATATTTATTCAGATTTAATGCGGATTTTTTCTCTACGTTATATCGAAATAGTTTGATTGATCATTCCATAGTCATTTTAGATAATACCATTCAATACTTCTTGGTAACGTAACAGGAGGCATTTCTTCTGATAGAATGAGTAAATTTCTTTTTACCAATGGTGATCTACGAAGAAAAACTCACTATTTGGCCGAAACAGTGTGATTTATATGGAAATACAAACGTGTGACACTCAAGCTGTGAGACAAGTTGACTTAAAGACAATAAGGAGAACGATGACTAAAAGAACTTAACGAAGGCTTTTTTTTTAATACTTTGATTATCACGAAAGAGGAGGTTGGAAGAAGAATGATGCACTAGGTAAAATGGCTTTGGATCGTAAAGAAAAAAATAAGAAAAAGCAGGGCTGCGAGGAAAGTATTAAAACGCATACCGCCTAATATTATCCACCCTCCACGCCCCCAACTCTTTCCCCTTCCGGCTCCCTCAATCTTAATTCTTTCCCAATGAAACCATGTGATTAATTAAGAACCTACCGAAGAGTCTTCTCTTTCAATTACTTAACTTGTCTGTGGTAAAACTTGGGGGCTCCGGATGAGATTAAAGTAATCGGAGGGGCCAGGGGATGGGAATGGCATTGGAGTGTGAATTTTGGCATGTGGAATGAGGGCGATCCAGAATCAAGGAGCAGGAAAAAGGGTTTGAAGGATATTGTGGAAAGGGTAGCATGGATAGCCAGCAATGAAGAGAGCATTAAGTGATTTGAGCGAGTGGAGCGCATGAGCTAATATATTCCAGGGGCCGGAATCGACCGAAAATGGAATGGCATAAGTGGGGAAAAATATTTTTGCATGAGGCCTCAGGGTTGGTATGGCTTAATATGGAGAGCGGCTTTTTGGTTAGGGTGAAAGTTTTCCCACAAATATTTAGGGGAGGATTCATATCCCCTGCGAGGGAAATAAGTTGATGGGAGGTTAAGAAACTAAGAGATTATGAGCTGTAGAGTGGAGTAAGCGATTCAGAAGTATGCGGCTCAATTCTCGATGTAATTACGAGCAATGTTGTGGGTGCTCGTATTAATCCAGATTGGCCCTTCAGTTGATCAATATTTTACAAGGTGATTTTTATAAATATTTACTTAAAATGTTACACTCGCTATGTCTGATAACATTATCAATTCATTTGCAACAGCAAATAGTTTTCGAAAACCTGTAAATATATTTTTATATTTTCTCTGTGTTTCAAATTTAGTACTCCCTGGATTCCGTTATAATATTGCTTAAATTGTTTTATTTATTTATTAGAAGCATTCCGATCATTATGTGAGTACATACAACATGACATTTAATCCAACACAATCTATAAATAGAAAAATATACCTGTAATGTACTTATCATATTTTTTTCGACAGCTATTTTTAAAATGGATAGATTTAAATATACGATTAATACCAAAAGAGTTTTTTATAAGTTCGATTACTTTTTTCATGCATTTTATTCAGCTTAAGTAATGGGTTATTGCTTTTTCTCGTTTATTTTTCAATCATGTCTGTTTTTTGAAAAATCTATGCAAAGATGAATGCTGAATTTTAGTTGGTTCTTACTTTCTTTATCATGTACCACGTGGCTCACAGTGTTTATAAATAACTGAATGAATTGTGGTAGTAAAAAGTATCACATATTTTAAATAATTTCTTCTCTTTTCAGGTAGGTGACCAGTACAGGATAAGAAAATTACTAATAGGTAATATAAATTTAACATATAATATTTCCCTTCATAATATTATTTTTAATTTTGTTGGAAATATGATATAAAATGTTTTATGAAAATAGAAACCTTAAGTTCCCATTTTTGAACAAGATTCAATTAGTTGCTTCATTGTTTACGGAATAAATTCCTTTAATGTACTTCCATATCGGATATTTTTAAGGTTACCGAAACAAATGTTGGTATGATTATGAAAGAGAAGCCCCGTTAAGATTATTATGATGAAGAAAACATTTTTAACTATCAAAGTAAATCAGTGGCACAATGCAGTGTTTTATATTGATGAATTTTTTCAAAACTCTGTATGCTGGATACTTTTGTTTTTGGTAAAAGAGTTTTGCTAATCCTGTCTAATACCATTCCATCAAATAAGTGTCATCCTGGATCCATAAGAATACTTTCTCACCGGTACATCTATTTCCTCAGGATTTCACAAATTAATCACTTATCACGTGTAAGATTTGTTGTTGTATCGATTGATGTGAAGTCTCCTTACCATAACAATACCCACTTTTTTAAAACCACATAAGCTCCTGCTGTTCAGTCTGAGCATTGTCTGTGGAGCAGTATAACTGGGTTGAAGGTGGCCATAGCTTTTGAATTTTTTAGATATGAAAATTTAAAAAGCTGAATTACGTTTCGCGTCACCGGGATTTAAACCGTAGAATTCAGCTTCGTAGTTGGACTCGTTATCCTTGAACTACCTCGGCGTAATTTATCATTGCCAATATTGCCAGAATACGTTATCTCTAACGATAATTTGTATTATTTTGTTCACGCAGAAAAATTATAGCATTTGATGAAGGAAAAATAATGGAATTAAGACCAATTTTTAAAAGTTTCTGTGATCAAAGTTAACAGGTAGTTAACCATCGATAGCGTCAAACTTGAACATTTTAAGTATACGCATGCATCTTACTTTTACTTCCCAGCTTACTATATCTTTCCATTTAGTAAGGAAAATTACTTTTTATACCTCGATTAAAGTACAAATAACTTAGAAATATAATGAGAAAATCACTATTTTGCAGTTTATTGAATACACAATTACCAATATTAAATATAATAGTACTTTATTGGAAAGGTGAACACTAAAGCATCACAAATTGGTTACTAAGGGAAACGAAAGTTTTGAAAACTATATTATACCTAAGTTCATATGTTTTAACCTTCCTCAATCAGGGTAAAACGAATTTATTGTTTTCATCATATTGTCTTGCATCTCTTGCTTTTATTTGGTTGAACTTTTGTTTTTGTCATGGTAAATTTGACCAATTAAACTAATGGTTTGTAATTTACCTAAAATTTAAGTTACGTTCGCTACTTTCCCGATTAATACTGTCCCCCCACTCGTCATTTGTTTAATTATTCATAAGAATGTCTATACTTTCCTCGCAGTCAATGAAGTCTCATTGCACCTTTTATTTTTCAAACTAATGAGAAAGGTATCTGAAGCAATTCAGATTCAAGTAAGTCCACCATGTGTTACTAGGCTATGTTATGAAACCCATCGGGAAGTTTGCCTTATTTTATTTCCCATGAAAACGATCTAGCTACCTCATTAAAAGACCTTAATGTCTAAGGGGAACTTTATTGTACTTTTTTAAAATTCCAATCACAGTTCGAGGCACGGAGAATCTCTTGAATGAATACTCTTCGTGGAAGATCCATTCCATCTAAATATTCTTAATAGACGGAAGCTGAATAATAGCGCCCGACTTGGAAGAAGAGGAGTAGTTAAATGAGGAGGATTGGCGGGTCCTATTATTTTCTATTCGTAGGATAAAATTCTTTTTTCTCGAAGAACTGTCTCAACTTACTCTATTCTACAGTTATACTCGTCAAGAGTTGTGGCATACATTAAAAACAGATAAAATGAAATGAGAAAACCAGAAGCATTGAAAAAGATAATAAAAATGAAAAATTCGAATAAATTGAAAGAATATCATTTTTTCCCTACCTCGATTTACCATTACGGCAGGATTAATTTGGAAAATTTTGAACAAGAGACAAATCGTCTGAGAAAAAGGGAGATCCAAATGGATGACTCATTGTTAGGAGGAAAGAAGTTGACAAAGAGGCGCTCCAAACAAGAAATAGGGACGAAAAAACTTCTACGTTGCTCTGAATGATTTAAAAGGATGAAGTTCGATAATTCTAGGATAAATGCGGAGTGGGCCAAATAATTCAGTGCCAAAATGTGCCATCAAAATAAATACACATTGTTAAAAATAACTCCTTACAAAACCATATGAAACTTTCATGCGTCATCTACGCATCATTTAATATGGAAAATTAGATGGAATTGCTTATATATCTAAGGAAGAAAAGAAAGAAAATTAAATTTTATACAAATATTTAAAAGAAAGTTCAGCTTAATAGTTTACTATAATATTAAATTCCTGCTGGATTAAGAATAGATTTCGTTTAGAAATCAATAAAAATCAATCATGGACCTAAAGAAGAGTAAAGCAGAGAAGTGTCTTTCGATATACTTTTATATAGAATTTACAGTCGAGGGGTCATCTTTATATACGTCATCTTATCCTTTTTTCTTAACTTTTGAAATTCGTCTCCCCCATTAATGGGTTTTTCAATTGAATGTTTTTTAAATATCTTGCATAACTTTCCACCATAATTCAAGCGTCTCAACTTTTTCAATAAATAAGCTGTATTTTTTCTGTTTTATAGAAATTTGTCGACCAACGACCCCTTAAAATAATATATATGTTTATCTTTAAACTAACTCCAACTTTACACGCTGCATTTTGACAAGAGACATAAAAAATCCTTAGAATCAATCTCAGTACGGACGAAATTCTTAGATAAGACGTAGTCCTTTAGGAACCTACTTTTCTCCTGTCCATTCATAACTTATGCATATAACCTAGTGACATGTGTACACGAATTCACTTGCGCGCCTGGGTATCCAATTTTACATAATACTATATAGATGGCCTAAGAACGGCCACGCCAATCCTTTCCCCTGCACTAATTGAAAAATTGTTGTAAACGTTTGAAATGTCTCATATAAAAACCCAATATTGGTATCGAGGGTAAATCAACGAAATATGAGTAAATAGGAGTTGTTTCCTCTTGCGTGTTCTTCATATTAATCCCCCTTCATCTTTGTGGTATTTCTTCCTTTTTCTTATTATTAGTAATCTTGGTCTCTGGCGATTTGTTTGACGTATTAATGGAGTAACCTACGATATCACACTGAAAAAATTATTTTGTCCTAGAATTGTTCAATTTCGAGAGTTTGGTTATAACACGAGTGGCGACGGTTCTTTTCTGTACGCAAGTGTTAAATTGAAATATTTAATCGCTATGCAAATCTGATATTTTAGAATATCTACCCGAAAACTTCTTCTCTAGTCAGTCTAGTCTTCTAGTCTTCTTCTTCTTCTTCTCTAGTCAAAACCCTACCATTCAAAGAATTTCACACAGTTAAGCCTATCAGTTCGAATTGAAAACAATATCTGCTCACATTTTGTTTAAGTTTCTAACAAGCTACCACGAATACTTGCGTTTTTTTATAACGAACCTGAACTACTATTGTATAAAATTTGTTTTAATAAGTTGCCTTTTAAAAGTAATAAGGTTAAGGAGAAGTACCTCCGATTTTACTAATTTACTAAAAGCGGAGAAAGTTTAATGTAATAGGAAAGATCAAACATCTTAAAGAAATATTATACCGTGCAGAAAACGGTATTCTTAACTTAATTGTTAAGTTTTTTTCGTTACATATAACGGAATACAATATCGATGTTAAATTCATGTTCGCAGGCGCTCGTGTGAGCATAATGCTTTCTTTTAAATTCTAGTTTTTTTTAAATATGTATTTGAATTGAACAATATAAAACTAAAGTTGTTACACTTTTCATAATGTAGGCGGAAGATGTAAAAGGTATTTTTCGGGGTGAATTTTTACCGATGCACTTAGCCCATTTTTTTTGTGTATTGAACACAAATGGAAGTCAGTTCATAAGGTTAATGGGTGGTATAATAAATTACTTCGGTGGTAGTCAATCGGGTCAAATTTTAAATGCACTTATAGCCCAAATGTTTAGATTGCGGAAGTTTTCCATGATAGCTCTGCATGGGTACTAGTCTATTCCATCAATTTTGCGAGACTATTAGAGGCAGAGCCCGCCAGAAGCGTGGAGAAGCGCATATATGCTTTCGCATCCCGATTCCGATTCGCTTTTCAAAAGGTGACTCCTCTTCTCCCTCCCTCTGCATGTGTATGTCTGCCAACTTCATCCCATTGCCTCCGACCCCACCCCTGCCGCCCATCACCAACCGTCCACCCCATCGCTCCCGCTGTGACTCCAATAGGTATCCATTCCACGTCGCCCAGTGTGTGGTACGAGGAACAAAATAAAAAACAAAAATAATACAAAAATCCGATGACGTCCGCCTCCATTTTGTTTATTCCCTCCATTTTACACCCTCCCTACTCTCCCGAGTTTTCTCTTTCCCACTCTTCGTGCGCTCTTTATTTATCGTTCCATCCCCTTCTGCCCTACCCCGTCCATACAAGCGGTCCACGCCCACCTTCGCCAAACTCAACCACCCCGTTTCCCACCCCCTTCCTCCCTCGCCTCTTCCTCCGCACCTCTTCTCTTCCCGCGGCAAATTCCCGTCCGAACCCCTTGACATCCATTGTATTTTTGCACGTCCGATTCAATGTTTGTCGTCCACTTTACGCAGGTAGCAGTACACACATAGACTCGCACACTCACACACACGGAGTCCGACGTCCCCCGTCACACCGGTCAGGTTTGGTGGTGCGTGACGCACGGGGGTGGGTACATGGGAAATAGGGACTGGAGACCAGTATGGTAGGGAAGTATAGGTGGTGACTGATTTTGGAAGGGATAGTGGGGGAATGTGTTATTCGCATTGGTGCAAGCTAGTAAAGGGAAACGCTATAGAGAGTGAATTATATTTTAATGAACTCGTGAAATACATTGATTCATCATTTATTCCTTCAAATTCGAATATGTTTAATGAGATGGTTATTTTTGTGAACGAAATGAAAAATGTATAGAAAATTTCATGAATTTTCCTGTATTTTCTATATTTTAAATGTTTTAAACACATTGCATTAATTAATACTATCCATTAACGGTTAGATAACATTGATAGTATAATTAAATTATTCATGAAGTGGTAGTAGTTAAATTTTCATCTTTACTATATGTTAACTAAAACACTCGATATTTAATTCATTCAGTAAAAAATTTGCTATTTTTTTTAAATAATCGGAAGAATATTCCATTTAAGAAAACTTAAAGATCAAAACGGCAGTTGTGATAACTTGGTGGAATTGCACATAAAAGGCATAAAAATCACTTTGTAACACTCCAAACTATTCAACTACATTGGCTTTTACGTTCTTTCGTCAATTATCTTCCGCCTTCATTATTTTGATGCATTTAAATCGAACCCATGCAGTCGTTCTCATTATATTTTTATTAATATGTAACACACTTGCATTTAGATTATTAATGGATAGAAGAGAAAAATACAAAGAACGTTTTAAGAATATTGCCCTAAAGAAATCACTAAAGAATGATTTCTTAATTTACCAATATATCCCTCCATGAAAAATTCTTAAATGTGTACCATTGCAGTTTATGTACTCAACCATAGAATATAATTTGAAAAAATTAGATTTATAATTATTTAGTATTCTGCATCTAGCAACCGTATTGAATGTACCTGTAAGAAACATTTCTACTTTTAAATTATTTTTTTATTATTTTAAGCACATAATGTAACTAAAAATTTTGTAAGCTCTATTATGGAAATTACATACTTGATGTTTAATCAGACCCTGCCTCTGTTTTACCGTGGTTGGTAGGATATCGTGTATATGCCATTTGATTCCTGTGTCTTGTACACTATTGTTTCTACACTTGTACTATTGTTTCCGCAACATTTCAAATATTCATTTTCATCTATTGCTAAAATATTATGTTCAAATAAATCGGGAATTATTTTTGGATTTGTCGCTACCGTTTTCAATGATACACACGGTAATCGAATTCGACAGGCAAGGGAACAGTATCCCTGCACCAATATATTTAAAGAGTAACACTATTGGTTATTCTTTCCCTCATTTTAGGATGCCAAAACATTCATAAAGTCACAATAATTGTTTAATATATATTGGTTGTGTCTGACATGATCAAACTATGATAGAAGTTGGCAATTTGAATTAAATAGGTGTGAAATGAAGGCAAATTTGAAAATGATATCAGAAAAACCAAGGTACCTAACATATTTTCAAGTAAAATTGTACTATTTTCCCTTGTAAATTTTGAATGTAATTATGAAAAGATTTCTTTTGATCATATTTGATTATTCGAATATTAGGTTTGATTAGGAACTGGCATTGGTTTGTCATTCACCCTTAAATAAACATACTTTCTGGAACAACAAAAACAAGTGATCATATCCTACCTGCTTGATTATTTAAGAAGCAAGTGATGAATTTCATAAGAACATGGTCATTTTTATAGTTAATTGAATGAATCCAAATATCAGCCACCCTAGTAGTTTGAATTGAATATAGTTCAGATTATTTACATAATTATTACCGCATGTGAAGTGCCTGCGTCTATTGAATACTTACTTGCCTAGTGGACTTCAGCTACTAATAATATACTTGTTATAATACAACCGTCTCTTAATTTTAGTCGATTGTAGTTTCCAACCGATAAAGATTTCAGTCATTGAAGGACAGCAAGGCAAAACTAATAAAATGAAGCAACATTACTTGTATCGTAGTGGACTGAATTGAAAAAATAACATAGGAATAGAAGTATCACATTATGAGTATATTCCCGTAGGGTTGACATTGGGTTAGTAGCTCTATTAATCAAAGGCTCAAAGTAATTTTTTTCTGGTTCATAATCTCTGCACTCTTTCAAGATTGCTTTAGATGTGCTTGTTATTATTATTTTTAGAATATGAACTAGCTGTGACTCATTATCTCCATCGTTGGTTAACATGTAAATTTGAAAATCTCTCCAGCCTTCTTTTTCCGCTTCGCTAAAAATCACTTCACATACATATATTTAAATCTTATGATATATTTCACATGCTTCAAGACAAATAGATATGGAGCATAAATACCAATGTTGAATCCAATTTAATTGTTTAGCTATTTTCGAGACAGCTGGAATTGAAGTAAACTGCAAGATAGTGAACGATATGTCATTAGGAGCTAATTTCATTTCACCGTCTAACTTTAATTCCAATGATTATATTTATTCCATCTATATCTCTAAATGGAGGTCAAAACAAAGTTCAAAGCCACTTTTAACCTGAAAGACATCAGCACCTAAGAGTATCTGTATTTCCGACTTACGGTGAATTTTCATTTTAGCGGGAAGCGAATGGAATATATGAAAATGATTTAGTATCAAGATACAAGTAGTAGTTAAGAACCAACTGTCATTATTATTTGAAAAATGTAGTCCAAAATCGTGAAGTTAATACTTAATAATCTGTTCACAGACTGGGGAAATATTTAAACAATTAAATACGGATTTAAACACGGATGTGTACATCATGGGCAGGGTAAAATCAGCTCTAATTGAAGCTCTCTACATCTACATATACATATTACCCCACAAGGGCATGCAAGGGGCGTTAGGTCACCACCACTAAAAGGGAGAGAAAGAAATAAAGCATTCAAAACCAACACATGCATGCAAACCCATACCCACAGTGGTGTATACATTCATGCAAAAATCCTATCATTTTACACGCATGCAAATACATATCTACCTCCTTTCATTCCACACGCATGCAATTACATATACTATCATCTAACATATAATTTCACCTTGGGTTGTAGTAAGAAATATATCCAATATCGTGCAAAGCTAGAATTTGGTAAGTGGGAAGGCGAAATTTCACTAACACAAGAACGTACAGCATAAAACGCCCTCCTCCCCAAGGACAGTGGTAAAGAATTTGACCCAACACCGCGGGTGGAAAGAGGGTTCCCCCACGAAGAGGGACAAGGGGTGGAAGGGGAAATTTAAAAACAAACAATAGCAGAGCAAACAAAACTCTATAGAGCCCTACATTATTTAATGGTATTCTAATGCGGTCATACGGGAAGGGTTTTGACAACAAATTATATATATTTAATAATGAATAAATGGTTCGCTGGTATTAATAATACATCCTTATTATAATTACGGTGGTCTAACAGTGTCCTTTTCTGATAATTATTTAACCAAAAATTTCCAGCTCTGTGCAAAACTTTTAAACGCTTAAGTTCTTCATTATTTAACTCGCAAAATACTTCTTGATAATTAGTAAACGCAGTATATTTAATTCATTCACAAAACAAATGGGCTATAAATTTTGATCACAACATGACTTCAGGAGGAAATTTTCTCATTGACTCAATAAATGAGGAAAAAATCGCTTAAGTTTATACTTAATATTATTTCTAATTTAATAAAGGTGCTGGGTTAATTAATTTCAGCAGATAAAAAGGCTTCCCTCCACTTTAACGATTAAAATTACATTAATTTAATTAATAGATTTGAATCCATGGGTATATTTTTATAAAATGAATTTAGCACCAATTATACTAAAATTTATAAATATTTCGGAGTTTTACACTGAGACTTCACAATGGCAGAATAAAGTTTTAACCTTGATTAATGTCACAGCAATCAGCAGTAAAGTCATTTGACGGAAATACTAAATAATGCTCCCATTTAAGGTAGAAAGTCATCACCTCCACTTTGGAATGAATTGTACTTCTATCACTCTAGTCCTCTAGTTTTGACATACCAGGTGGTCCATAGCAAAACGCAAATGCTTGTTATCCCGCTGTTTCCCAAAGTAATTGGGAGATCCACTCATTTCGTCTCGGTTTGAGGGCGCCTCATGCAGCAGTCAGGTATACCAGAGTGGAGTGGTCCGACCCATTAGTGGTCAGTTTGCCCTGCCCATAATCCCGGCCCCTCATTCGCCCTTTCTCCTCCCTTGCCCCTCTCCACAAGCTCACCCTCCCCTTGGGGTCCACTTAATACCTACTCGCGCGCTCACGACGCATTTGTGTTCCAGCGGGAACATTGGCCGGGAGTGAGTAGGAGGAAGAGGTGAAGCTCCCCGAGTGAGTGGGAAATAGGATGGTCGGCAGCGAGAATTGAGGGATGAAGAGTTGCAGGTAGATTGGGCTTACACAAACACTTAAACTGAGTGAAAATGACTCAGAATTCTCGCACCATTCGCAACCTACCACCCTTGGATTCGGTTCTGTGTATTTATGGTGACATTTGATACTCTTTCTTTGCGATCGGAGTGTGAATGATTCCAAACTTTTCATTCGGGCATAGTGTGTCTCAAAATATTTATCGCAGCACAATTACGAGTATATATTACAGCGTTATTTAATACTCTTTCGTCAATTCCCCCAGCTGTATTTCTTTTGTAATCTCTTCTGTCTTTCTTTAATGATTGGTCTTTGCAGGATAAAAGTCTTACTTTAAATTTAAGTTTCACAGGTCAGTTACTTTAAAGTATTTTCATCGTTAGGATTCACTTTTAAAAAAACCTATCAACAATGCTTTTGACATCGCAAAAATAAGAAATTTTTATTGTCAGTTAATTAGTCATAAAAGATACTACTTCTTAGTTTTTAGATAAAGGATGGTTGTTACTCAGTCCCTGGCATATTGTCAGGGATTTTAGGCACATCGGAAAAGTTAAAACATTTTGTCCTTCTTCTGTTCATATTTTCAACCCGTATTAAACCGTCTAGATTTCCTAATATCATCCTCTCTAGTCTCAGCTCACCGTACATTCTTCCTTTAATCTCAGTTAACAATTTTGACTATTTTTTCATAAGACATAAATGTGATAACTATTTTTTTATTTTCCCTCAAATTCTCTGAGGAAAAACATTAAATATGGAAAGCTTTAAACGCCTGCACATTATTACTAATGTGCTCCGTTCAAATTAATGTTTGAAACCAAAATGATATTTTTTCGCAATAATACTGATTATAATTTCTGCATTCTCCCAGAGGTAGTGGATCTACATCTACTCAATACTACCCCGCCGCAAGGACGTGTGGCGGGGGGTGTTAGGGCACCACTCGTAATTTAGAAAGAAGAAAAATCGCATTCAGAAGCCACAAATTTATAGTCCACAACCCAAACATGGAAAACATTCATGCAAGAACCCTTTCACCCCATACACATGCAAACACACAAACTACCAACAAACGTATACATGCACCTACATTTAAACCTAATATCTTTGCAATTTTTAATTTTGTTCAGACTTGTGAATTAAATGTTTTTAATATTTCTAATGGGACTTCGGTTTCTTATTATTTTGATTGTTGATTGTTCTGGGAAAGAATGAGTATTTGAATGTATCTGTATTGGAATCTATTTACCTTATTTTATCTTTGTGGTCTGATCAATTGGGTGGATAGGGAATTATACTCGGAAAAGTACATATATTTAAAGTATTTTAATTTTCCTTTTGGTCGTGTAATATGGAAAGATTTTAGCAGGAGCACACTTATTTCTCAGAAAATATTTCGCAACGCAGCCCAAATAGCGGTCTTTGCTTTGGTAAATTGAGTAAACTTTGGTTAATTTATACTAAGAATTCCTTTTTATTGGCTGCGGGGGACTTAACGTTATTGATGTATTAGAAATATGCTAAGGAGTGTTCAGTCACTCCTTCTACGGGATGAATTGTATCTCTAATGATTTAGAAAATGAGCATGTAGTTTTCAGTGAAGGATTAGACACTTCCGTTCCTTCAACCTTTGGGCATAATTAATTAAGCGCCAGGCCTGAAGGCAACTCTGAACTGTGTCCCAATTGCAAATCAACGGAGTGCGTTGAAACCGCATTTTATACATTGACCTCCTTTCGAGCATGTGGATCGTGGTAAATAGTACTCGTAACAGACTGTTTTGTTTGGTTTTGGAACTGGGTAAAATACGTTGCGCAACGTAATTAATACCTACATCCTCCATCATTGGTTGCTATGCGTGGGTACGGGCGGCTCAAAAGGAACGGCTTCAAGCAAGATAGCCGCAGGGGATAGCTTTCGGTCCATAGAGCATCCTCAAAGATCCCGATGGCACAGTGATGGAGTCATCAAATATATGTACGTGGTTTTACGAAATGGTGAACGAGGGGCACCTATTCACTCAAGGATAATCGAGAAACAAGGTCACTACCCAAAGACTTTATTGTGGGTATTTCCCAACCAGTTCCATTCAAATTGGAGTCTCATTGAGTGATCTCTTGTCCTTCGGCGACGGAGATGAGCCGATTGCTGCTGGTAGGCATTTTATGATGAAGGTGCTATTACTTGCAATGATCTTCAAATAAGTGATCATTATACTCATCCCTTAGGAGAACCTATTGGCAATGATGTTTCTTTGAATTAGTATTAAAAGGTCACTATTTATATATATTATTACGAGTTTTCCATTCGCAAATAAAGAATGCCACAGTACAATCATCATCAGATGTGAAAAGATAAGTGAAAAATATTTATAAATTGAGGGAACCATGGCCTTATTCTCTAGTCTGTGTCAATCATTAACCTGTTGGGACTTGGGATGTTCATACGTATAGAGGAAACCTACGAAAACCTTCCCCCTGATTCGCCCCAAGAAAATAAGAGCGCCTTATCTTGGATTTTCTAAGGATAATTTGAAGAACCCGCGTAGTTAATGACTTTTCATGAGGGCAAATATGTACATCGATAACATTATTTAATTTAATTTCCGATTGCTAAACACCAATGTTGGCTTTTACTTTGGAACTGACTCTTAATAATCAAACCACTTTACTTTTCCACACAAACTTTTTAATTTTTACAACCCAGGTTTCGTTATAGCATAACATCATCAGGTCTGATCACCTGATGATGTTATGCTATAACGAAACCTGGGTTGTAAAAATTAAAAAGTTTATGTGGAAAAGTAAAGTGGTTTGATTATTAAGAGTCAGTATGAAGATTTTTCACCAAGTTACGCCAGAAACTGTTTCATTTACTTGGGAATGTAATTCAATATGAAAAAAGTGGAAAATGTATAACTGACTACCAAATCCCAGATGAAGGAAGACTATTCTAATTGTAATTGAAATTAAAATTCTGTTTTATCAGTCTAGGGCATCAACCCATTTTCGAAGAGAGCGGCAAGTTAACAATTAACTTTTTGATCAAAAAAGTTCACACAAAAAACTTCGTTCATTTATTACTTATTGTCTGCCAAATATATACTGCAAACTTATAGAATCACTATATTTAAGCCAAGACACGTTTATTATTTTTTATTACCTATCTTATTCATTTTTACTCATTTGTTCTTTTATACGAGTATAATGGATATCCTGGATCCTGGAGGCGCTAGAAGTGCTTATGCAATTCCAAGTACCCTTCGGTTAGATAACATTTCAGGCGCATATAATGTCAATCTGTCATATGTTATGCGCTAACGAATCTGTTGATTTGTTTACCTGAAGTTAGAAAAAACCTAATTCCAGGTTACCCTGCTTTTGTAGGATTAGCTTTTTTTGGTTTCGAGGAGATTGATAAAAATCATTGAAATAGAAGAAGTGTATAATTTGAGCGTGTGGTAAAAAATGTCATACTTTACCTTTGGTTTTAGCCCTACATCATAATTACAATCAGCGTTCGACGAGCCTGATTACTGGAAATATGATCCTAATCTCCTAAATAAGATGTAACTTCCTTCAATTATTTAAATTGTAACACATGTGCAGCATGAAATAGTTAATTACATGTCGAAAATTATTTTTTCCCTACTATCATGTTATCGAACTTCCTGTTCTCTATCAGTATAAGACATCCTATTACGTCTCGGATTAATATATCCTCTCCACCTGTGCTGCATTCTTCAGGATTCTTCTGACCCCTTTCTCTCTTCTCCAGCAATGCTTAATTCGTCTTCTTTGCCTTCCTTAAGATAGATTGTGAGGGGAAAAAATCAAAATAGAATCTTCAAAAAATGATCACCTTGAGAAGAATAAATCTTCAAAATAGAACGCTCTTTAGCAACGTACAAATATATAAAATTACTGATTTACTTTTTTAAAACATATAAACACAAAGAAAGGGCATACACATAAGTACGCGTAGTTTGACATTTCGACTGCACGGGCGTCATCACATATTTATAATACTGTATAGCCGCCAGTACAAAGATGCATTGGTTACACAATATGAATTAATTTATGTGTATAATTTAAGCTGACTGATAACTACGAATATCCTCAAAATTCGAATGAACTCATCGATAAAGGTTTGCTATATTTTCATCTTATAGTATTCATCAGACTCACCAGATCTCTAATCATCAGCTCTGTAAAGGCGTTGTGCTATCATTGCCCATTTATTGGAAGACACATGTAATAAACATGATTATCTATATTGAAATCAGAACTTGGTCTTCATTGCTCGTCTACTAGATGTAGTTTGGTTTGGCTGATATAGATTTACGGAGGTTAATTTAAGTTGTAGCAACAAAAACCTATACTTGGTGGTTATGCATAAATATTCGTTAGGATGCAATTTGCTTTGTAGTCATTCTATTGCGAAATCGTTCAGTTATCGTTCAGATAGTCTCGAACGTATTATTCTTTCTCATACGCGGGACAACTCGCCCTCCTTCCTTTTTCATTCCCCCAACCTCTCACCACGTTGACTCTCCCCCATACCATCTTCCTTGCCGACTCCTTCCATATCTCTCACCTTTCTTCTCTTTCTCCGCTTCCTATCTACTCCGTGCCGCTACGTAGGGCAGTATATCTCGGGGTAGTTTATGTGTGTCCCTCCAGATGGCGCCTCTTTTCTCCAACTCCCCCACACCCTCTTCCTTCTGCCCTCGTCCTTAAACCACAAGTTTTTCCTCCGTGCCCCACGCAACTTAACTTCCTCCATCACCACCACCGTCTCTCCATCTCCCCCTCCCCTGCAAACCTCTATCCCAAAACCCTCCCTCTTTTATTCGCCCCCCCTCCCCTTCATTCCCCCACCACGGGTCCTTGTCCTCCCCCCACTCCTTTTTGTGCACCCCCTATTTTATCTCGGAGTCACCAGAGGGGTAATGCTTTTACGTAGCTAGGGTGTGAGAGGAGCTGATGGAGGGGAGGGTGGTAGTGTGCGGTGCAGTGGAAGGTCGGGGGAGGGACCGGATGGATATAGAGAGGGTGCTGGGATGAGACTAGAAGGCACAGGGGGTGAGGTGAGTGGGGAGCTGTGGGGAGAGGGGTGTAAGAGATGATCCCACGAGATTTTATGTTGCGAGGCGGGCGGAAAAGGGGGAATGTCGGGAGTCAGAGGTTGGAATTGGAGAATGAGTATGGGTAGGGTTTTTGAGGGCAGGATGGGAGGGGAGCAGGGAGTTGGTTTTTGGTATCGTCCCCTGAGAAATTGCGTGGGGCGGGATGGGCGATAAGGAGCGTGCGTAGGTACGCCTGCTAGAGGAATGGGTTGCTGTTGTGGGGAGGTTTGCCAGAACAAGTCAGTCGGCGCTGACGGTGATATAGTTTTGGGGGGGGGGACCAGGGTGCACAGAGACTACCAGCGTGTGCTTCTGACTTGTGCGTGGTACTCGGTTTGTGCCAGTATGTATGCGCCAAAGGAAGAGGATCGCGGCGGAAGGCGGGCTCAAGATCGGTTTTACGATCGGGAAGAAGAGTAATAATGTAAGACTGCAACTTTTCCTCTCAGAGGGATGAAAGGGAGAGGTTGGAGCAGGTTTCCCGTAAGGGTTTGGGAAGATGGAGATTCGCCCCACCCCCTACATTTACCCCAGCTCCGTCTTAACCTCCCCTAATATGGTGAAGGAGGGCGGTGTAGGGAATAAGGGGAGAGGATCTGGGGAGGAAGGCCCCATCTCCGCGGAGGACAAAACTTACTCGTATATGGATAGTTTGTCTTCCTGAAGCTAACTGCAATATTCGCATCATTCCCCGCGTCTACATTCTATTGTTTTATTGCCCCCGTGGCCTTAGTTGGACCTGAAGCAATTTGAGGAGGGATGTCGTCATGGTACATCTGAAAGTTACCTTAATCACTGTGGTTTCCGAGTTAATGACAACGTGTAACCTTTGTCATACCTTCCCTTGCACGCACCAGAAGTAAAAAGCCCTTGAAAGTTGTTATTAGATGGTAACATCAGGTTATTGCACACGCCAAGCCAGAGTTTATCAACAACTTCGTTTTGGTTAAAATATTAATAAAATTGAATGTTCATAAAAATTGATGCATCTCATCTATATATTGCATTATGCTTACTAGATAAGTAATTTGAAATATAGTTCAAGGTTCAAAATTGTGTTTTTAGGCATGAAATATTGCCCTACATTATGGTGGTTATTTATGATAATCATTGAAATAGTTTTCTTTTAATTATGAAAAATATTTTATTTTTCAAATAGCAGTTGACATATAAATTAACACGGGTTAATTATTCAGGCAATTAATTTATATTTTGCGTTAATACGAGTATACATGTGTTTATTTTAATTATTTTTTCGGATTAAATTTCTCTGCCCTTTTTTTTGGTCATCTACGAACTGAATATGCGACGGTTTAAAAAAATCCTTTTAACTTCGTAATAAACGCTTTAAATATGTCTGCCATTCAGGATTTTCCAATCTTAACATTATTCTCTATGATCCTGCTTCACCGATATTTAAATTTTGTGCATCAGCATAATATTAGAGTCAAAGAAAACCATGATGCTTAATCACGTAAAAGTCAAATCTAATCTAAATCAGTTATTTTCTGATGACACCTTCAACCCATTTAAAAAATACATGCTAACATTTAAAATTGCATTTTTTTATTTTTATCAGTCAACAAGAATTTATGTAGTTACATTTCAATTAAAAACAGCCAAATCTCTATTCGTCTAATAAGGGGCACTTATATGTCATTAAATTTAGTCTATTCAACATAAAGTTGCATCTACATCAATACCCTGCGAGCCACCAAAATGGTTTGTGGCAGGGAGAGGGGCAAATTAACATACATAGATGTAATAACAGAGTATGTTAAAATTAAATATTGAGTTAACACAGATATTTATTTGGTCGATTGAAAACAAATTTGATTGTTGAGAAAAATAGTAGATTTAATGAATTAAAGTGTAACACATCATAAGATTATTAAAAAGTAGCTAATTCGCTTATATTTTATTTTTCTTTTAATAGGATGGTACTCATCCAGTTTTCTTTTGCGACTCTGCCCCTATTTATTTAGTTGATTTAATAAATATTTATTTTAGATAAACCTATTGTATTTTCATCATGAAAATGGTAAGGAAACTACGTATTTAAAAATTTTTGTGGAACTGTAATTTTTATCTAATTTAAGATTCACACTTTTAAGTGCGCATTTTCTTGAAGGTTAAGTAATTGCTTTCTTTTCCAAGAAGATAAATTTGAGGAATTTTGCACCTGAAAAACTTCCGCACTTCTTTTCCAAAAATAGCAAAGAGGTCTTCGGGATCATAACCTAAGAACTTTTCCAACAATCCGGTTAATAATTCATTCTTCCTGCGCCTAATACTTATTTCTAGTGCAGTGCGAATATATATTATTCAAGATAATTCCAATCACTGATACCAGAAGAAAGTGGTGTAGTTCAGGCCCAACTGTAGCAAAGGTGTAGTTCAGGCCGATGTTCGCAGGACTACTTCTACACGAACCCCTGACTCCGACATCAGGGATTCATAGAAATTAGGGAGAAAGGTTTCGTAAAAAGAATTGGGAAACCTCAGGAATATTATCTCCCAGCTTAAAGACCTTATTGAGACCATAAACACAGTAATCAACCCGAAGGTCGGTTTAGTAGGTGATGGTGGAGCTCACCCATGTACCAAGCCCGACGGCGTGTGAATATTCACACATCAGGGTAGGGGGGCCAGTTCCTTTCCCTGTGCCGGTTATGGTTTCCCAGGAAGTTCCCGAAAAATCAACTAGCTTGGTTGGAACTGCAGGTGCCCAAAGTGTCTTGCCCGGGAATAGAACACGGGACCCTCAGGTCAGTATTCCAACGATCTACCCACTAGACCACCGCGACCCGCATATATATATATATATATATATATATATATATATATATATATATATATATATACACACTTTTTTGGAAAACCCACAAACGTGTAATGTAAATTCACTGATAAGTCATAACAGACACAGAAACCAAAACACAAAAGAGGAAAAACTCACTGGTTCTCGAATTTTCGGTGGTCCCACCACCTTTCTCAAGAGGAATTAGGAACAGAACAGGTTCTGTTCCTAATTCCTCTTGAGAAAGGTGGTGGGACCACCGAAAATTCGAGAACCAGTGAGTTTTTCCTCTTTTGTGTTTTGGTTTCTGTGTTTGTTATGACTTATCAGTATATATATATATATATATATATATATATATATATATATATTATATATATATATACATAAAAATATATATATATATTTTTCTATATATATATGTTTATATTTATATATGTTTATGTATATAATATTGGGCAGGAGCAGGGTAGGGATGTTGGACGGGATGAAGAAAGAAGTACACAGAGATGAAGAGGGACCTGATGTAGATTAGGTTGCTGGATTGGGTTTTGTTTGGAGTTACAAAATATTTATTTGATAGTTGTGTCCATCCAAAACCTACCTTAACCGGTAGATTACCGAATAATGATATATAATATTGAAGTTTATATACTTTATTATACAATTTACAGTCAAGTAAGTGGCAATGAATTATTGGTCGCAATATCGTTTTCGCATTGACTTCGTGTAGCTTTCATGAAAATAGTTTCTTTCGCGGCCCAACTCTCATGAAGAAACACTTTCTGTTCTATGCACAATCACAAATCTTCTCCGCCTCCCTGGCGCGTAATCCTGTCTCGGTAGGTTTGCAAAAACTACCTATATACAAAGTCTGTTTATAAATTTCGGGAAAAGTTTCATTAAAATTGCTTTATTTCAGACATTGTTGCAATGCCTCAAAACTCTTCAAAGTAAATCCTTTGAGCGTCCATACACTTTGCCAATAGCTTTTCCACGACTCGAAGGCTCCGTGGTAGGCGGATTCCGGAAGGTCCTTAAGAGTACGCGTCCAAGCTTCTTTGACGGTACTTAGGGTCCAAGGGAAGTACTTAGGGTGGTGCCCTTTGAGGGAAAGGAAATAAGGAATAGGAAATAGTCTACTATAGTGTGCACTCCCATCTGATGAATACCAATACGATCTGCGTTCAGGTACACACTTAACTGATAGTCTGAATTCAGCTCTTCACGCTCACGTTGCACGCTGTTGTCGGTTCTTGACGTCGGCGGTCGTCCGCTACGCTCTCTCAGCCATCTTTGATCAGCTTGTGCCACTTAATAACTGCAGCTGGTGACATGCTTTCATCGTTGAGCACTTGGCGAGTCATGTCTAACGTCTCCGCACTCGATTTCCCCAGTCAAACACAAAATTTGATGGTGTACCGCTGTTCAATCGTGCGTCGCATTTTGTTCATGCACGTAGTCACTCAACAGGAGTCCAGTAAAAACACGATCTAGTCAGAACGAGCGCTGGCAGGCGGTACGCGCTTGGCGAATGTTGAAGGTTAGACCCCTCACGAGCGGGCCTGCGCGGTGGGAGCGCCGTGCGACTCGCGTCGAGTCACGTCAGGAAACAATTGTTCCGGATGCTTTTTATCTATACCATGTGCATACCGAAAATATGAAAATTTTATCCAATATTATTTTCTGACAAATAACCCTCAAGAATTAAGGATTTAGAGAATTAAGAGATGGTGGGGTTCCAGAGAACCGTCACGCATCAGAAGATCTTCCTTTGTTGTATAAGGGATGGAGACATTTACCACGTTCAAATATTTTATCCGTGGCCTTTGACCACGCTTCTCACCTTTCACACAATGTGTTTGAATACTCTTCTTCCAACGCAAAGCAAAACGTTTTCTTGAACAATTCAATTGACATTTTCATCGTTGGCATAATAATTGACTCCCTCGATTGGGCTAGCGTTCTGTAATTCCAAATAGTGAACCGTGTTTGTCTTCAAGTGGAGCAGCGTTCGGTCTCTCAGATTGTCCAACACCGTTTCATAGTGCTCCTAAATCACTCGGTGACCTCACACTGCTTTAGCAGGCTGAGAGCCAGAGAGGTAGAATCATTAGTAACCGCGGAGTATTCATTCACACGAATTGACAAAAGCTGAACATTTAATTATGAATTGTCCTGAATTATTGAATATCCTTTAATAATACACTCTCCAAGGAATTTATAAAGAATTTTCATCATTTTTCTTTCAAAGCATTAATTCAATGTTAGAAACAAGCTAAAATGGTAATAACAGTATTCGTTTTTTTCTCAATTGAGTTTAATTTCCGTATGTGGCTGCTTGGTCATTTTTATGCGCTATTTCTAATATAAAACCAATAATGATACAGGTATCCATCAAGCGTAATACATAATATTTACTTCATTCAATGCATTAAAAGTTTTCTATATTTTTCATTTCTGGTGTCACCTTTTTCGAGGGTAAATGAAATATATATTTTTGTAAATTTTCTCTTAATTCATGAAGTTAATTTTACATTATAAATAGGAAAACTCTGTATTAAAGAGATTTAAGCGCCATAATTAAGGAAAAGGCAACAATATTTTGAACTAAAAATGTTGATCTACCAATATAACGACCATCAAATACATCATAACATCAAAATGTGCTCTGGTAGCTTCCAAATCCAATGGTTTATATTTATTTTTCTGCCTTCGGAACACGTTCTAGAGTGGTCCGTTTCTTTCTATTCATGAGCAGAGAAATACCATCGTTCCTCTTCAAAATAGTGCCCAACCGGTTTCAAACACGCTCGAACAGTGACGATGAAATTTATTTCCTGGTTTTTTAGAATTCTTACGAGTTTCTAAAATTTTTCCCTGGTCTCAGATACGTTGATCAACGTATTAAAAAGATTTTTTCGATTATAATGTTTTTAAATTTGCTTTTCTCACTTTTGTAAAGGAATATTTAAGTTTCAAGTGCGATACATTTTCAATTCATTGACTTTTATGTATATCGTTATAAGAAAAGTTTTTTTTTGGTTTTTAAGAACCCATTTCATCAACTTTTCATCAACAAACAAAGTTTTATCGGCATGGGAATATTTTTTCCGAGAGAAAATTTTAATCGTGTTTTGCAATAGTGACATTTGAAATTGTCATTAACCTCAAAAATATTTTTGCATGAGACTAAAAATAATCTACCAAAATAATTGGACCTAATTAGACTAGTGTGTATATCCTATCGTGCGACTATGGTTAGTTAAATACTGAATACTAAGAATTTCTTACAAGCATCGATAATTATTTTGGCCAGTCCCATCATCACACCCATATATTGTGTATTTTCCATTGAGTTGCTGCTATTTGAATTCAAATTTCACCAAAAGAAATTTATTTGCAAGTATTCCTTTGAAATTATTCTTCAGTGAATCTTCTTGCGTGAGTACTACATTCCCATATCACATTGACTTTTTTATGATGATGGTGCAAGAATATCAATGGCACCAAAATAAGGATAATTAATAATAATGTAATAAAAAATTAAGATGCATATTCTAAATATAACATGAATGACCACAAATTAAGAGAAATGATTTTACGACCGACGAAAAATCAATTATTCTCCATATTAATTCCAATAGAGCAATTATTATCCAATGAAATACAATTACGTTGGCCAAAAAAAATCATTTTTAATTCGTCTCTTAATTTGCCTGGAAGGTTAATTTGTGAATGTGAGATTTTAATTATCTTGAAATTTATTGCATAAAGTGGTCATTGAAAGAGATCTTTGATAGAGCCGAACATTGACTGAACTTGTATTAATTAAAACGGAGCGGCATGTTAAAATATTCCGCCACTCATGAAGTCCTTTTGAAATAGTCTTTTTAGTTAAGGGTTATTATTTCTTTTGAGAGTTGAATCATACAGTGCTTTAAATAAGTATTCTCTGAAACTCATTTTGTAATACTTCAAATTATTCAGCACAGGCGAAATCATTTTTGAATATCTGGGCCTAGCTCTTTTTTCGCATAAGGAAAAACCAAGTGTTGGTAAACATGAAATTCATAAATATGTTACTAAATTGGCGTAACCTCTTTTAATGGCAAATTTTCGATAAATTATTAGCTCTCAACTTAAAATTAAGAGACTAATATCCGTACATCTCATCGCCCTGTTAAATTCAATAATCTTTGACATTTTTGGCATTATTTTTTGTCCATGCAAAACCAATTAATACTCTTTCGGTTTATTACGCAATAATCTCATCTTTTTTTCGTTTTTAATCTAATTGAACGGGTTAATTCTTTCAACAGGAAACAGGAGCAGTTTCATTCGTCACCCATACCCCCCCTAAATTTTCCTTATTTTCGGCCTTGCTTATGTGCATTTAAATATTTTAACCGTTACCATTCATTATTAAACAATTTTAAATAGATTATGCGGTTTTTCTTAATTTTCATTCGTTTGTGGCAGAAGCAATTAGAATATAGTAATTAGGAGCTCATATTTTTGATAGCTTAAACAAAATAATGGTTTATTGCGTTTGTACAAAGTAAGCCCGCATTAAAAAATTATCTGTGAAAGAGTTGACATTTAATATTTGTGATGTAAAGTAAACCCACAAAATACGAATAGATCAAAAATTCTCTGTATGAGAAAGAGTCATAGGGATATGTTTTGCACAATGGGCAAGAGGGATATGTTTTGCACTCTGGAAAACAGAAGAATACGAGTTAGGTGTGAGATATGCTGGATGAAAATAGGAAGTTTGGTCAGTGAGATATTGAATATTCCCTTGTTGATATTGAGGGGAAAATGTGATTTCTCTTAGTGGCTGAGAAAAGAGAGCGGCTTTTATTCAGTTTGATAGAGTAGGGAGATAACGACGAGTTGATGGCCGTGGTCGGCGCCACCGAAGGAGGAATTGTAAATGATAAAGAAGACGACCCTCAAATAAATGAGGATCGTGAGAAAAATTTAAAGGGTTTTATTTTAAGAAGTGAGGAAATGGGAAAAATGAAACAGAATCAATAAAGAAAAGAAAATGTAGACATTAAATATTATAAAGGCTCTTTATATTCCTAAAGACATGCAGGTCTACATACCTGTAGAGCGTTATCATCCAAGGAAATGGAACAGTGGAATTCACTGCTTTGTGTGTCTTCATTCAAGTAGATTAAAATGGGGAAATTTGGTAGCCAGTGCACCAGTGAGGAGTTTAAATATGTGCGTCATTGACTGAAAGGCAGGTGGCCTTAGTTTCGATGGCGGAACCGTTTGGTTCATCAGGATACATTTTCCTCAGCCTCAATATGTATAACAATACATTCATATATCATTCATAAATTTCAAAATAAAATGTAAGTGATTGATATAACATAAATGATTAGAATCACTTGGCTATCATATTTACTGTTTCGATATTTCATATTTTATGTGTCAGTAATGAAAACTTAGCTATTTTAAAATAATTGTTGCTGCTATCCATTGATACTGTTTTACCCGACCCGTTATCATTGAATTAATATCCTTTTTTCACCCGAAAACAGAGCAGTCATTTCATTTGCTATGTGTTCCCTGATTTTTTCTCACTTTCTATTGAATCTGAGTCTCATCTGATGCATTTAATTAGTTAACTTTCAAATATTGTCATTGCCAGATTGAATCAGCTGTTCTCGTTAACCCATGTTTTTAGTGAAACCGACATTAGAATTATTTCATATCTATTTCCTTGCAAATTATCAATTTCAAAGTATCTCTATAAAATAATAAAAATCCAGAAATTGACGTCATTACTCACTAAGTAATTAAGGATATTTCACAATTATCTTTGCTTGCATAATTATTGTTTTAAATTATTATTGTATTGAAATTATGTAGTACATGTCATTATTAGAATTCCAAGAAAAAATTCGGAGAACGGCAGAAAAGGACCAGATTGATTCAGGAATACCCTTGTATTTGTATGAATAAACAGTATTTCTTTAAGTATTTATATAGATTGTCGTAAGTTATTTATTTTGAATAACCATTGATAAATATTCAAATCACTTCAAGGAATCTCAGCGCTAAAGAGCGTTCAAGGTGAAATATTTTTTTTTTAATGATTAAAACTTTACCTATTTATTGTTATATTTGATAAATAACTAAAGTCTCCAAAATCGGATCTCTTGCAACATTTCAGTTTTAACCTAATCAGGCTACAGAATATCTTAGATAAAAAATCATTATATTCCGACTTTATTAATAATCGGTTAGATAAAATTAATAGTAGCTGTTTTATACCGCTGTCTTCAGACTGATAAAATCACTGAAAGATTGACTTGTTAAAGCCTTGAAGTCAGGAACTTAAGATTATTCAGCGAAAAATGATTTAAGTGTAAAGCTCTTAAACTGGTGATACTAATCCCTTAGAACTTCGTACGTTAGTAAGTTGATTATTCAGGTAGTAAGTTTATCATCAACGGTATACAGCTTAAGTGTCAACCTAAATTCCGGAAAGATGATTCCTTTTTCCTATGACGAATCAAATATGTTCGAAAAATTAAAACATCAATGGTTTTCTTTAAGTGAGTAAGTGCATTTGTTTACTTGATTCATTAGTTTATTGTTTGTTTTTATGCTTCTCTTAAGACTTAACTGAGATTTATAAAGGGTATCCTCCAAGAAATGTTATTGGGCATGATATAAGCGTGATTAATGGATGATTCAGTTTATCAGGATTGTTTTTACTAACTTTTCAGAAGTAGCTCATGAATAGATTAAATCGGAAATTTCCCATAAATTTCTCGTAACGACAGATTTCAAAGAAGAATAAAATGAGCCATAGATTTTGTGGGCATGCAAAAAAGTAATATAGATTGAGTGATTAGACAAGATGGTCAAGCATTTAAAAAAATTTATCCTTACAGAAAAACCTTCCTAATCGCATATTTGATGAAAAATTGAACAACATTCGAACGTTGAAGTCAATCGAATATGTGAGTTTATATGAGTGATTGATTCTGGAAGAAATCAAGTTAATAGCGTCTAATATATTATTATTATAAGGTAATCTACCGGTTAAGGTAGGTTTTTGGATGGACACAACTATCAAATAAACATTTTGTAACTCCAAACAAAACCCAATCCAGCAACCTACTATCAGGTCTCTCTTCATCTCTGTGTACTTCTTTCCTCCCTTTATCCCGTCCAACATCCCTATCCTGTTCCTGCCCTTTCCACTTTTGCCTAACATTCTCCCCTCTATTACCTTCTTCAACATTCCACTACCGCTCAATACGCCTTTCATCCATTTTTCCTGCCTCCATAGGATTTCTCTCAACAAACCCCTCTCCTCACCCACCATCTCCAGTACTTCCTTATTTGTTTTTCTTTCGGTCCATTTCACCTTCTTCATTCTTCTCCACACCCACATTCGTGTAATATAAGATAAATATAAATCCTTACTTCGTGATAACCTAAATTTTTCAAAAATATTTTGCAGAGACCAATAATTCAATTTGTATCAAATTATTACCGTCATTCATCTAATAGTATGTTGGATTACGGTGAGTTAAGAATGTACAAGAGAGGGTTTAGTACGAAGCGCCAGCGGATTAGAATAAATCCTCCACCACTCTGGTCCATTTAAAAGTCCCTCGGTATTTGCAGTTATATTTTGAAACTTTCTCTTATTCATCACGATATATTTTCAAGCTCTACTGGTCATGATGCCGAATTACGTGCTTCAACGTGCCCACATATCCTTTAATTCGCAGAGAAGAACGTTTTTCCAGTTGATTTCGAAAACACCTGATTCAAAAAGCAACATTTTTGGCATACCAACTTGCCTCGTGAATATTTTGTATTAATTTAATTAAATTTGATGTATTTCATCGGCACTTAAACGGGAAAATGAGTTCTGGTTTTCTTGGAACAACTTTTCTCAAAAAGGGCTTGCAACTTCCTGGAGGTAGAAATTTATCTTGCCACGTATCACAGTTGAAAAAAGGTTGCGTAATTATGGAAAAACAGTTAAAACTCCTGTTTTTTTTCTAGTTTTGTTCACTGAAATTGAAAATCCATTCAGGAAGTTAGGCGTTCAGTTCAGTTACTTATTTTGGTTTAGGAAAAAAGAATTAAATCACCATACGGTGATTAATATAATCGGTATACAAGGGTATGTAAAATGAAAGCTACATAACATGAATAACTAAGACATTTTAAACGGTTATTATCTACCGATCATTGAAGCCTCATTGTATTTTTTCCCATAGTCAATTGCTCTATGAATTTTTTGATAACGTTCTATGGATAGAAATTATGCCAAATAAATTGATGACCTCAATGGGAACAAGAGGATTGTGAGTCTCCCGCATTATAACCCGGCAGGATGTTCTGTCACAGAAACTTTATGTCTTTAATACCAATAACAGCAATCAGAAAGATCTGGGGCTTGAGTTCTGGTCATGCCAATGATGTTGCCAGTGAAATTGAAGTCCTGCGGCCTGCCTCGGCTTACGCGCCGAACATAACGGAAACGTGTGTGTGTGAGACGGCATGCTATGAGACTCCATGTGGTACCGTTATGAGCAAGTTCCACCATGTAACAGACTCGGTAATGCGACACCAATCTTTCTTTTCAACCCGAGAGATTATCGCGCGCGAGAATCCGCGCCCGCGGCGGCATTTTCGCAATTTGAAACAAAGGCCAGCGAAGCCCGTGAAGTCCACTTGGCAACGCTGCCGGGGGACAGGTTACGCGGAATGGTGGGAGGTAGGGAGGAGTAGAGGCTGGAAGTCAGCCCCCTGGGGATTTGACAGAGGGCGGGCGCCATAGGGGAGGTGTGTATGGGTGGGTGGGAGTTCGGAAGGTTTAGAGCGGAATGGGAAGCGGAGAAGGGTAAATAGAAGCGCAAGTGGGAACAGCACATATACACTATACGTGATGGAAATGGGGCGAGAGGGAGAGATGGGGTAAAGCAGTAACCGGGCGGCTTTCGAAGAGGTATGGCCAACTCGGGAATGAGTTTTGCGATATGTGTGACGGGAAATGTTAAAGGTGCTGAGTGGGAGAGGACTCGCGGTGTTCAGATGCGCGGATTCATTTCGCTGGGCAGAGGGAGAGAGAAAGCCGCTGGAGATAGCCAATGTAATGGGGGAGGGGAAAGAAGGGTGGAGGTTGGTAGTCATGGGGTGCGAGAGCGAAAGATGGACGGGGGGAACTGGGTTAAGTTGACCGGAGAAGACGCCACCACTGCGCCGAAGGTAGTGGCCCACTCTCTCAGGTTGAGGGTAGAATGCTCGTACTCCTCCACCAAAGAGAATTTTGCCGCTTTGGGTTGCAAGATATGAAGAAGGTTGCAGCCAGAGGCAACGAGGAATAAAGTGGGACGTGTTATGTCTCCGCCCACTGCATCGCAGTAATTGCTCCATTAATGAATGGGAGATGGTAGTAACTCCACGCTTTTCGCTAGAAGAGATGGAAAACGAGTCGTGGGGATCCTCTCCTCGAGTTTGTGTGCAAGGGCGGTGGGGAGGAGGAGATGGAGTATGTGAGGTGCCTGGGCATTGGTTGGCGGATTGCGTTTGCTGAAGGGGCCTGTGGCGCCCTAGTAGGTGCTTGAAAGAGGTTGCCCCGCTTCTCTGCGTTGTGAATGGGAGTGTTTCTGGTGAAGGGAGGAGAGGGGGTGAAGGGAGGATGGGGGATATCGGTTGGGATTCTCGGAGGAGCGGAATTATTCCCCTAGGGTTGATTATATGCTAAACCATGGAGTCAGTCCGGAAATGGCAATGCTCGCCTGGCCGTGTTTGTGGACCGAGTGATGGTAATGGTGCAAAATGTGGGAGATGACTGCTCCTCTCGTCCCCTCCCCTTTTCAAAACTACCCTGGAATGCGAAAGTAGGATTTGAAATGGGAAGCCACCAGTCCGACTCCTACTCCCAAAATCTCCATTCTTCCCTTATTAACGTCTCCGCAAACAGTATCAGAGGTGTATATCTCGAAGTTTCGCATTTTCCTACTTAGTTTTTCTTGTGAACTTATTGGGAAAATCTGTACGTTTCTTGTTTAAATTTTTCCTCTATAATAACTGTTATATCAGTGCTTTTTAAGTTCGCCACATATTGTGCGTACGATACTTTAGTAATCAAATTGGAGGGTTACCCTTAATATATTCCATATTGTTCACTAAACAGTTATCGAATTGCCCAACTACGTGTAGGTCACCGCTAAGCCTTCCGCTCGCCCTGCTTTGAGGCTCGTCAGGAGCATATTCTGGATTGAAATAGGTTTTGATTTGTTATTTTAAATATAAGCTCCACTGAGATGGCCCCATGGTATAAAAAAACTTTCGCCAAATAAAATGGAAGCAGTATGTTCAAAATCTGAATATAATGTACATTTATATCTAAGCCTCGTTGGATTTTAAATTATCAATAACTTTAGGCATGCGCCTCCCAAGATGCAGTTTTACTTCTGATGATAAATTATGCTAATACGTGTAGGTGAACAATTTTTGGGAATCCGTATTAATAGCTCCGTATTTGTAGTATATATTCAATAAATTCAAAGTAAATGTATTGTGCCCAATCCACATTTATTGTTATTAAGTCTCACATTAGATTCTCCATTTAAGGCTATGTAGTTTTCCCATTTACAAGTTAAGTTTAGATTATATGATGCGTAGATGATGGCGAGGAATAATGTTCTTTTGGAGCTGTATCTGTTACCGGTGTTAGCGATGTCTGTTACCGTCTGAACTTATGGAGATGAAAACATATTTGAACTCCTAACGCTTTTCCTTCTAATATTATCAATATATTAATTAGTTGGTATTCCGCCTTTTAAGGTAGGTTTTGCTTGGACATAGACTGAACATTACTCTAATTTACAGCTTCGTCTAATGAGACAGTATCTGAGATCCGAATCTACAGTAAACTGTTCAATCCGGCATAGTTTCTGGCTTCCTTCATTCTGACTAACATATCAATCCTTTTCCTGCCTGTTCCTTCCGTGCCTAGCGTTCGTCTCTCTGTCACATATACTCGTAGTACTTCAATATCCCAATTGCCTCTCAAAAGGCTCTGCACCCGCCTTTTCTGCCTTCATTGAATTTCTCCCAACAATATTCCTTCCTTTCCCAGTAATCATAGTAATTTTTCCTTTTGTTTCCCTTTCTGTACATTTTCCCTTTTCTATCCTTCTCCTCGTCCACATCTCAAAATCTTCTAATCTACACTTATTACATTGCTTTTATAGACCATCTTTCTGCGCCGTACAAAACCATGAGTTTGATTGATCACATAATTTTTTTGTGAAAAAAATTATGTGATCAATCTTTATTTACCCCATTCGCTTTCCTTCATTGGTTCAATATGCATTGAAAGATGTTAATGCGGTGACCTTTCGGATTATTATGTAATAATCGCTGAATAATGAATTGAATTACAATATAGTAAACGTCCTCAAAATAAATTAGTTAACATACAGGTAGGTAAACTATATTTTTCTATTGGTCCCCTATGTGGTAATGTTTATATTTTCTCAATTCTATAATTTTAATCACCCTGGACGTCTCATTGTACAAATAATGAATGAATGACATTACTATGTCCCCAAAAAATTAATATTTTAAATTAAACTACTGACTGTTGTGGATATCGATATTTTTTTGATTTTTTTCAAACAATGAAGTAGAATTAGCCATTCTAATATCATGCCATATTTTCATTTAACTGAAAATATATGTTCAATTTCTTTGCGTGAAACATTTCTAATTTATTTCATAGTTCTTACAAGAGGCTTGACTGTAACAGAGGGGAAAACGTTAAACAAGACGTAAAGGGAGGAAAAAGTTAGACTTGTTGACAGAGTAAAGAAAGGAGGGATATATGAGGAACTGAAGAACAGTTTATTGTTGTGTATGGTGTGAGGTTGCGACTTGTTAGGTGATACTGAGGAATTTAGGCATTTTCACTCTGGTTCCATTCAAAATCAACCTTAGTCGGTTTACTACCTAATAATAAGATTCAGATAAAATCAGATGACAGTTTGGACGATGGTGTTCATAACTTTCTCCCGTACCAAAAGATAATCCCGTTACTTCCTCATATGAAATGACCTTAAAACAATCGCACACCTTAATTCTATAATTTTCCTTCTGACTTAATATCCTTTACCTAACTTCAATTCTCTCAGTACTCGTCTCTCTTGATTCGCATAATCTAAAAGTCTAGGCCATTTCATCTTCCTATTCTTTCATTATTATCTTATTCACTATGTAAATGGGCCTTAGTATATTCCACTTAATTCATTCTATTATCAGTTAAAACGTCTTCAACAGGCTTCATTCCTCTACTCCATGTCTGAATTATATATTTGCAACAGATTTTGTCCATTTAATGTATATAAACTTCATCATTATTTACTATGTACTTTCGTCGGTATAAAATGTCGATAGTTAGATGACAAATCAAACTGCTACTTGGAAACATCTGCATTCATGAAAATAATTTACATGATAATCTCAATTTTATATGAAAAGTAATTTCAGCGCCCACGATGAAAAAAATACGAAAATTACATTAAAAAATATCATGTTATGGAAGAGAAATTTTTAAAAAGCATCATTGTGAAATTTAATGCATCTCCAAGAATAACGTATTAAGTAGTTAAGAAATAAGAGTAGATAAGAATAAGGTAGGGAATCATCAATAGACGTACTTATTAATCATTGTTTACAGAAAGAGCTCGTGTGATGGAGTAATCCATTTCATTTAAGGCATTGTATTTGTTGCTTAAAATATCATGTCAAAAAAATTATTTGTGCTCCTATAACGACATAAAATTAAGTTAGAAATAGGAAATTCGTACACTGAGATCTTTTATATTTTATGAAAACAATTTGATAATGTTATGTCATTCCTCCTTTTGGGAAATATCTCGTGAAGCTCGGTCCACTCTTTCTTTCTATTATACAGATGTGTTGATCGATAGGAGGCTAAGACGCAACTTTGACATGTCTCACACTGCTTCATAACTAAAACTTCTCTGAAAATTGGGAACCAACAAATATTTAATCATTGCATGTACATCATTTGTACATCGCCATGAAATGAGTATTAGTCACTAACTTTTTCAGTTCTACTTAATGGATTAGTGTATAGATTTTCCGAGGCAAAATATTCATTTGTTCTATGCCTTAAGTCGGAAATTAATTTTCAGGGGGGTCTTTATTCTTCATACCAAGCCTTTTTCTCAACCATCTCTCCTTATTCTTCCAGTTACTCCCCTTCATCTCTATTGCCAGATTTTTTTCACAGGCCATTTTTTTCAATTAACCTGCTTTATTTTTAAACACCTTTTCTTTTTGAACATTTTTCACATCTTCTAATTAGAGTTAGATGTTTTATTGCGACTAGTTTTGTATTTTGGCTGTGTTCTCTCTTCTTCAGCGCAGGAAACATTTTTCTTATTTTTTGGGATTTCTTAATTCTGTTGTCATTAAAAATATTCATAAGATATCATTCTGCTTTTCTCCTCCTCTTCTCCTTGTGTTTGTATATTTGACCGTAAAAAAGTTTTTTTATAACAGAAAAATATTTCATTACAAAAACTCTTTCTCAGTTTATTAATTAAGAAAATCCTCTTCTCGTAGCGTGACATTTTCGCATCCAAATTAAATGTCGCCATTCTTTGTTTCTAAAACTTTTTATTTCTATTATTTATAGTTTCTATTTCCATTCACACATGTTTTTTCCATTCACTGTGATTTTTGTCGGATTCAAAAGTTCAAATTTCAAATGTGAAGTTAATTGCTATTGAATCAGTAATAATTACTGGAAATTTAGGAGTAGAAAGGTACAAGTTACATTCTGAATTCCGTAAAACATCATATGCTTTTATTGTTGTGTAATGTTGATAGTTGATATTTCATTTCTACATTTTGTCTTAAAGGAACGTGCATTCTAAGCATGAGAGGTTAGGGAGAGTGGGACACGGGAGTTGTTTGGAAAGAGTTTCATTTATTTCTCTGCATCAATATTACCCTTCGCAGTAGTCCCAATTACATGTTATACACTTGTTCCAGCACTTTTTCCAATCAGCGAAACACTTTAGGAACTCGATACTTGGATTAGCGTATAGCTTTCGCTTTAGCGTTTTTAATGTCATATTTGCTTGTAAAACGACGGCCTTTTAAGGTTCTCTTTATTTTTTTAAACAGAAAACAGCCACGCGGGGCCCTGTCTGTAAAATATAGAGACTGGGGCATGATTACAGTGCTGTTTTTGGCCAAAACTACGAGGAACAAGTGAGCAGGTGCATTATCGCGGTGCAAAAGCCATGAATCGTTTCACCACAAATACGAATGTTGTCTTCGTATTACTTCACTAAAACGCTGTCGAAGTTGTAAGTAGCATCGTACTCTTTTTTGATCGTTTGAACTTGTAGAAGAAACTCATGGTGCCCTATGCACTATAAACCATAAACACAGTAATCAACCCGAAGGTCGGTTTAGTAGGTGATGGTAGAGCACACCCATGTACCAAGCCCGACGGCGTGTGAATATTCACACATCAGGGTAGGGGGGCCAGTTCCTTTCCCTGTGCCGGTTATGGTTTCCCAGGAAGATCTGGTACCCGAAAAATCAACTAGCTTGGGTGGAGCTGCAGGTGCCCAAAGTGCCTTGCCCGGGAATCGAACGCGGGACCCTCCGGTCAGTAGTCCAACGCTCTACCCGCTAGACCACCGCGACACGAAATGTAAAAAATTACTGTTACTTTTTAACACACCTCGTATAAGTACGTATTCAATTGCAAGTACCTCCGGGACCAAATCAGTTAGTTATTTACAGTGAATAAAATTTTGGCTACAACCGTTAAATGGCTGTGATCATCGTACTTTGAAAATATCATTTTATCAAGTTACTCCCAGCAAAATGTCTTTACTGCGATAAATGAGCATTTTTCCTGACGCCTCCCTCATAGCTTAAAAATTGCGAAAGACTGCTTAAATACGGCGAATTTTTATCTCCTGCTTAGTCTCTTTCTATAATGTTTGTTTGAAAATTATTGTCATTTTACGTGGCAAGGACGATTGCCTCCCTTTACAACGATGCTGATCACTCGCTTTGATATTTTTTATGCAGTCCAATATCTCCCTCTCTCTTCTAATCAACAGCTTCCCTTCTCCTTTCTGTCTTCATTTCGTTTCCTACCACCTCTTCCCCCTTCCCCACCTCGTCGTCCGCGTTAACGTATCACTTTCAAATCACTAAATCTCCCCATTCCCCCGCCATCTCACACTGCCACGCTTATCTGATGCCTATCCCTAATTCTCCTCACTGCCGCTGCCGAGGGCTGGCGCTGCTGGATTGGCTGTTTGGTGCCCTGCTGCTCCGCGGTGAGCCGCCTCGTTCCGTGCGAGTGCGATCAATCACGTCGACGAAGGACGGGACAGAAGCAACCAGACGGCGGCGTGTCCGTCCGTAGTGCCTGCCCTACCCTCTCTCTTCCCCAACCTCACTCGCGCACCCTCACTCCGCCGTCGTGGCTCTAATCTCATGGTTCTTCTTTCCCTCGCGCCTTCCAAAAAAATAAAGAACCCTCATGACACTTACCGAACTCGCAAGCGGATGCCAGTCTAAGGAGATTTTTTCGAAAATCATCAAGTCGAGATTATAATTTTTATTGGAAACTTAATGGATGACTTATTTTCTAGAATTACGAAGAGTGCAGCCTTTTAACGGGGCTTTCTTGCCATTTAAGAAATGAGGGGTGTACATTTTGAGCAATAGATTCGGCGTTTATATTCGGCTCCTCACACGAGGTCTTACATTATGTGTTTTGATATCTCCTTAAGAACAGCTCAATAAAAGCCAACCTTTACCTGAAATAGGACAGAACTCCTTACTGAATATTTTTTTAATGTGCAAAATGCTTTTCTCATAACAAAGTTCAGTTGGTATTAAAGGAATTCAAATTTTTATGTAAAAATGGAACCAGAATTACTTGACTTACAAGATCCTTTTCGAGCCGTGAGTTCAATTGCCCACTTGGTCCGCTATTATTTTCTTTTAACAAACCGTGAATTATTCAAAACGCTTTACAAATTAATCAATTTAGACATTTTTCTTTGTTACAATTTATCAATTTTAATGTAATTTAAATGAAAAAAACACTGATATTTTTTACCAGGAATGAAATTCGACTTCTAATCAAGAAAACTTATTGAAACTCCAACTTTCATAATAATTCAAAACAATTTTATGTGCGAAAATCACTCACGACGACCGGGATACGAACGTGGATCCCTAAATTCCGGTCATTTTTCCTGGATGTTTTTTACTCTTTGAGATTTTTGCATTAGAATTTGCATTGAGTGGATGATTTCGTTTAATAATTACTATTGTAACATCTCCTGTTGTTTCTTTGAACAAACAGTAGATTATTCATCGCCAAATGAAGGAATCATGCTATGAGGGGACGCATTCCGTTACTCTCATATTCACCTCTGAAATAGCTAAAGTAAGGCTCCAAAAGCTACAAAAACTGGTGGCAAAATGTAAGTTGTAGAGGTATCTTCAGGAATTATAGGAGAATGTTTCAAATGCCCAAGACCACATATAGTATTGGTGCGCCACTGTTTTGTCGTGATTTTGTGTCCTATCCTGGTATTACACGTAGTATGCATTTTGGCTAAATGAGTGCGTGGACTTTCCGAGGATATACTGTTGCTGCACAGGTTAGACGCGAATAAAAGCTAATACAAACATTAAAGAATGTTAAATTATTTTTCGGTACAAATAATTTAATGAGGTAGTAATAAAATTATTTATCCTTCTGACAGTCTTGTGTGCTAGTTTCTCGAAGCAAATTTTCCCGTTCTCTGGATTGATACCTGCGCTATAATTGCACTCCAGCCTCGTTCACTTCACTGTTTCATTCACCGTTGGTTATCTTTCTCTGAGGTTCCGTCAAGGACAAGGTGTGTGTATGGTTAATTACCTTCGCTTAATGAGGTAAAATGAGCAAATGAGTTACCATCGGAAGGGTCATTGGATTCACACCTGGTTGAATCTGTTCTCTCATCTCTTGGTTGAATCTATTTTTTTGGAGCTACGAGTATGTATTTTGGACATTGTAATGAAAGTGATTTAATATAAAATATTTTATATTTCTCTTTAAAACTGGCTTTGATCGATTTTCTTTGGATTTGGATCAAATGCTCATTCACCAAGACACCGTACGGCAAATCATATAATTCCCTTTATGTAACAAAATTACGTATTACTCAGGTAGTGTAAGCAGACATCCTACATCATTTGACCTTAAAATAGGGAGTATGATCATTTGAATCCTTTTTCATCGTCAGACAACTAACAGTATTAGTTTAGATTTTAAATCCCTTTCAAATTATTTCCTATCACTTAAATTTTTCTCCTACACTTAATTCCAATAGTCGAAGTGGTATTCCAATAAATTCTCCTGGAGCCGAGAATAACCTGGAAAAATACTGACCACACTATTCGTCGCACTAATCTAATATCCATCTTTTGCACTCTAGGCTAAAACAGCCATGTAAAATTTCTTTGGATAGATAGCTGACCTTATCAGGTAGTCAAAACTTGTCTTTTTATGATTTCCGTGCCGTTTCGCCTAGGATTCCTATAATAATTGAGGAATCAGATCAGATAAAAATTTCAGAATTAATGGAGTAAAAACGAGGATTTTTTCATCTAAGCGCCCCGGTTAACGTCGGTGCGATTCTTCACTTTTTTCCTTTCAAAAATAATCTTTTTAATATAATTTTCGGTGGCCCTAAAAAAATATACAGGGACCGATCACAATAACTCAAGCCTCGACGATCGATAAATAACGTGCGTCCCAATTATCTCCTGCAATAAATCACGCTTCGACGGGGGAATAGCTCAGATCCCTGGATTAATCACTCTCGGTTGCCATTGGCTACAGCCTCTCGTGCGAGTGCCAGTGCCGGCTGTGCGGGGGGCGGGGGGAGATGGTGGAGGCGAGGTGGGAGAGTGTAGATGGCGGAACAAGAGACCTCTGCACTTTCTCACGACGAAGGTGAGAGGGGAGGAGGAGGAGGTGGTGGTGGGATGTTCTCCGGCCACCCTGCTCCTGAACCTCTACACACTCTTAAAAACGGTCTAGGTTTTGAAGAGACCTTCAGTCTTATGTCTTACGGCGTGGCGACAGCCGAGACCTCTTTGCGCGGTAGCATCCGTTAATTCTCTTTTCATCAACGCTATCCGCTGCCTTCATTTTCACCCCTTACTGAAACCTCTCCTCCCCACTCCCTTGCACTTGCCCTTATAATACCGAAAAGCTTCCTCCACACCCCTCACGTTAGTATAACCCCTCTCCATCCTCTCTGCGAGAGGATTGAAGCCAAAGAAGATCAATCTTTTCCTTTGTGAGTCAACTCATTAAGGCTCCTCCGTTCCGGGGTGCCCACCCCCCCCCCTTCCAGTCGCTCACCAGCCAGAACTTCGCCCATGCCGACTCTTCCATCTCATCTACCCCTCCACCCTTCACGTCAAGCGCATCGTCTGCATTCCTTTTTTATCTCCTTTTCCCACCTCCTCTTCCTCTATCTCCTCCCCCTTGAAGCTTCTCCTGGCTCAACCCCAATCGATCCGAATGCATTGTTGACGGAAATATTGGATAGCGTTTTCTTTTATAATCCGTCTTCCTGGCCCCACGCTTCGTGACCCTTTTCTTCTCCCTATGGACGCCCACAACAATGGCAAGGCAAACGTTTTGTTGCTAACTAATGACGTGATAATGTGACGTTTGCTGAGAGGTAGTGAAAGGCTTGTTACGAAAAAGCGTTTTTTTGTACACCTTCTCTCCTTTTAAATGAAACGTAAGAAAGTGCTAAACGTCGGCTTCATCCCATGAGTTTTGCTGACTTGATTGATGGCATATACTTTTGACAATGAGCGTTATTTATCTGAAATATATGTGCATTAACGATAAGAAATATTGGTTTAAATGAAAAAAATTAGATTACGGCTATGGCGGATTAAGTAATAATTTCCATTTTACTTAATGTGGTGTGAAGCTATCAATAGTAATCCTTTTATTCCTCACTAAGGAAAAACGCTCTATCTCACATATGAGCTAGATGCGCATTTGCTTTTACATAGTTTTATACCTTTTGCAAAGAGTTTTTCTCCAAGCAAGTTCAAAAGGAAATATGTTTGTGGGAAAGTAAGATCAGCATAGGTATTAAGTCCGAAGCGAAAAACCAATCTTAAAGTATTCTTGCTCAGCGGTAAAATTTTCTGATAGCTTTAATGAAATTTGATGTTTACATTAGAATGAATGCATCAATCATTATTTTTAAATGCAATAAGGAATCTTTCGGGAAGTAATATAATCTCAGTAAAAAATAAAAATGTTTCCTCATGAAGTGGTAATAGATATTAATGCATTTTTTTAAATATTTGTGTTGAATGAGTGATACATGAACATGAAGTTATTCCTTTGAGAGTTTTATATTTTTTACTCTTTGTTGCCAGTCATTCAAGTGATCTGCAAGTATTGCTGAGCGCATTGGAAAGCCAATGAGATAGGTATGAGATGAGAATAATTGTAAACAAATCAAAGGGTGAGCAGGTTTCGAGAAAAAGAAAGGTTACTAAAAGAAATAAATACTAAAGCTCATAAAACAAAGCAAGTGAAACAGTTTATTTATCCCGAAAGTGATCTGGACAAAAATTGTCCAAGGGGTAGGGATATTAGAAGATGAATTGTGTTCGAAAATGAATTGTGTTAGTGTTTAATGAAATTCTGAATGTTGAGCTATGGTAATAATGTTCTAATTTATTTGTGTATATGTATATTATGGGTCGCGGTAGTCCAGGGGGTAGAGCGTTGGACTACTGACAGGAGGTTCCCGGGTTCGATTCCCGGGCAAGGCACTCTGGGCACCTGTAGCTCCACCCCGGCTATTTGATTTTTCGGGCACTAGATCCTCCTGGGAAACCATAACTGGCACAGGGAAAGGAACTAGCCCCCCTGATGTGTTACACACACCGTTGGGCTTAGTCCTGGGTGAACTCTACCATCACCTACCAAATCGACCTTCGGGTTGGATAGTGTGTTTATGGTTTTTTTATTCATATTATTAGGAGGGCCAAAATTAGAGTAGATAGAACAGTTTACGTATCTCGGAAGTGTTTTGGACAAACACTGTCAAAGTAGTTGGGACGTATGAAGAAGAATTACGCTAAGGAAAGGAATTTCCTTAATTATGAGTTTCACAAGGAGAGAATTGATCACTGGGACGTTGAGTAAGAGTTTAAGAAAACGCTCGTTAAACATTTTGATATAGAACCTGATTTAGTATGTCAGGGAAAATTGGTCATTGAGGCAAAGTAATAGGGAGGTTTCTGAGATTTGGGTGTGGAAAAGGTTAAAGGTAAAATGGATGGATAGGAAATGACAATGGATATGTAGAGGAGGAGAGAGCGTTGTTGGAAGAAATCAAACGCTAGAAGGAAAGATGTATCCAGAGAATTTCAATTGGCGATGGAATGCTGAAGACAGTGATAGGGAGAGTCAGACATGCGAGGTAGGGATAGGAAAAGGAAAGGGATATTGGACGAAATGAAAGGAGATTAACAGTGTATTATAAGTGTAGTTTTCTGAGTGGTATCAGTTTCTGTCTTCTTATTTGAGGCTAAGAAATGTATTAGTGTTAAATTTGTACCGATTCAAAACCTATCTCAAAAGGTAAACTACTATATTTTATGATAGAAACAAATTTATTTTATAAGTACAAATTTTTTCTCTTAGTTTCTACGAATTTATGTGAATGGATAGGAGTATTTTAATTACCAAGGGAACGTTGAAGGGAAAACGTTAGAAGTTGGAATAGGATGGATACTTGAATATCGTATGGGCTGAAGTGAGGAAGGTAGCATGCTGAATTGAAGACTGGCTTTTTAGTGTTGGATGTTTTTTGTTAGAAGAAGCAATAAAATATGTTTTGTAACGTTGTATGGGCTGTGTCTAGCTAAAACCGATCTTAAACGGTATAAACCAATAATAATAAATTAACGGAGAAATATGATATACCTTTGGCGTGTATTCATATGAAAAAAAATAATCATCTTCTTGTGCTCAGTGAAATAGCTCAGTAGTTATGTTGTATAAGCTTCTCTTGCCAGTTTGCTTATACTGAATGTCGAAAGGTTCATTATGCACTAAATTAATTTTTTATTTTCGTCTTAGTGTTCATTTTAATGCAGAAGTGCATATAATATCACTTTTTCAATATAATAATATTTAAGTATATTTTAATGTTCCACATATATTAATGGCTCATTTCTTTTAGTATGTGTGTTATAATTACTTTTTGGGCTTTCATTATAATTAATTCAACTGGAGAAAGTAAATTAAAATTCTTATTGTTGCAGAATGTCAAAATTACAGTAATATAGTATTAAAAAAATTCTTCTGAAAGGTCGCTAGCTTGGGAGTGAAAGAAATTTTTTCCATGGCGAATAACTACTACGCCTTCCTTGCAGCGTGAAATTCCGAATTCGCTAAATGGATTGCATCGAGCCGGTCAGATACTCGTGCGACTAACAGTCTCGTTATTTTCATTCTGTGTGAATAGGATCCGATACGTATATTTCCTGAACGGAATAGGATCATTAAATGGAGTATACTCAGGTGACTTATGAATTTAAATCGTCTCCAAGCTTGTTCTCTAGACGTACTTACAGACAGCGTTGACCTGGATACATCCTTGTCCACCCACAGCGAACATTATGGACCCTTTAAAGTGATTAACTAGTGAAAGTGTGAGGCGGGGGAGTAGGGTAGAGGAAACAGGCAGACCAAAATCCGAGCAAATAGTCTCTCGATTTGCCCATCGGCGATGGTTCGTCATCGCTCGATGGTATTGGACCTGACACCTGCGTGCGTGCAATGGGTGGATGGATGCGTTGAGTCCAATTTCTGTCGCCACTCCCGGACCGCTGGTTCACGTCGGTTCCGAGTGCAGAGTTTTGGGTACTAATAAGGTTTGTGAATTTTGCGTGTGCGCGCACACAAACAAGCACGCACGTACCGGACATGGACGCGTAAGAGGTGTTAAAGCCACTCACTCGCCTTCCCTGTCATCCAATTAGGAGGATAATCAATTATCTATCGCCCTGATGCATTCTGGACGATTTTACAATTACTTGGCTAGGTACACTAGATGTCTGTCTCTCTCTGTCTTTTCTTACTTTTCTCAGGGATCTCTGGTTATAAGTGCCTATCGCAATCTCTAGCATTTCGCACCCAAATTGTGTCGCCCGTGGAAAATTTTCAGGGAATAAGCCAATAAAGCAAACTTCTTCCCTTGCTGCTATTCCCTTGGTGTGTGTACATGGTCATTTATTTATTATTTTTCCTCCATCACTTAGATTTAAATTTTATTTTTCGGACATATAAATACACATTCAATATTTATCATGTAAAAAATATAGTAACAAAATATTCTTTATTTTCTTCGTTAAGTAACCTCCATTAATAGGTCCATGTATGTTACACACCTCCTTTGACTTTAATTTTTTCGGTGCTCTTTACAGAATAAAAAGTTTCATTAATTTTTTTTATTTAATCTAATAATTAAAAAAAAATTAGTACCTTAGTAATTTAAAAATTGAGACGTTTAACTTTGACTTGAGACATTCCAAATCAAATATCAAAAAATACCCAAAACAAGAATACTATCGCCATTTTTTATACATTTTTACGGGAATTATACTTTTTTTAATATGCTTTGTTTTGACGACACCAAACAATCTACATTTCGAATTTTAACGTTTAGTTATCACAACAGGACTGTGGAACTAAAAGTTAAAATTCACGAATGTATCAATTAGCTTAATGCAAATTTTGCACTACTTTCATTTCCTTTTCTCTGACGGCAAACTGAAGACTCTATTAATACAATAAATACATTAAACCATAATAGACCCGAATTTCAGCACAATTAAGGGTGTATTCATCCATAATGAACAATTGATAGTTTAGTCAACGTATTTTTCTATCTTATATGTAGTGAGCTAGGTAGACATATTGTTATCAAGACCTTAATTATGACTATCTCTTCAAAAATACGCTTAAACAATGTGAAAAGTACGATTAATCCTGTTAATTACATGGTTATTGGGTGTAAATGGAAGAATTTCAATTAGCATGGTATTATCTTTTATACTGTCAAATGTTTGTGTTTGGAAAGTTGTGTCAAATAATTTTTTTCATTGTCACTATCTGTGGCTAAATTGACTGTCCTCTTTAATTAATGTCTATTTATTCGATTATCGATTTTTATTTCTTCCGTTACGATTAATTTAGTTGTTGCATTATTATCAGTTATTTTATTTAAATGAATTTATTACTCCAACCAAAAGACGTTCATTGCCCTAAGGAACACATACGATTGATTGTAGCGCACGGTTTAAGTTTTAAACTCTCTCATAAAAATTAGTTTGGAAACTTGTCAAGGGTATCGAGTCTAATGGGTTCCTCTCGGATATAAATACTTTGGTTTTTCGCCGATTACACAGGTTTCAGTCAATAAAATTTACTCGCTTCTACGAGTTTAGAGACGAATAAGTAAGAGTAATTGAAACTAGGACTGCAATGTTAAACTGTTACTTGCCGATAGACTAGTTTTATATGGGAAAGATGCACTCACTTAGAGGAGCAGGATTTCAGTCCATTAACCTACCCGTTTATATTATTCCGAGCAGATATTCTGTAACTATGTAATAGAGCTCTTCCCATCACTTCAGATATGGTGTTCATGCCCACCTAGTTGGTCTGTACAGTGTGACATGCTTAGTTGAAATTGAAGGGTATTGTCGATGTGAGACAATACATAATACGATGTGAGACGATAAGAAGAAGATGCATATAAAAGATATTTTGACTACAAGACAATTGCTGAAAATCTTAGCCGAACCGTCGAAATCTCATCCCGCAAATTGTATTAAATGATTGAGAGAGCAGTATTTTATTTCCCTGCTAGACTTACCTACAGTAAAACCGATGCGTCTGAAGATACCCTTAGCGGCACCTATTCAGGCGAAGTCGGTACTCCGTCGAAGCTGCTCATTAAGTTATTGGAGCTGCATAATCACAAGGGGAAACGGGCGACGCGAACTGCTTTCGCTCCTTCACGATTCTTGTAGCATAATATTGTACCATTCATTTTTCAAATGCATTGCAAATATTCTTTGGATGGGACTTTTTAATGACTAGATGAATCCATATTTGACTATGTTTTGCATTTTATTCTCCAATTTCTCTAACAATGCAGACTAGTAGTCGGTAAAACGCAATATGCTTTCTTTTCGTCCTCATACACTAGTCAAAACTTCTTTCTCTACCATGCTTCTTTCCAGATGAGTCCAGGTTGCATTGGAATTCAGGATGTGGATTGCTTTTTCATTATCCTATTTTCTGATTAAATATGGGAATCAATATACCCTTTCATATTTTGTCTTTTATTTTATTTTGTTTTCAATTCCACGAACATTGACATGCTCATCCCACTTGTTCAATCTCTTCCCTGGATAGAAGCAGAGTTAAAAAGAGATGAGACAAGTATTATCTGGCACGTAGGCCGTGCGCAAAGCTCCTCAAATGCGGAATCGAATTCTGCCTTCAATATATGATTCCAGTGAATTGGTTTAGCAACGTAATTTTCCTATTTATTTCTATTTTCATAGCTTACATAAAGAAATTATTCCAAAGATTACACAGATAAACTCTTATTATCTTCCTCTTTCATATGAAAGTAACCAAGCGTTGTGGTTTTTCCATTTGGTTCTCACCATTCAGAACGCGGTTTCACTCTTACACGTACCGCGTAAAATTTTATGTTACACTATTTCTCAAAGTTCTTCGTCCACTCTTTCTTTCAGCCAGTCATTTTATTCCATTATTTTCACGCTCTTCGATAAATATAATTGTCAATTTCGCACTGAGTTTCCAATTCATCCATCAATGCTTGCAACCACCCGGCTGACTGACAAATTAGAGCTTGGTCATCAGCAAACCTAATTGATTTTACGAATTCCCCTCCAACTTTCATTCCTGCCTCTAGTTTTTCCCATCTCTCTTTAGTCATTTCCTCCACATATACGTTGAAGAGCACCGGTGATAATGGGCAACCTTGCCTTACACCTCTTCCTAGCACTACCCATACTCTTTATCCGTTCCCCACTCGCACCTGAGCAGTCTGAGATATGTACAGGTTAGCCTCCTGTCCCTCCAATCCATTCCAATTTTTTGAAAATCTATTCATTATTTTTCCCAACTCACTCTAACAAACGGCTTTTCGACCTCTACGAAACAGAAAAATAAGAAATTCGTACCATTCTATTCTATGTATACATCAATTAACGATGTCATTACTGCAATGGCATCACGCGTATCTCTCCCCTTCCTAAAACCAAACTGATCATCCCCTAAATAATCATTTTCCTTACTCTCTATCCTCTATCCTTTTTTTGATGATTCTGAAAACAACTTTAGCAGCGTCGGATATCAACGTTGTTGTTCTGTAGTCCTCATATGATGTAGCCTTTACCTTTTTCGGAATAGGAACTAACACTGGTCTCAGAAAGGTCTTCCGGTTAGATTTCTTCCTCATAGATACTACGAATCAGTCCATAGTCTTCCTATGACATTTTCCTAAACATTTCAGTAGTTCCGCAATAATGTTTTTCACCCCCACGGCCTTATTTGGTTTCATCTCCCTCAAAGCCCTCATCTCCTTCTTTATCTCATCGTCTAGTATGTCTGGATCTAAGCTATCTTCTTCTACGAAATGTTCCTTTCCCATGTCTAAACTTGTAGGCGTAAGCTCTTTACCATACAGTTCTTCTATACAAGCTTTCCATTTCTCTTGGATCTTTTCCGCGTCAACTATAGTATTACGTCAACCCGACTTATCTCTAACTGTTTGCAAAGATCTTCTCCTCTTACTTCCCGATAGTGATTTAACCTTGCTCTAGAGTGCACCAATTTCATCCGTCCTCTTAAAATTTTGCATATAATCACACTGCGTATTCCACCATGCTTCTTTTTTTCATATTTGTCCCGTCTCAATTTATTGTTTACTGTTTCTCAATTTATTGCTCTTTGTACCTGACTTCCTTCTACCTAACTCTGCATTTGAATTCTTCCAAGTTCTTTTCTCAACTATCTTTTTCATCATCTCATCTATGGTCCATGGGTTTCTTGTCCTTTTCCCAGTAATGGTTCCTGTAGTTTCGTATGTGGCTTTCGATATCCCTTTCTTGTTACATTCCCATTTTTTCGATAGTACTCAGCTCTTCACCGTCATCCATGACTTTGTCGACAACCTACTGATACTCCTTCCTTGTCAAGCCATTGAATGTTTTACATTCCATTTCCTAACCCGCCCCCCTGCATTATCATTTTTTGAACGGACGCAGCACTTCATTTCTACCATATATTGATGAGTTATTTTCCTTCCAGACCTTCTTTAGGCTCATATTGGCATTTTTTAAAAATTCATTTTCTACGACTACCTTCATTGGGTTCCTTCTAATTCCCTATATATTTGTTCTCTTAAATTTATTAATTTTCATATTGCTTAACTTTAGCACAGTTAATGCAAGTTTTCATTCCTCTAAAATGGTATCATCCATTTTCACACTTAATTCTACTTGATCCAGTCATACTAATAAGTTATTAACTTTCTCCAACAAGCATAGAATTGCCTCAACCGTTGCATTTATCATTACATAAATTCACTTTAATTTCCATATGCGAGCAAATGTATGAATATTTAGATGCAATAAATCAAAGCAAAACAGGGCGCCATACTTTAATTTCAAGATTTTAAAGTCTTGCTAAGTGTGCAATGTTAAACAGAAACTAAAAAATCTGAGAGAAATCTTTTCCTTTCACAAGTATAATCTATGCATTAAAAGCATTGGGTTTCTCTCTATAATGAGAATTTTTATGGTATATACTTCATCCTCATTTTTGAAATGATTCATTACATGTCAAAAGGTACCTATAATGGAGGTATTTACATTTATTTTAGTTTTTTTCCTTGGAATATATAGAAGCGGCTGTTAGCACATTGCTATACATAGAACTATCCTTATAGTATAGAAAATCAAATAAAATTCACAGCTCATTGGACTGATGAAAAGCCAAGAACCTTTTGGGATGCAAATATACTAAGCATTTCTAGCCTTGTGCTGGGCTTTAAAGAATATGAGGATCAATTTACTCAGCCCTGCAAGTACTCTGACCTATATCGTAAAATATTCCTGCGGTAAATAAATACTCGCCCAATTTTTGAGCCCCACGGTTCCTAATTCATAATTCTGTGCGATCTCATCATTCTCCAAGGAACGTCATTTAATTAGCTGGGGCGCAAATGGCTCCTAATTAGATAATTGAGAATGTGCAGAAGAGGAAGGCAGGCAGGGGGGGAGGGGTAGCGTGAAGGGGGATTTGGAGTTGTCGGAAAGGAATACGGGATGCGGGGAATGAAGGTAGGCTAAGGAGAGCGTTAGGAGTCTCAGAAGAGGTTTGAAGGAGCAGCGGGGAGGACAGAGTGCAGGAAGAGTCAGTGTGCGACTCTGGGATGGGGATGGGTATGCTGCTGGGACGGACTCGGGGCTTCAGGGAGTCGAGGCAGGGGAGGAGGGTGGTGCTTTGAGAGTAAGGGAATTGGATATGGCGGTTGTGCGAGGTTTTTTGACTCGTAAGAAGCTTAGTGCGCGATGCCCCAGCCTCCCTGTTCATCGTTATGAATGTGGGAACCTCGAGAGGAGCGCAGTAGGGAAAATAGGTTCAACGAAATGGGGTGATTAAAGGAGCGAGATTAGCGAAGAAGAGTAAAATTGGAGCTGAGAAATACTTTTAGGAACTCGTAAATTGGATCACGGTGTGTGCCGTTTGTGTAGTAATAAAGTTTGTGGTTATAAATCCCCCCAGCCTCGAGGATTTTAAAAATAAAAAAGGTAATTGCATCGCTGAGGACTAAAAATTTCTTCCATGCAGAAAATAAAATTTCGGAGCGGACAATTTTATTTTGCTGACTTTCACTTCTCTCGATTAATCTTATTTTCAACCACCGGAAGATCCCTTCGGAAAAAAGCCTCTTATAAGTAATTTCTTAAGATAAATTTAAAAATAATTTTTTATGTTAAATCTTTCATATTTATGGCCCATAAGTTTTCTTTATTTTCACTATCTGAAGCTACCAACCTCTTGTGATTCATTATGCAAAGGTACTTAGGAGAATAATTTTATACTCCCCTTTACATTACAAAAATACATTAATTATGACTATGACGCGTAAAAATTTGCGATTAACTTAATAACATTTAGAGTTTAATAAGTTATATATATGAAGCAATACTTGGTGTTGGTTCAAATTCAGTGTGATTTTGGGTAAAAATTGGGCAGTGAAAATTTTGGTCATAATGGAGAAAATATTTTTAAGTTATAAATTTCGGTGAATTGCTCAGCTATCTACCCTATTCTGATTCGACTGATGGCATTAACCTGGCATATATAGTATTTTTACGCTGAAGTAAGTGTCTCAATATTGCCTATTACCAATAACTATTATGTTGAAGAAATACAAAGCCTTTAGTTTTTCACTTCTCTCAGGACCTTGTAGGTATAACCTGCATAATTCTTTTGTTTTTTCTAAAGATTAGTTTTATACACGTATTAAATGGTGGAAATGAATTGTAATATGACTAGGTTGAAAGTTTCTCATTTACGATGATAAATATTGCATCAGTTCGCATTGATGAATTGAGAAACTTACGTATCTACATTTGAATATTTATAAAAATAGATGAAAAGAGTTTCTCGTGATGAAACAAAGAGCTAATTTATGATATGTTCAATTTGTAAATACAAGGTGTTGCCAGTTATGTACATTCAATTTTTTATCTAACACCTTCCTTAGGATCATTATAAATTTACTTTTCTCCTGTTCATGCCGATAAAAAATAATGCTTATTTCATCGTTTGCTCTTATACACATTTTTGAGATTCTCTGAATACATTTTTTAAATGTTTTTTTTGGGAAATATACATTTTTGAAATGCTCTGATTCGTGTTTTACTTTAATTTTTCTAATCATGTTTATACGTACATCAAATTTCCTATTTAACTTATGTCATCATTTTTAGAACATGATCATTATGCTTACCAATTTATTGGAATGCATAAAATATAAACTGCGATTTAAATTCAGAATGAGAAATATAATTTAGGTAATGATTAACAAGCGGTTAGCAATTACAGTTGTCAAAAAAATTATTTAATTAGTACTTTATGGGATTCCGTTAATACTAACATTTTATTCTACGCTAATAGTTCGAAGAATTATACATCAAGGAATTTAATTTTAGTTAGAATTTCAAGCATTGAAGCCATTGAGAATTCCATTGCATTCCAGTTTTTACTCCTGCCTGAATCTAGCGCGAACGAGACCATTATTTCTTTCAGCTCCACACGATAATGGAACCCTTACTCTTTGACTACCGAATCCCTCGAGTGGACGTATTCTAGCGATATCTTCCTTTGCGTATTCATTTCCCGATGTAATTCACAAGAAAAGAGCACACCCATTTCTTTCTTTCGCTCACTTTGAGAGATCGGACTAGAGGGCTGCGCGATGCAGCCTTCGGATTCATCTTAAAGGCTGAAGAGACTCTTCAATTCCCGGAATCCCTTTCGCAGAAAAGTCTCAAGAGCTTCAGGCAAACAGCCCTCTTTCCTTCCTCATTATGCCTGCCCTCTATCAAACTCCCGCAGCCTTGCCTCTTAGGCTTCGATTCCATCTCGACCGCAACATTTTAACCTTCTTCCTTCTCTAGATCTCTTTTGGTAAGGCATCGTGTCATATAACATTTTTTTCCTTCGCAAAAATTAAGAAACGACAGTGCTGGCTGTATACTTGTGGATTTGTTAACTTTGGACAATATAACAATCCAAATGCGTACTTTGACCGAAATACTTCGATGATGATCTGGACGACGTTTTAAAAATCACTGATAAGTTTCTTTTTAGAATTTATGTCTTTTTGTTATTAACCATATATACTAAGGTAAACTTCATAATTTTCTCCTCTGAAAAGTTAATTAGGCATTTACTGAAAATTTTGCGTAAGGCTGTGTTCTTCTGATCAACATCATGAATTTATTCCACAAAATTCTGCTGCAAAAACTATGCTGTGCAGGAAGAATATGTGATATCTGGAACTCTAAAAGCAATTAGGTCGAATGTCGGAGAAAATGGATGAGAGCAAAAATTTTGGGAGATCTTAATATTATTCAGCATAAACCATTTTGAAAGAAAAGAATATATTAAACCTTGTTCATTAGCCAAAGTAGGTTAATCGAAAGTTATAGACCTCTGGCGTTTTCGTCATATGTTTATAATTTGGCGAAGATTTTGCGCTCCTTTTAATTTATGTTTTACATTTAGAACAGTTCCATAAACAATGAATAATGCATTACATTTAAATTATTTTACATAGATTTGGCCTGATATTTGCATATGAAAACTTACATTGATTTTGCGCAGTAATTATATTATTTTTACTTCCCTCGGTCATGCATTAATAATTTATTTCTCCAAAGCTGCAGGCTCATAAGTAGTCAACTATAGTGTTTAGAAAAGAGGCTTAAATACGAGTAAAAATCAAAGCTTGAAAAGTAAATTGTAAAATAGGCGCTAATAGCTCTTGTTCAATTGGAGAGCGGCAAAAAAATGACTTAAAAATTGAAAAATTTCCAAAATATTAATCAATGAATAAAATACCTTGTTAATACCTAAATACAGCATACCAGATTCTCATAATTTATTTGTGGAAGGAGGAAACTGTCCATATACATTGTAATTAGCAATGACATTTAAACGTATTTACGCTAATCTGTTTGCTCATATAACTGAACTCTTGATGATTGAACTTGCTGCAATCTGAGTAATATGTGATGTTCCTTCATCAAGCTCCATCTTATAGAGGATTGACATTAAAACTTGTGCGACCCAAAACAAAGATATATAATTTTCTTTGGGGTGGTAATCACCCCCATGGGCACGAGGTTCTCTCGTTGAAATCCTCGGGTGTTTACATTCTCCCCCTTCTCAATCTCCCCTTACCGACTCAACCCAAACGATACGCGTGCGAACTATGACTCCAAGAGCTCCCAAAACTCGTGATAATGCTCCGTTAAAACAGCCACTCCTTCGAGTCCCACCCCCTTCCAGAGAGCATCAAGAGAATAAAACTTTCAACCCTCCCTTCCCTACTCTCGCCTCCTCCCCGATCGTTCTCCAATGTCTTTTTCAACCCTTTCATCTTCCATACCTCAATCAGCCCCTTCTCGGTTTGCATTTAATAATCCAGTGCCACCAACCTCTTTCCATTCTCTGGGACCACCCTCCATTCATTCTACGTCCTTCTCCCTTTCGTCGACCGACATGGGCCCCTCCCTCTGTGCCTCGTTTATCTAATGCGTGGTTTAATACTCACCTGAACTTCGGAGAGGTATTGTACTTGCTAGTTCATGGACTGAACAGAGAAAATCTCTGTGGAATGGTTCATTTTCTTGATTCAAATATGACAGTTGGTGTTAAATTTCCAGTATGTATAGGGGGACCATAAGATGTGCAAATTGTGGTAACTATCCCCTGAGAACTCAGAATAATTGTCTTTTAAATCGATTTCCTCGTTTTGAAACTAATGAATTCTTAATATCAGATTCATGAGTTGTATGCCGTCACTCATTACGTTATCACTAAAATACCACAGATATATTATAAAGTGGAAAGCAGCAAAAAGGCTATGTTTACATTTGCTGAATACCCTCCTAACAGATAATATTCTTTATTTTGATCACTCAGCCCGAGTTTATATCAGAAAACCGCAGTTTTGAAAGCTTGAGGATTCAACTTCAATTTGATGAACCACACGAGTCATTCATAAAGATTTATAAAACATTAATTTCATTAAAGAAATGAAAATTCCGGTTGAATGAAGAATGATTCCACACATAATTTGTATCAATATTTGAATTGTTTCATTCATATCCATGGCTCGTTTACTTTTCCCATTATTAAGTGGTTTTATCCTTATTAAATCCATTCAAAATTACTTTTAATACATTGAGGTTGGAAATTTAGTGATAGAAAAATCTGAAAAATAGATACTATAATTCTATATTTTATGATTATTTTCTCCATACTTTTTTAAGTATTTAGTTTATGATTCCAATGTAGCTAATTCTTCAAGTACTATGTATACTTTCCATATTCGTAGTTTCAATTCAAACAATTTCGAACACTAAATATAATGCCCGAAAACGTGGCTTTATATTAAATTATCATAAAAAAGATGTTTGTCAATTCTAATTAACTTTCCTTTAAAAATATTTATATCCTCTTTTGATGATTCCAATAAACATGCAGGGAAATCGCTTCAAAATTTACGTTCGTCTTCAGCTCTCGTATGTCATTTCTCAAGCCACGCGTACCACTACGTTTCATCTTAGCATCTTCCTCACGCTCTTCTCCTTTGAGTTTCGATCTCCTACACCCTCCTGCTTTTTCTCTTTCCTTCGCTTTTATTCCTCTTGTCTCATTATATAGCTTTACCACTTCACTTTCTATTATCATACATTCTTCTTTACTTTTTAAGTGACATTTAAAGTCGCGAGGCTATTACGAGGCGTGTTCATAAAGTAAGGCCCGTTTGGTCACAGGAAAAAATATACTCATATAAAATACATTTTATTGGCACTTTTAGTTAGCTACAAACCTACTTCATTTATCTACATAATTCCCGTTCACTTCTAAGCATTTTTCGTACCGCTGCACCAGCTTCTTTAACCCCTCAGCATAGAAACTCGCCGCCTGAGGGTTGAACCAATCGACAACGCCATTCTTGAGTTCCTCTTCAGTTTCGAAACGTTGTCCACCGAACCACTGTTTCAAGTGCAAGAAGAGGAAGTAGTCGCTGGGTGTAAGGTCAGGACTGTACGGTGGGTGGTTTAAAGAGTTCCCAACGACCCAAAAACTCTCGTCCACTGAACATTCTTTGCTCTTTGTGGTGGTCGGTGAGCATTTTCGGTACCCACCTTGCACGCAATGTGTGGTATCCGAGGTTTTCCGTAACAATATTGTAGACAGTAGTGCGTCCAAGTTGAGGAAATTGTTCATCCAGGCCATTAATTGTCAACCGACGATCACATCGCAGTTTTTGTTCCACTTGCGAAACAATTTCATCGGTCAGAATACTGGGCCTACCACTTTGCTCTTCGTCATGGACATTTGTTCGTCCATTTTTAAAATCACAGCACCATTTTCTAACCTTTTCTTCACTCATAACTGTAGGTTTATAAACTAGGTATAATTCCCGATGAATTTCAGCAGCCGACAATCCTTTTGCATACAAGAATCGTATGACAGAACGCACTTCACAGCTGGCGGGATCAACTATTGTCGCGGACATTGTTGTTTGCATGCATGGACAAGCAAACGACTTCTGAAACAAAACAAATGCTGCTATAGCTTCTCAATAAATCAGTAGATGGCGCTGCAAGAGCAAACCTGTGTTCTGAAGCGCCAATATTTAAATATAAGCAAACGGTACTTACTTTAAGAATACACCTCGTATTACCTGGCAATGTCTACTAAATACAAAAACTGTCATACTGTGTTGTATTTTGCCTTTTCACTTTGATTATTACTTGATAATAACAATATATCTGTAGTATAGAACCCAATTATCCGGTATTTTATTCCGGCTTGATCTTATAGCAATTGCTTAACCGTTCGTTATAGATTTGGCTGCATAATTTTTTAACGTTAGGATTTCGTTAATATAATGTATATGGATGCCTTCTGCACCCTATATTTTCTCTGCTAAACACTAATTCCTTTCAGACTGTGTACATTTATTCTTATGTTATTTTATTGACATTCCAAATATAATTTAAATTTAACCATTTCATCGATCAAAACGTTATGCCTCTTCATCCGCATACATGATCGTTCAAAGTTTCCTTTGGGTACATCGTACGAGTTACTCCCTGTATCTATTACATTGCCCAGTAGCATTTTAATGTCAAAGCTTGAGATGAATAACATCATCCTTTGTAAACTTTCCTCTTTGCCCTCTCACACTTTATTTTGATTGATTTTGTCATATCATTCCCTCTTAGCATCCATTCCCCTCCAAACCAGGTCGCTTGTTTCAGTGCTACCCCTTTCCGGCCCACCCTAACACCCTTCTCTCTTTATCCTCTCCCTCCATCATTATTCCACCCATCAGCACCTCCCCAAGCTCCCTCACTCTTCACTCGACAACCACCATGGCCTCTTCCTTTGCTCTTGCGTTCCCTCCCATTCTCTCCTTTAAACTCCCCCTTCCTATGCTCCCAGTAAGGCTCTTCCCTTTTACATTTTCGGTAACAAAACCATTCTCTTCAAGGTGCATGGTCTCGATCTATTCTTCCCCCCATTTTCCTTTAGCTCGTTTCTCTCTGGTCTCCCCCTTCCTCCATGTCTCATTGCCTTTTGCTTCAACCCACTCCTCTTTTCCAGCTCACGCCCTTTACTCAAGATCTTAAGTTGCGACTTCAACCGTTACCACCCACCGTTTTCCGACTTCAAAATCGTTCATCCCCCACTTTTTGGAGCCATTTTAAGGTTTCGCTCCCCTCAACCCTTTGCAATATCCCACGATCCTGGCCTCATCCTCCACATCTTCCATTTTAACTATCTATCATCCCCAAATCTCTTATTTCTTCCTATCTTTTGCCAAATCCCCCCTTAGCTTGGCTCTCTATTGCTCCCTTTCTTTGTCCAAGCTCCATCACCTCTGACTGCTGTTTAACTCAACTCTTATAACGAGGTCTGAGAATCCGAACCCGACCCCTTTCTGTATCTCCTCATAACACTCGTCCCCATTCATCCCTTTTCCAATCAATTCCGTCTTTCGGTTCACTCTACCCCTGTCTTTACTTCTTCGTCCGGACACTTTAAAGTTTTTTCTCTTCCCTGAGCATAACATCCGCACTTTGCAAATCCTTAGAAGAAATGAACCGTCGCGTAGATATATTGTTTGCCGATTGTGTGAATGACCTTTTTTTATGAGTTTAGCTACAGACTCGAGGGTGCAGAATTTTAGCTTTAATATGACATTCTTCGAACGGATTTGTTTTGGGGACGTGACTGCACCTATGGATCCACATACCATTGAAATTGATACACCTATATACGTAGTAGTATGGTAGTTTTTCTATATGAAAGAAAATATTCTCTATGAGCATGCTGTAGAATTACAAAGGTGTTGAATGGAAACTTTTCAATTCATTGTCACGTGTTACCTCCATCGTTCGCCACAGGCGGATAGAGTATGTTTCAATTAGCAATGACTGCCACTGACGCTGAATCAAATCGATGAAATTTATTCCACACATGCTTTAGGTCCTGATTTAACAATGTGTTGAAGTTCGTATGCTAGGTCTACAGGGAGTAGTCCTCGTAGGATTACGACTACGTCGTATTAAGGCTACGTAACTGTATCAGCCGATACAAGCGGCAATATACGATATATATATATAATGCATATATGTACATACATTATATATATGCATTATATGTACACATTATATATATATATATATATATTTTTCTATCCCTTTTCCTAGTAAAACACCATCCAGCAACCTACTCTACATCAAGTCTCTCTTCATCGCTGAGTAACTCCTTCCTCCCTTCATCTCGTCCAACATCCCTATCCTGTTCGTTCACTTTACTCGTTTACCTAACATTCTCCCCTCTATTACCGTCTTCAACATCCCACTGCCGCTCAATACGCCTTTCATCCATTTTTCCTGCCTCCATAGGATTTCTCTCAACAAACCCCTCTCCTCACCCACCCTCTCCAGTACTTCATCATTTGTTTTCCTTTCGGTTCATTCACCGTCTCCATTCTTCTCCACACCCACATTTCAAGAGCCTCCAATCTACGTCTATCCTCCTGCTTCAGCGACCACGTTTCCGCGGTGTACATCATATAATCTGTATCAAAGTTTTTACGAGTCTTTTCTTAACCTCCCCACTCAACGTCCCCGTCATCAACTCCCTCCTCCTTGAGAAAGCCTCCTTGCCTAGCGCAATTCTTCTCCTTACGTCCCTACCACTATGACCGCGTTGGTCCAAACCCTTCTGAGATACGTAAACTGTTCTACCTGCTCTATCTTCCCCCCTCCTATTTTAATATTTAGCTTAGCCTTTTTCTGTCCGGAAAATCAGATAACCTTTGTTTTATTAATATTGATTCTCATCTCATATCTATCACACTAAGTTTCCAATTTACTCAGTAATGCTTACAACCCCTTGGCTGAATGGCAAACGAAAGCTTGGTCATCAGCAAGCCGAACTGATTTCACGTATTGCCCACCGACATTTATTCTTTCCTCCAGTGCTTCGCATGCATCTTTAATCATTTCCTCCAAATATACGTTGAGTTGCACCGGTAACAATGGCATGGCCAATTCCACCACCCAACAATGGCCCATCCGGACTATCCGTTCCCCACTCTCACCTGAGCAGTCTGAGACATGTACAGCCTGTCTCTGCCTCCCATGTAGCCTGCTGTCCTTCCAATCTATTCCCATTTTCTGCAATATACAATGTTTTCCCAATTCATTCTATCAAACGCTTCTTCGAAATCTACGAAACAGGCAATTACGTCCTGATTGTATTCTATAATCCTCCTGATTAGTGATCTCATTTCTATCTAAATCTAGTGTTAGCGATGTTTAACTCCTCTTTCCTGCAGAACTCAAATGCTTTCTCCCCACGATCGTTGCTTGTGCCTAAACTGAAATCTCCTATCTCATTACCAAGTTTAATTCGCTTAGGAACACCCATTTGGTTATTTAACTGAACCTATCGATTTCTTCAGTTGCTTGGAGCCTGAAATATTACCATGTTTGGAGGTTCTGCTATTAGTATTACATCTATTGCTTCCTCAATATGAACTAGGTTCCTACCACTGTATTCAATATTATGACACCCCTCGTTGGCTCTAAGTCCTGATTGTATTCTGAATTTCTCTTATAAGTGACCTCATTACTGCTATGGTATCACGCCTACCTCTCCCCTTCCTAAACCCAAACTGATCATCCTCTACGTAATCATTTGCTTTACTCTCTATCCTTTTGTTGATGATCCTGAGAATAACTTTAGCTGCGTGGGATATCAAACTTATTGTTCTGTAATCTTCACATAATATAGACTTTACCTTTTTCGGAATAGGAACTAACACTGATCTCACAAAATCTTCCGGCCAGATTCCTTCCTCATAGATACTTCGAATCATTCCATGTATGATATGGAAGTACAGTCCCATTCTTTCTCCCACATTTTCCTAAACATTTCAGTAGTTCCGCAGGAATGTTTTCTATCCGGGCTTATTTGGTTTCATCTCCATTAATGCTTTTCTATCTCATCATCGTGTATGCTTGGACCCAAGCTATCTTCTTCTACGTCATGGTCCTACACAGTAATCAACTCAAAGGTCGGTTTGGTAGGTGACGGTAGAATTCACCCAGTTCTTAGCCCTATACGTCGTGTGAAATTCACACATCAGGGAAGGGGGGCCGGGGCCTTTCTCTGTGCCAGTTATTGTTGCCCCGGAAGATCTGGTACCCAAAAAATCAAATATCTTGGGTGGAGTTGCAGTTGCCTAGCGAATCTTGCCCGGGAATCGAACTCGGGCCCTATGGTTAGTAATCCAACGCTATACCCCTGGACTACCGCGACCATTACAAACACACACACTCCTATATATATATATATATATACATACATACTATATTTGGATTGGGTTTTATTTGGAGTTACGAAATATTTACTTGATACTTGTGTCCATCCTGAAACCTACCTTAACCGGTATATTACCTAATAATAATATATAACTCGTGCATGGAGATTATTTGTATAAATGTATAATAGTGATTATTGGATTAAAGCAGTATTATCAAGGCTTATTTTTTTTCTTGCGCATGTCTTACCGCCTCTTTAGCATACCTTTTCCACAAAAGATTGATATTATTTCCTCGCTATGCCATCCGTAGTTTCATCACATTTCGAGTAGGCTGAGTAGTTTTATCGGAATACAATTCAACCAAATGTAATATCTCCACCATTAGTATATTCTTGTTTATTAATGAAAGACTGAGAGGATATGTTTTTCACAATAAATCTGCACGATATACTAATGGAATTTTTGTATAAATTTTTATTTTATTGACATACAATAAATGTATCCATGTTCGAATGGCAGGACCTTTCGTGCATATAATTTGTTTTACTTCTCTCCGATGAAAAATGCGATTTCACAGACTTGCCTTTAAATCCGTGTCAAGCTCGACAAATAACTGATGACCGCATACACATACGGTTTCCCTAGAGAGAGAACTACATGACGCTATCGGGACACGTTGTAAAAACGCCCGCTGTGGAATAAAGCATTGGGAAAGTTTTCCAATCATATCGAAAGCCCAAGCTACGTTACGAGTGAGTTTCATTTCGAGTGTCTGTTGTGATTGTTGTATTCGGAACTGTAGGATTTATGGCTTTTGCGGCAATGCATTTTCGAGCACAATAAAAATTTCCTGGACAGAGGGCTGCAGGGTTAAGTGAGAAAGTTTTTCTTCTCTTTTGAATGCAATCCATAATCAGAGCCGAATCGTAGGGAACGAACTCTAGCAAAATTACGCCGCAGTTAAAGCAAATACTTTTTTCAAGAGGTCAAGAGTTCCCATGAGATTTGTCTCTCTATGAATCGAAGAGCCTTTTAGCGAGTGTGCTCCAGAGCTTTTCATCCATCAAATTACACTCAAAGACACCAAACAAATAATGTACGCAGATTATGAGTACTCCAACTTCAGCTGTAGTATTGCACTTAATTTAGGATTTATAACTGTCGGTTTTATATTAACAAACCGTGAATAACAATTCATTTCTTTATCCATTATATTATGTAGAAGTATATTGAAATTTTAAAAAGTGAGTTTTACATGGAAACTTACCCACACTTTCTAATGCCATTGCAACCTTCACTCATGCAGAGTAGTCAACGAATCACAAATGTTACCTCCTCTTTCTTTGAACTAGAATAATTCTGTACAATCTTACGAGTTTTCTTATTTTTATTCGATTATATAGGTACTTTTCAAGTCAAATCAATCTGGTGGGTTGTATATCGTTTTTCTATACTCAATATAATTATTTTTTACATTAATTGATATTCCCCCGCCTGTAAAGGCATTAAATGATCTGTAAACGGTAAAGGATTGTTATTTTGTCACTTACTATGAAGCCAAATTCTTGAGCAAACGAGAGCCTTATTCCTTTCAAATAGCACAAGGAAGCTAGTCCGTCCACTTAACTTATTTATTATTTTATTTTTAACATTGTATTATTTATTGTGTAAACTCTGAATTTTGTCATGTTCACCAATCTTATTTGCCTAATTTCTTCCTGTCTTCAGTCTTCATTACTTATTTTTTAGTTCTACGAATAAGGATTTAGAATTTTCATTCTCCTATAATCATAATCTTCTCTACATAAAGTATTTTAACCAAGAAATGTGAAATTTAATTGTGACTGGGAATCAATGGAAAATGCGGCATTCGAAAATCTGTGAATGTGTACATGTTTGTTCATAATTTTTTATCACCGTAAAACACCCTTAGGATAACTGTCTTCAGCTCACCTTACTGTCTACTTAATAGGCCTCATGGATCCCTCTGAAGCTGGGTTTACATTTCTCAATGTGCTCTTCGCGGTGTTACATAATCTCATGTTCACTTGGGTCAGGCTCGTCCACGACTATAGGGCAGAGAAGGAATAGGTAGCGAGTGCGAAAGAGAGAGAACGAGCACGTCGCTTTCTGCGCAGGTAAACAACGAGAGAGGTCTTTTTATCACCAACTTCACAACCCACCCATCTTTCTCTTCCTCCCTTCCTCTCACACCAAATCCACCCCACCCCTACAGATTCGTACTAAACTGAATCTTCCCCACACCCAAAGCCTAAGAGACCTTTCCTCCCCCCCCTCGTGTTTCCTGTAAACTCACTCCCTCCCCAATCCCATGCCACCGTCTCTCAAATGCGACCCCTTCCCCTCCATACCTTCCCTGGTAAACGATAAGATTGCGGCCAACACGCAACATTTTCCCGCTACCCCCACGCTCAAATGACGTCGCCACACCCCCTCCTCAGCAGCCGTCGTTACCACCCCCTCTCGCATCCCGATCTCCCCGCGCGGAAGGTGTATTCTCCGGATTATTTGTTAGGGGAAGGGGGCGTTATTTATTTAACCTCTTCCCTTAAACTCCATCGTTTCGACGACTGACTTCAAACATTACTCTCGCTCTGCCCACCTCCCTCCTTCCAACCCCCTTGCTCACCCGGCGAAGCCATTTGACCCTATCAAACCAATCCCTCCCTCGTTCCCCATCCGCACATTACGCATCCCCACAGACCCCACCCTAGGGCCCTCCTCAGGAACCATCGCCCTCCCATTCCTCCTACAACCCTCGGAGCCCTATGTTTTATTACGCTTGCGTTTCGTTAGTTCAAGCTTAACTCGCGTCTCTCACGCACTCGACCCCTTCATGGTCACCCCTTGCTTATTTCTCCCATCTTTCTGCCTCTATTTTCACCATTTCCTTCCCATTCTCCTTCTAACTTACCTTTTACTTCTTAAGAATTAGCTAGTTCTCTTCCCTGACCCTCTCCTTCCCTCCGTGTTTGTCTCTTATTTTCTGTAGTTCTCGTTATCCATCATCTTTTGTCTCCTGTTTATGTAGCACTCTCGAGAATTTATGATATAGGGGTGCATGCTATTTGCGCTCTATATTATTCTATTTCGTACATTAAGTTCCCCAATTCCAAAGTGATTTTACCGAATTTTCGAAAAAAACTCTAAATGGAAAGACATTATGCCGTGATTTGTTAGGTAATGATCTATATCTGTATGGATACCGCAGAAAAATATCATTTCCAAATTGTAATGATTCGTTGCTACTTAAAAGTTAACCGTTGACATTTTCAATATGATTAAGCATATTAATATATTAAAGTACGTGTCTTCACATAAACATTTATTTTTTTTAATCTACTCCTTAACCTATTAAGGAAAAAGTTATCAAGAACTCATGATATTCCAAAAGTCATAGAAGATGCAAGAAGTAGTTTTTTACATACATAATTCTATAGGTAACTCCAAAATCGAGATGTTTAGGATAATGTGGGTCATGTTACTCATGGCTTGGATTAAAATCCTGTATAGAGTGAGGGTCCATAAAAATGCTTCCCCACACAGAAGACTACTACTAATGATTGCTGCACTTGAGGTACTGAAAAAATAGATTAATAGACCATTATCATTTCTTTAATGTACTTCTTGTACGAGTTAATTTTTCTTGCATGAAATACTTTTTTCCTTACACTTTATTCTCCTCTTCCATGTCACCTCTTTCCTTTCTTCAGGTCCATTTGCTACCGCTTCAGCGTTCGTTTCCAAGAAAAACCCTTATTTTTTCTCATATTTCAATGATAATTGCTTTCTCCCAAGCTCGTTAGTGCCGGAACCTAATTCTGTGATTAAGCCGTCTTTAATACATGACTTTATTATGGCGTGACTCATTCTTCTTACTTTCGTTATCTGGTATCAGACACCGTGCACCGTGCAGGTGTTTAATTATTCTAATAGCATTGAACTTGTTTCTTAATATGCTATCAGTGTTACTTCAGTCACACTATCTTTATATATATATATATATATATATATATATATATATATATATATATATATATATATATATACGTCTTTATTTCATCTTAGAAAATCTTTGATCATCCAAATTACTGTCGTCACCTTATTAAAATTTAACTTATTTATATAAAAATAAAATATTGAACTTTTATTAAGCAAATTTAAATTTTATTTATGCATTAAAATTCTTATAGCTGCTTTGATTTAATAGAGTTCATGGATTATAATTTTTAAAATTAATTAATTAACAGCGGAATTAATAAACAGCACTTCTGATCAAGCAATTCTTCCGTTCGGCCATATGACTTTGTTAATGACTCAGTTGGTGGATAATCAAGTTAGGGGGCTTCTTTACACCTGTTTCCTGTGTCTCTTGATGAGAAAATATATGAAATTTATTTGGTTAAACGAATAGTATTAATTTTTGAATAAAATATTGTGAAAAATTAAACAGCGAATGAATTAAGTATTATAGTTGTATTGATTTTCGCGCATCGTGGTATCAGTCCCCCATAGATTTTGGTTTACAATCTAAATACAAGCATACATATTCAATTAATACTTACTCTATGTATATTTGAGACGAGTACTCGGGATACAATTAACATATGTGGTCTAATTCGTAAGGTTTATTTACATGGTATTTTTGATACTAATATCAAATTTTCCGATTCGATATTATGACACTTTGACTAGAGCCTTTCTTCTTGAACCGGTATTTAAGTCTAATTCAATTCCAAAACTCTTGGTTAGATTTCGAATTGTCATAAAATATCTTGCATTGACTGTCATTTCTGGTGAAAAGTTTCGTTATTGATCGTGTATATTTCGAGTTTATTTTTAATATTTTTAACCTATTACAGATTCATGATAATCAAAATGTGATGAATGGAAATACTGAAGTACGAAATGTATTTTCAGTTGTCTATCATGGCCATAGCAGAATAAGTGAGGAAGTTGTATTACATATACTCAATGCACTATTTTTGTCTGGGGTATACCACCTGTAGGAAGTTTCTCAGTTTGCACCGAAATCGTGTCCAGAATCCTTGTTATTCTCCTTCGGAGTACTATTTCTCTTCTTCTTCCCAAAATCCTTATACCCAGCCCTTCCAAATTTCCCCACCATTTCGCCCTCTTCCTGCCCTCTACCCCTTAACACCAGCCATTCCTTCCTCTCTGCCTCCGTGTCCCCAAGAAACCTTGAATCATGAAGTCCTAACTGCCTTGCTCTTAAACCCTTCACCACTCCCCCGTTTCTCCACATAGCCTACTCCCTCCTATCACATTCGTCTCTTGTATAAACATATATATTTTCTCCGGAATCCATTCCCTATCCCTTGCCCCGTAAAACTTCCTTCCCCCAAATCTATCCCCTGTATTAGCCATTCCCCCTTTTGCAGCTAGCTGTACGCTCTCAGCCTTTACGCGATTCTCTTTTTTCTTTCCTCGTGATTTAGTGCGTGCTTGTGCGTGTTCATGCCCCACTGATTCCCAGTGATTTCCTTCGGGGCTGGTTTGTATTCATGTTTCCGGGGTTGTAGTTTATCGGCGGTCAGGTTCGTTAATGTCGTATCGTTCTCTTAAACATATGAGATAGAGCATAAAATAGTATTAATTGTTCAGTTGTCGAGTATTTGTTTTAGGAAGCTGAATGATGCACAAAAATGAAGCACAAAAACAAAGTAAAACGTCATTGGTTTAGGTTAGCTGGGGGAATTCAACTGACTTAATTCAGCGATTACTATAGAGGTTAATGAAACAAAATAGCGTTATATTGGTGAATTATTTCAATTTATTTATGCTTCGAAAAAATATCCTAGGAATTTGGTACTCTGATTTTAAATAATAATTGTCGTAGAAGTAAAAGAGATCATCATTAATGACCAGTGACCATATTTTATCAGAGATTTTATCAATTAGGACAATTTATTCGTAAGAGAAAATATTAGCACTTCGATAAATACAATCATAATTATTTGTATTCACTGACGAACGAAAGGATTTGCATTATCAAGAAGAATTAATTTGTTTGGTTTAAGTGTTATGATCTGCAAACTTGCTTAGCACATTACTTTTGAGTTAATATTGCATGTTTTGCTCTCCAAACGGATTAAGTGGTCCATTTGCCTCGTTAAGTGTTTTGATTTTTGATCAGGTTTCCAAATTGTCAAATACCAGAGTTGGTACACACCCACGCCCGAAGTCGTCCTCGAACCCTCAAATTTTGGGTTGGGATGAGTTACTCACCTTAGTGACCCGGCCAGCTTAAATAATATAATTCATTCAAGTTAGAACAACAATTTAAGGTAATTGCACAATGAGGCAATAAAACTTTCTCTTTGCACTATGATATTTTTTTCGATTAATCGGCAATACAGAAGACGTAGAAAAAGGCTGCATTAGTTATAATAAGGACTTGGAATTTTAAAACAATATTGAAAACAGCAAAATTAGGAATATGACAGCGAGAGATAAAAAGAGGAAATGTAGATGCTTTAGGTTTATACGAAATGAGTTAGAAGGTTACCGGGTACTAGAGTGATAGTTATAGAATAATATACAGCGGCGGGGGCGAGAGTGAACAAGGTGCTGTCATAATATTGAATAAAAAGGTAGGAAGAAGCGCAGTCAACATAGAACAAGCAACGGATAGAATATTACTAGCAGAGCCTACAAACTTGGTCATTGTTCAGGTGCCAAGCAATTGTGGAGTGGAAGAAATCTATAGTGTCAGTTAAATAACACAATAGATGTTCCTAGAGGGAAGCATTTAATAGTGAAGTGGGACAGGAATGCAAAGGAAAGAGAATTAAGAGATGGTGATGAGGTGCGGGATTACGGTTTAGGTCCGAGGTATGATCGTGGGGAGAAAGCAATTGAGTTCTGCAGGAGACAGGAGTAAACCATCAGCAGCACTTGGTTAAGACATCAATGAGTTCACTAATCGAGAGAATTATAGAATACAATCAGAACGTATTTTCCTGTTCCGTAGGCATTCAATAAAGAGAATTGGGAAGAACTAACGAGTATATTGCAGAAAATAGGAATAGATTGGAGGGACAAGAGGCTAATCCGCAAGCTGTTTATGTCTCAGATTGCTCAGGTGAGAGTCGGCTCAGATAATAGTTGACGCATAATAGATCCAAGAGAAATAGAAAGAATATATAGAAGAACTGTATGTTAAAGAACTAGCACAGCAAGGATAGAGATAGAAAGGGAAAATGACGTAGAGGAAGATGGCTTAGTTCCAGGCATACTCGACGATAAGATAGAAAGGGCTTTTAGAGAGAGGAAATCAAATAAGGCAGCGGGGGTAGACAACATTCTTGTGGAGCTACGAAAAGGTTTAGGAAAATGTGGTAGGAGGCGACTATATGGACTGATTCGTGGTATCTATGAGGAAAGAATCTGGCCGGAAGACTGTGAGATCAGTGTAAGTTCGTATTCCGAAAAAGGTAAAGGCTACATCATGTGAGGACTACAGAACAATTAGTTTGATATTCCACGCTGCTAAAGTTGTTCTCGTGATCATCAAAAAAAGGGTGGATGAGTACTACGGGGAAGATTAGATTGGGTTTAGGAAGGGGAGAGGTACGCGTGATGCCATTACAGTAATGAGATCACTAATCGAGAGGAACATAGAATACAATCGTATTACGTATTTCTCTGTTTCGTAGATTTCGGAAAAGCCGTTTGATAGAGTGAATTGGAAAAAACTAATGAGTATAATGAAAAAAATAGTTAAAGATTGGAGGGACAGGAGGCTAACCCTCAGCCTGTACATGTTTCCCACTGTTCAGGTGCGAGTTGGGGAACGGAGAGTCCGGATGGGCAGTGTTAGGAAGAGGCGTAAAGCATGGTTTCCCTTTATCACCGGTGCTGTTCAACGTACAAATGGAGGGAATGATTAAAGAGCATGGGAAGAACTCGAGGTAGGAATGAAAGTCGGAGGGAAATTCGTTAAATCGGTTAGGTTTACTGATGACCAAGCATTAGTTGCTCAGTCGGCCAAGGGGTTGCAAGCATTACTAGGTGAATTGGAAATTCAGTGCAATAGATATGAGATGAGAATTAATGTTAATAAAACAAAGGTTGTGCGATTTTCCAGAAATGAAAATGCTGAGCTAAACATTAAAATAGAGTTTACGTATCTCGGAAGTGTTCTGGACTAACACGGTCAAAGTAGTAGGAACGTAAGGAGAAAAATTGCACTAGGCAAAGAGGCTTTCACAAGGAAGAGAGAGTTGATAATGAGGCGTTGAGTAATGAGCGTGCTTGGGTGTTTGTCATTGTACCCATTTTTATCATTGGTAAAAGTCTGAGGGAAAGGCCATAATGTGCTGTTTTCCAATTAATACTAAATAAATATAATACCCTCAGTTTGGGCAACACAAAAATGCTCTGTGGCGTGGGTAAATTTTTGGAAAGGTAGATAGAAGAGCACTAAGATTTGGAAGCACTGCAAGGCACTAAGTTTTGGACGCAATGGAATATTAGAAAGGTTGAGGGGAAATCTGGGTGTTTAAGGGAGCATTCAGACTTTTTTATTCTTAGTTTTTTATTTCGATAAGAATCCTGTCCATTAATTAACTTTAAAGTTTTAGTTGAATCTTCTCGAATTAATTATTCATCAATTATGATGTTCTATTTAGTCTTCGTCTATTATGTCAATCGAAAGAGTTGAAAACATATATTAAATATGGCCAGATTTTTCAGAAAGTGCCGTTAAATAGAAAATCACGATATTATAATTTGAGCTGTAGTTATTTTAAGCTTTCATCACACTCATAAAAAGCTAAATTACGAAGATTATTAAATAAGTCTCTATAAAAGTTTTCATTAGATAATACTCCAATTCGAAATATTGAATGAGCATACTAGCTCAGTGTACCATTATCCATGTGCTTACGGCAGCGAATATTCAATGAATTTATGTTTAAAATGTATGCATGTTCATCGATCATCGATTTGCTGAAGTGCAGGCACATGTTTGTTTTATATTTTAAGGAAATGAATAACTCGTTGCACATGCTCCACTTAACTCCTTTCTCATGTTTCGATCAAGTCCACCGCGTCATTAACCACCCACTAAAGTCTGGCGCGATCCCAATTAGTGTTTGCGTAGATTGAATTCCTCAAAGTTCATTTCGTCCGCTTGCTCGTCATTTCACGCGCATCCGAACTTGCATCCGCCAAACTATCACGAGCTCTCCCCCTACCAAAGCCCACCGACACGTCAGCTATATAACTCAACTAATGGAAGACTCTACGGCCTAACACTTTATTGCTGACGAATAAACTATCCCTCCGGTCTAATTTTTTTAAATCCACTCTCCCCTTTCTACCATCTTCTACTTATCTACCTCTCTCCATTCCCCTTTCCGCATAAGCTTTACGCCGCTCCCCCCGTCCTTATCCACCCGTCTGAGTCTTCCATCTCCTCTTCTTCATGCTCCATTTCCCTTCCTCAAGTCCTTTCCTTCTTGCACGTCTCTAGTCTTTTCGTGGAAACCGAAATAAAATCTTTATCGGATTATGCGAGTTGCCTCCCTCCTCTCGCACACGCCTCTTCTCTCCGCCGCCCCCGTCTCACGATTTCAACCGAATGACCCTCTAAGGTTTCCCTCTATAGAGCTAGCTATTCCTTACGACGTGGGATCCTTGGTACCTCCTCTTATTTAAGCAGGATGAAGAGGGGTGCATTCATTGAACTGCGTATAGTGTAGGATCCCACCGTTCGCACGAATGTATTTTTAGTTACATATGTACCAATAACTTGCTAAGAAAATATATTCCGGTCAATTGGAGGACAATTTGATGAGCTCTAAATGTCATGAGATTAACATTATTTTAAACTAAATTAGATGAAATAATTAAAAATGCTTATTGATTAAATTCTAGGATTATAAACTTACAAAATTGTGTGTCATTTTGATGCAATTATAAAGCTATCTTTAATATAATCATTGCAGAGACATTTATTATGGTTTATGTAATGATTACTATTGATTTGTTTTTATTATTGTGAAAATTGAAAATTCGATGGGAAGAAACCGTATGTGACCCGTTTTCAAGGAATCCATTTATGAAATTTCAGTCCCATACCTTAAAGATCCGTCAACTTGGTAATTTTTTTGGGCACATTTTTGAATGTTTCAAAATGTCGACCTTTTTTTCCAATTTTATATTTATTTAACTTCCATTCTAATTTTCAAAGTAAGTTATTTTAAAGCATCAAGTTTCTTTCTTGGTGAAAGATACGTCATACTGACTAAGCGTTATAGGTAGGCATTGAGTAAATTTGGATTTAATGTGTAATTTATATATTTACCTTTTGTTATTGCTTGCAATCTTCCATGCTTGTGCGTTTATATTGCCGCAACCATTCAAATACTGATCCAATCAGGTGTCACACATGGCATATTATAAGTACAAGTTAAGAGTCAAACTTGGTTTATGCGATAACCTTATTGTTAACTTGACTAACACGAAATGTTTACGATATTTTTCTGTTTACTACGGATATCATTCTTAGTTATTTTTATTTTATATTAAAATTGGTACTAATTTTTACTAAAGACAGCATTTCAAATTTAAAAATCAATAAAGAATGTCAACGAATATAAGTTTCACCAGAAGCGTTTTCGCGTACTCATTGCTACTATTTGAATAAAATATATAGAGAACTGTGATCCACCACAAGCAATACGCGCCCACGGAGAATTTGAAGTGTATTTCACGTACCATGCAGCAGGGTGAGACTACTTGACAACATGATTCATTCCTGTCTAATGTTAGGACGACCGATTTAGACTTCTAACTTGGTCTGCATGGTTCAGCTTGTTGGACAAAATGTCTTCGTTTCTTATTGGCTACATACACTGGTATAATTTGACAATATCAAATAAAACCACTTATAGAAATATATACAGGTTTATTCATGAATATTTTACCCTTGCCAAATTTAATGCATAATTATGATAAATTACGAATATACAATCACAAATCTAATAATTCAATTATAACAGTGGAGAGTAGAGGATCAGTGATTCTCCTTATGGTATCCTACTTCATACTACCTTGATCAAAAAGTTCCCGGAATTTATTCAGAAAATTAAAAATACAAGTTTATTCATCTAAATCTATATTGTCCCCTTCAAAGTAATCCCCATCGACTGCAACACACTTATGCCAGCGCTTGATCCAATCCTCGAAACATTTTTTATATTCGGTTTTCGGTATGTCCATCAGTGCTTCCTGCGATTTTTCCATTACTCCCTCTCGGCTGCTAAAACGCGTTCCCCGTAATGGTTTTTTAACTTGATTGAACAGAAAGAAGTCACAGGGAGCCAAATCAGGTGAATTCGGTGGCTGTTGGATGGTATTTGTTGCATTTTTCGTCAAAAAATTACGAATAATGATAGCACTGTGCGACGGTCTCGACGCACTGTGCGACGATTTCTGGTCTCTTTCGGCGAATTGCTTCACGCAAACGTCTCATAACGCCCAAATAATACTCTTTGTTTACTGTCTGGCCTTCTGGCAAAAATTCATGATGCACTACACCGTTGTAATCCATGAAAACCGTCAGCATTGCCTTCTTTTTTGACTGAAAACGACGTGGTTTTTTTGGTCTCGGCTCATTTGGTGAACGCCATTCACTTGGCTGATGTCTGGATTGCGTGTCGTACTCATAAACCCACGTCTCGTCTCCAGTAATGATCCTTTTGATGAATGTGGGATCGGATTCAGCCTCGCAAATCATGTCTTTTGCGACGTCAACACGGTCTCTTTTTTGCATGAAATTGAGGTCTTTTGGCACCAACTTTGCTGCTACACGACGGAAACCCAAATCATTAACCACAATGTCTTGGGCGGATCCATAGGCAATGTTCAAGTCCTTCGCTATTTCTCTGATGGTTAATTTGCGGTTATTGACCAACATTTCTTTTACTTTATCAATTTTTTCACCGACTTTCGATGTCGATGGTCTGCCACTGCGTTCATCATCTTCGATTGACTCACGACCACTTCTGAACCGCTCGTGCCACTGGTAAACGACCGTTTTTTTTAGAGAATCGTTGCCGAAACACTTTTCCAACATTTCCAACGTCCGTGCGCCACTAAATCCGTTTTTTACGCAAAATTTAATACAAGTTCGTTGTTGCAAATTTAAATCCATTTCTGCAATTGTAAAAAATCGCCAACACACACAGAGATAGATGTACTCTTGGCTACGTAACTTTTGCAAATGTCAAGTTATGACACTAAGATTTAAAGGCAATATCAACAATAGATGTACCAATTTAACAAAAAAACAGAACTCAAATCGGAACGATGGGAGCGCCACACGGTGGACATTCCGGGAACTTTTTGATCAAGGTAGTATATTTTTGTACTGCACGTCAGCATTCCCCCGGTCCTCCACATTCTCCCGCCATCATCCTTTGCCCTCTCATCCCTTTCTCATCGAGTACCTACTCCTCATCATTATCACATACCCCCCATTTCACTTCTCCTCACCGTGCATCTCCCTGGTGTCTCTCATCCGTAGTCCCCACTCCCGCACAAAATACTAATACACACCCTCTCCCTTGCACCTCGCAACCCTTTCTGATGATCCCCCCGCCTTCCCCCCCCCGCCAAACCAAGTTCACTCATATTACCCCGCCGCATCTCCCCCTCCACCCCTCAGCCTTCCTTCAAATTCACCCGTCCTCGCTCTAATGAGGGTACACAACTCGCGCCGCTCTCTACCTCTCTCTTGCTCTAAAGAGGAAGGGTTTCGGGCTTCTCAATATCCTTGCATACTCAACACCGCCAGCGCACCCAGCTAACACACAAAACACGGTTCTCCTTCTTATTCCCGCCGCCTTCTATCTTCCACGCTCCCCCTTCCTTCCTTCGCCGCGAGTTCCCGTCACCTTCGCCGAGCGCCGCCCCATGCCCTTTCCGGGCCAAGTTATTCTAGGTCTCCCATCGGGGCGCAAGTGGAGGCCCGGAATGGGAGTTGGAGTAGGAGATGACGTTGTTCGTGCAACCTTCTCACACCCCGTCATCTCCCAACCATGCCATCCTGCAATCTCTCCCTTCCTCTAGCCTCACCCACTCACTCAACGTGAGAGGAATGAGAGGGGCGGGGAAGGAGAGTGTGATGGGTGTGGGTGGGGTGTAACAGGGGTGCATTAAGCAATTTTGGAAGGAGTGCGAAATGAAAGTAAGAGGGGGTGAGGGTTGGGGTGAGAGAGGTTGTTGAGGAATCCAAGGTAGTGTTAGGCTCGGAGTGGAGGCGCAGCGAGGCGGTTTCATTGGATTAGGACTATGAGGGACTGATAAAAATGGCACGAATGCCTTAAATAAATGGGCAGACCACTTGAAAAAATGTGTTTGACAAATTTTCCCAGTATGTCGTTATAATTTGACACATTGACGTAGACGAAGATGCACCTTATCCCTCAACATTTGTTAATTATCCCAAGGGTCTCTTCGTAATGTTTTGAAACAATTACGTATGAAAACTATCAAATCCAAGATGATTTTACACCTAATCACTTCTGATTATTGAATTAGTAATTATTAGCTGTAAGGTGTCATCTTATTGCATCCTGAAAAATAATTCTCTAATTTTTCATGTTTGTGATGATTATTTACATTATTTGGTCATTCCATGAGTACATACATTGGCGTGGTTTTCTTGTATCAATCAAGCCAATGTTATTGAAAAATTATTGTCACAACTCTTAATTGTAACTTGGTTATTATTAATCAAAATTAACCATGTTTTCGGAGAAATGCCTTGCGAGATAAATAATTATTAACAAAATGCAATATCCATCAGCATGTTTGCTTAGTATTAACATTAAACTCGTATTACCATACTTGCTCACCAATCTATATAAACTTAGCTAGACGTTATTTCTTGAATATGCTGTAGCTATTCGAAAATGGATTGATAGGCGTCCGTAGAACTCATAATTTGGTAATTTTAAATTTTCTACTATCTATAACAATATCTTATGAATGAATATATTCTTATTCCTAGTCCATTTGTATAAGCTCATTTGCATTTAGTACTTCATAGTTTTATTACAGGGGTGGTCCTTTTACAGCTTTCTTAATGAGGGAGTAGATGTGTTACTTAAAGAATGATATTCCATGTTTGCAACACTTCATCTTTCTGCTTTCTCTTGAGTTTTTTTTTTGTTTTTCTATCTCAAAAGAACCTTGTCGTGGTGGAAGGGCTTGTGTGTTCCGATGACCCCTAGAGCTGTGCTGGCGGGAGTAAAAATAATTACTCCTGGAAGGGTCACCCATGCCAGATAGGTCGAAGGTTAGGAGCCAGACGAAAGGTAGTCCACGCAGCGTCTGTTCCTCAGTGAGGCGGCTGCAATGGCCCAGTGGGGCCATTAAGTGATGGCGTCACGTTAAAAACACTATTGAGGAAGGCAACGGGAAACCACCTCAATTATGATTCCCAAAAATATAATGATGGGCACTATAGATAATATGAGTCCTGGCAACTACGGGACTCGGCCCAAGAGGCCGTGTGTCGTGCCCGGCAGCGGGAGAGGCAAGGCTTCCGCGGTCGTCATCCCACGAAACCCTTGCAGGGAAGAAATAACTTCAGCAGGACAGAAGACTCAGAAGAAGGCGAAAGTAGTTAGAATAGGAACCTGGAACGTCAGGACAATGTTGAGGAGAGGCAAATTAGAAAATATTAACCGAGAGATGGAAAGAGGTAACATAGATGTTTTAGGCCTCTGCGAGGTGAGATGGAAGGATAGCGGGGATTACTGGAGTGACAATTATAGAGTAATATACAACGGCGGGGATGAGAGCCAACGAGGGGTTGCCGTAATTTTAAATAAAGGGGTAGGAAGAAGCGTAGTCAACATAGAGCAAGAGACAGATAGAATTTTACTCGTAGAGATTAAAGCAGACCCGACGAACTTGGTCATCATTCAGGTATACATGCCACCGAGCAACCACAAGGAGGAAGAAGTCGATAGGATGTATGATGAGTTAGAGGATATCATCGCGAGTGTTCCTGCAGGGAAACATTTGATAGTGATGGGGGATTGGAATGCGACGGTAGGCGAAGGAAGAGATGGGGGTGAGGTGGGGGACTATGGGTTAGGCACGAGGAATGAACGCGGGGAGAAAGCAATTGAATTCTGCAGGAGACGGGGGTTAGTCATCAGTAACACATGGTTTAGACACCACAAAAGGCGTAGGTATACATGGAAAATGCCAGGTGACTCAAAAAGGTATCAGTTAGATTATATTATGGTTAGGCACAGGTTTAGGAACAGTGTGATAAATTCGCACAGTTTCCCAGGAGCGGATGCGGACTCTGACCACAATTTAGTTGTTATGAAATGTAATGTTCGTTTCAAGAAGATAAGGCAAGGCCGGCGGGGTAAAAAATGGAATTTAGAAGCAGTAAATGAATTAACGAGGAAGGAGTATCAGGAGGCTGTAGAGAAAATGATGGATGACGGTAAAGAACTGAGTACTATCGAAGAAAAATGGGAATGCATCAAGGAAGGGATACTGGAAGTCGCTAAAGACACTATAGGAACCGTTAACGGGAAAAGAATAAGGAAACCATGGGTAACGGATGAGATGATTGCAAAGATGGATGAGAGAAGAAGATGGAAAAATGTAAACACAGAGTTAGGCAAAATGAAGTACAAAGAGTTAAACAATAAATTGAGAAGGGCCACAAATAAAGCAAAAGAAGAATGGTGGAAAACGCAATGCGAGGATATGTAAAGTTTACAGACTGAACAGACCTGTCGTCTTTCCATCAACATATTTTCTTGAAAGATCTCATTCATCCAATGGGGTTAGACATTGTGGTATCTGGGGATATGAAAATGCAAGAGCATTTTATTCCACGGTTTCAGAGTAGTTCGAATGGTCATGCGGGTGTTTTAAACTATTGCGTAAAACACCGCGAAAGAAAGAGAATTTTTGTGTAGGTTTTCTAGATGTGAATTACTTTTTTATTTTTATTGCACTATGACCCAACAAACAATGGCTAAATGATCCACTCTGTGACATCACCAAACTGATAAAAGTTGTATTTATTCTGGACTTTAGTCGAACTACCTTATCTTACTACCTATCGAACTACTTATACTATCTTCAGGATGCCAACGAATCTCAACCCTGATTTATTTTTTTCGGAACATATTCTAATCACATACGTATACCAAGCAAGCAGTTTACTCTGTTATCCATTAGTTTAGAAAGCTCCTTTTGTTAAGGTTTAGAAGAATTAACATTTCACTGAAGTGAATTCATTTGGGGAATAAAATTTTTGTGTATAGTATTGTACGGTAACATACAGGAGTAAAATTCAGTTAGTTCAATTATTTTTAAAGGTAAGGATCTTGAGGAAGATTAAGAATGGACTTTTGGGATCTGGAAAGAGGAAATTAATACGGATAAGACCACTTGAGACTCTTGGAGTCCTCGAAGAGGTGTCAGTTTTATGTATATCACAGATTACTATGCACTTTTTCACACCTGAAATAATAGCATTAGTCTTTATTTGCTCTATTACTTAGATTGCGTTACTCTTTACTCGTGAGAAATGATAAGAAAAAATAAGGTAAATTTTAGCGAAACGTACAGCTGCAGACTAGGTGTTCATAGATAGATAGACAGATAAAGGTCTTTATTCTGGGCGAAATTGAGACCTTCAGGTCCCCTCTTCCATTTAACCCATCGTCAGATAATGTTATAAAGAACATAGCAAACATGTACAAGAATACAAATAATAAAATAGAGACGGTAAACACAATTACAAGAGATATTAATAACATATGCAAGTGTAAACAAAGCGATAGTTCATACATCAGAAATAAATTTGAACAAAATATATTAACATTAAAGAAAAACAAGATACATGAGGGAAACATAAATAACATAAAATAAATAATTAATATAATAATAATAAAAGAAAAATAAATAAATTAAAAAATAATGATAAAAAATAATAAAAGAAAGATTACTTTTGAAATACTTGATGAAATAAGAAATTACTTTTGAGTCGTTAATAGTTCAAAAGAAAGGAAGAACGTAAGAAATAAAGGTGGTCAGGTTCCTGTGTAGAAGAATGAGATGAATTACGGTAAGGAGGAAATTTACTAAGAGGTGTTTTTTTTTGAGCAGGAGGTCTTTATTGAGTTTTTTCTTGAATATTGTAAGTGAGCGGCAATTCTTAATGTCAGTAGGTAAGGAGTTCCAAAGTCTACAGGCTGTAATGTGGAAAGAGTTACTATAGATTTCTGTCCTGTGTTTAGGTATTAAATAGAGATGTTTTCTCCGTGTATTAATATATATAATACATATATACATACATATAAAACACAGTAATCAACCCGAAAGTCGGTTTAGTAGGTGATGGTAGAGCTCACCCATGTACCAAGCCCGACGGCGTGTGACGGTAGGGGGGCCAGTTCCTTTCCCTGTGCCGGTTATGGTTTCCCAGGAAGATCTGGTACCCGAAAAATCAACTAGCTTGGGTGGAGCTGCAGGTGCCCAAAGTGCCTTGCCCGGGAATCGAACCCGGGACCCTCCGGTCAGTAGTCCAACGCCCTACCCACTAGACCACCACTACCCCCACATTTATGTACGATACAATATGTCAGGCTTTGTCTGATTAAATAATTCATTGAATTCATTATATACCAAAGAGAAAATCCAGATTTATATTCCTATTTTCTAGTACTGGTTTGATTCATCATTGAATTTGCCTTTTTACTCCGTTAATGTAATTTATAATCCCAAAGACGGAAATATTGACCTACTCTACTTTTTTTACAGGATTAGACAGGATAAGCCTTTTATTAACTCTAAAACAAGAAATTAATCAAAAATATTGTTGCTTCTTTTTCTGGCTATGCTGTAAACACAGGGAAAATAACTCGGCAATCAATATCCTATTCCATTTTCATCAGCATATTCTCCTCCCTCCCATTCAGGCATCACCGCAGAGATTTATTTAAATGTCAAATGAATGAGATTGCGTCTAATAAGCGGCTTTAATGTGACGAGCGATGAATGGTGGGTTTGGATGGAATCAAATGACGGTCTCGTACGAAATTAAAAGAAAAATGTGGAGCTCCAAAGAACCGGGATTCGTACGATTCGGCGGCGGGTGTAGACGGTGAAGTAGGGTGAATGAATAATGGTGAATAGAGAGAGAAAATAATAATTATGATATGAGGGAAAAAACACCGGGCGGTGGAATCCTTTTTCGTCCTCTTCTGCCTTTATCCCCTTTCGCGATACTTCCCCCTAACAATTTTAATAAGCGGGCGTCGCTGCACGCGTTCGCTCTCTAGGTTTTTGTCTCTGTTCGATAGCGTATCTCCAGGCCGCTCGCTCACGGTTTCCCTTCTTAATTAGTGACTTTGGAGGGAAAACGGGGGATGGGTAGCGTTGGGAGAAAGTATCGTAGATGGAGTGGGATCAGAGAAGGGGTAGCGTGTGGACTTACAGGAGGGTGGAGGGAAATGGAAAGAGCCAAATGGGAAGGTTGATGGAGGGAAAGATGAGATTTCAAACGGGGGAAAACAGTTTTGATTGTAGCAGTCAATAAACCAGATTAAAACGTAAACAATTACGAAAGATAAGATATGAAAATATTGTGTAAAGACGATAACGGCACAACGATATAGTAGATTAGACAATATTCATGTTGCAATGAATCTTCATAAGATATTAAAATACTTTTATAAAAACAGGTAGAACAAAGGAATTATGATTAACGTTTTTTATTTCGATAAATGTTAATAAAATATTGGAGCATCAATAAATGATCTCAACCATTTTGTTGCCATTAGCCATTTATTTTATCTCTTTTGGTGTTTATCTCTCATTTTGGGAATGGTAATCTATCTATCTGTCAATCTCTCTCTCTTTCTATATATATACTATATATATATATATATATATATATATATATATATAAAACACAGTAATCAACCCGAAGTGTTTTTAGTAGGTGATGGTAGAGCTCACCCGTGTACCAAGCCCAACGGCGTGTGAATATTCGCACATCAGGGTAGCCAGCCAGTTCCTTTCCTGTGCCGGTTATGGTTTCCCAGGAAGATCTGGTACCCGAAAAATCAACTAACTTGGGTGGAGCTGCAGGTGCCCAAAGTGCCTTGCCCGGGAATCGAACCCGGGACCCTCCGGTCAGTAGTCCAACGCTCTACCCGCTAGACCACCGCGACCCGCACATATATATATATATATATATATATATATATATATATATATATATATATATATATACATATATATATATATATATGAATTAATTGAATACATGAATGAATTGGGGATGCCTTTGCTAGTATTGAACGATCCTCATTTCCCGATAAATCACCGTGTCATCCGCGAGCATCCTAATATTACTTTTCACTTCGCAGCTCAAATCATTAACAAAAATTTAAAAAAACAACGGCCCGATTACCCTTCCCTGAAGTGACTCTAGGTCTCTCTTACTCTGTCATAACAAGCACCGTCAAGGACTACCTTTATTCCGGCTCGGAAAGAAAAGAAATCAAATTACCATACATGGTTATTGAAGCAAGATGATTGGTGTAGATTATAAATTAGGCGAAGGCGTAGAGGCTTTTGAAGTATAGGTATAAAGAAGGTTGAAGAAGGTGAAGTGAACAGAAAGAAAAACAAACGAGGAGGTACAGATATGGTGGGGGAGGAGAGGGTATTGCTGAAAGAAATCGTAAAGAGAAAAATAACATTGATGCAAAGCATATTTATTGGCAATTGGATGTCGAAGACTGTAATAAAGGGGAGAATTTGAGGAGAACGAGGAAGGGGCAGTATTAGGATCTGGATAAAGGGATCGGATGGAATGGAGGAAGGAAATATGCGGAATAGTAGAGGGGCTTTGTTTTAGAATAGGATGTTGTCTCGTATTTTATTATGAAATAAAAGAAAAATATTTTGTTGTTGTGTCCATCCAAAACCAACCCTTATCAATATATCACCTATAATAATAACAAGGGTGATGGTTTAGGTTTCTGTTAGAGATAGTGATAGTCAGGGGTTGAGGAAGATTTCGCTAGACTCCATTGTTCTACTCGTTTATTGAGATCACTTTAAACAGGTAGATTGACTTTAGACAGAATGTATTCGATTGTTTTGTTAACTTTTAAGGTGTTTGATAAAGTATTTTTGTAGAATTAATGAAAATATTATGGATGATAGGAGTAAATTGAAGGGATGGGTAACTTATACTTAACTCTTTGTGTGAAAATGCTCAGGTCCGATTGGCGGATGAAGCGTCAGAGTTAGGCAATGTTAGAAAGACAAGCAAAATAGGGATATCCCTTATTACCAATGATTTTCATCTTATATATAGCGGAACGGATAAAAATGGCATCGGAGGAACTGAAATCCGCGATGAAAGCCGGTGAAAAATTCATAAAATCTATTATGTTTTCTGTTGATCGAGCATTGGTTTGTCAGTCAATCTAGGGTTTGCAAGCATTTAGGAGCGTATTAGAAAGTCAGTGTGATAAATTTGGGATGAGAATGCATTAAAAATACGATAGATATGCGGTTTTAGAGAAATAAAATGATAAATGTAAATATTTAAATAGGAGTTCATAAACTCGAGCGAGTGGAACATCATCGTTTTCGCTGGAATATTCTGGAGCAAAATTGTCAAAATAGTAGGAACTACTACTAGAAGAATAATTGCACTAGGAAATGAGGTTTTACAAATGAGGAGAACATTTTTAATCGGGTAGTTGAGAATGATGCAAAGAAAGGACTTATCATAACTTAATATGGAGAATGATTCTGTGTATATTATCAATCGTTTGAAATAAAAATATCTTTTAATATCACTTACAGTTAATTTAGTTTGTAATCAATTGCACATAATGTGCAAAACACATTTTTAGGTTATCAATTTTTCCATACACGGGAAAACTAAGTACTCACTAAAATAAATTGCAATTCTCTCAAATGTAATTAAAGCTATTTGTTCTAGGTTGGACTTATTTCGTTGATACATTGTTAGAAAGAATAAGTTACAGCTTATTGTAATGAGCTGAGAAATATTGAATGTTCTAATAACACATAAATTGTTGTAACCTTGGCTATTGTTAAAGGTATCAAATAATTACCAATTACCAGTAAAGTTTCTTCCGACTATAATATAATCTTATATTGTTTATTCCCCACCATAAGCTAATTTTTTGCGACCATATAATGAGAATTAGAATGACACCTTTGGTAATGCCCAGCGAAGATTGTAATTTTATCACGCAATTAAATTTAAAGTCTGGGGAATCTTTGCAACTTGTTAATTTCGTCTTGTAAACGGCATGGGAAAACGTGTACGAGTCTCCTATATTATTTCGTTAGCATGCCTTAGCTTATGAATAGACAATTTTCTCCCTTGAGCCCATGTACGATTCTTCCGTTACTTTACCTTGCTCCCGATTTCATTCATCTGCCAGATGCCACTCCAAGCATCTCAGCACCATTCAGTTTCTACACACACAATTTTCTATCCATAACGAAGTGCACGTCCTCGCTCACTACGCACACATGGTTTACCTTGCTCCCACCTCAGTTTTTCCCCTTTATTCGCATTCTATCAATTCTTTAGTCTTTCTTCCCATGCATTCCTCATTCCATCCATTTCTCCCTTTATAATCCCCTCCTGTGGCTTCCCTCTCCACCGAAAATCCCCTCAGCACATCGCGGCCTCCAACCCCTCCCTCGCGACGCACATCCCCACGCCCAATCGATCCTCAGACCGACGACTGCTCCCAGACTGCACGACCCCTCCCTCCCCCTTGCGCTCCCATCCCACAACTCCACCCCTCCTATCTCTTTTTCTCTCTCTCTCTCGCTGTATAACGTGCCTCTTCCCCAACACTCTCTCACAGACTCCTTCCGTTTCTTCAACATTCTCCATTCAGTTGATTTCTTCTCTTTTCTGGGCCTCAAACACCTTCAGCACCGACGTCCGCAGTACGGGAATAAATAATATTTTTTTGTTCTACAACCCCAACTCCCGAGTGCTTTAAGATGAAAGAACTGAAGTGAGCTGGGGATTTTTGGTTCGTAAGCCATTAGAAAAATTAATCTTCATCCGTATTAAGTCCGCTCCGGTGACGCCCAAGTATAACACCCGAGTCCATCCAAATATTATCTTTCCTGATGCGTGTGAAAGTGCTATTCACATTCAGCTTCAACTCGCAAATTTGAAATAAATTCCTAAGAGTTCCTAATTAACTAAGATGCACTTTGAATATCTTCCTAGTCAGGAAATCATGGAAAAAATATCAGAAATATGTTAAAATTTTGCCAAACTCGATTCATTGTACGATTGACTCTAGTGACGGTAGTCTGTATTTTAAGGTAATGCATTTATTTCTAAAGTACGTCACGCTTTGCTCGAAGTTAATATTTATTTTTTCTTCAAAGGATTCAATTCAATTCAGAAAGGAATACATAAATGGCTGTGTCGCATATTCTTATTTCCCTTGGGAAATCATTTCCCTTAAACTTAGACTCTTCACGTGAATTCATTTTTTCATTGCTCATAAATGCTGTGATATTAATTAAATTAGTCAATTTCTTTGGTCCGCGGGATAGGCACTTAGGATATATTGCTAAGAACACATCTTGTCATAAAATAGAAATTGTTTGGGGAAATGATATATTACATCAACGGAATAGCACTTTGAAGATTTACTTTTGTTTTCTCATTTCTTTACGCGAGTAAATGCCTTTTCACCAGCACGCTTTTGTTTTGGACCACAAGAAAAGATTCCGAGAACTTTCCATTTTAGATATTCTTGAACAAAGCTCCCCCTCCAAAATTCGTTTGAACTACAAAAGCAGTGCCGTGAGTCGTTTCAATTCATTAAAGCTGCTGTTGAGAGTACATTTAAGGTTTCTTTAATTGCAGAACTTTTTTCTCCAGCGATCTTTGGAGTTTAAAAACATGAATTACAGTTAATTATTCACCACATGACTATTTCTTTGCAATGGGTAAATATTTATAGGAACTCTGATTAGTGAAATCACATACCGCTGGGTGTGAAGGTACCGCTAGTATTTGGTTTGAAATACATCTATCACCCACCACCTACCAAACCGACCTTCGGATTGATTACTGGGCTAATATTTTATACAAGTATATGTACAAAAAAACGTTTAAAAAATAAAATACCGGAATTTCACCATCTCATTCATAGCACAGAGTCGGATATCATTATTGAACTGAAAGTTGGTTAACAGATGACATCGCAGATTGCGAAATATTTCCCAAGTCCTTCATAGTTTATAGAAACGACAGAAAGAATAGAGCCGGAGGAGGAGTGTTTATTGCGGTTAAGAACTCTAACGTCAGTAGAGCCGAGTTATTTCCTGATAGCTGTATAGAAAGTGTATGGTGCTCAGTGAAAACACCCGGATCGAAAATAATATATATCTGTGCGTATTATAGACCACCCCACGTTAGCATTAACTCAATACCAGACCTAGAAAAACAGATACAAAGCTTTACATCCCACAACAGTGAGCATAGCCTAATTATCGGAGGTGATTTTAATATTCCCGCAATAGATTGGGATTCGTACAGTTTTATAAATGGAGGTAAAGACAAGGATCTATGCGAGTCCCTCTTATTCGCGTTCACCTCGAATTCCCTATATCAATTAGTCACTTCACCAACAAGGGGAAAGAACATTCTTGATCTGTTAGCCACAAATATACCCGAAAAGGTCTTAAATATAGAAGTTGTTGACGGAATCAGTGATCACAGGGCTGTGAACGCTAAATTTTCTCTAAGTGTAGATAAAGTTAACAAACCTAAGAGAAAGGTGTATTTGTTCAATAAAGCGGACTATGGTGGCTTAAAATGTGAATTAAAAAGTTCTTTTTTTTATATTTGACGAATTAAGCAAAACTAGTAGTGTCGAGGATACTTGGAATAATTTTCTTACGATAACACGTTCAGCAATACAGAGGTTCATACCTAGTAAATATATAAAAGACAATAAGGAACCCCGATGGTACAACTCTGAAGTACGGAAATCTCTTAGGCGGCAAAGGGTGTGCCATGCCAGAATGTAAAACGCAGTTAAAGATTCCTCCCCTGATAAAATCAACGAAACCATACAGAACTACAAAGCATCTAGGTCCACTGCCAAGAAGGCCTTCCGGAAGGCGCTAGCGGAATTCAAAAGGAAAAAATTAGGCGAACATTTGAACGATAACCCAAAGATGTTTTGGTCCTACGTCAGGGAAGTGCAGGGAAAAAAGTCCACCGTAAACTCATTGAATACCCAAAAGGGGATAAAGTAACGAGTAGTTTAGATAAAGCCAACATATTAAACTCATTCTTCCAGAGTGTTTTTAACATATCCTCACAAAATACACCCGAGAACCTTCCGAAAACATTTCAGCAGTCAATGGAAGCAATCAATATTTCCAACCGCGGAATTGAATGACTCCTTAAAAACATAAGACCCCAACAAATCTCCGGGACCTGATGAGATACCGGCGCGCGTGTAAAAAGAACTGTCGGCTGAAATTGCCCCATATCTAGATATAATATTTAAGAAATCATTAGCAGAAGAAAGCGTGCCAAACGGCTGGAAGGTAGCTTCGGTAACACCCATATTTAAAAACGGAGACAGGGAGGACCCCAGTAATTATAGGCCAATATCGCTGACTTCCATTTCCTGTAAGATTCTTGAACACATCATTGTTAGTTCCATGATGAGGTACCTCGATAGCCAAGATTTATTGATTAATAACCAACACGGCTTCCGTGAGGGTAGATCCTGCGAAACTCAACTCGCACTTTTTGTACATGATGTATTGAACTCCGGTGAAAGTAATATTCCAGTTGATGCGATATTCCTAGATTTTAAGAAAGCTTTCCATAAAGTCCTTCATTGCAAATTACTGGCGAAATTGGAATCTTATGGAATACACGAAAGTATTATTAACTGGATTAAACAATTCTTAAGTGATCGTGTCCAAACAGTCGTCCTGGACGGTGTATCATCCGATACTGTCAAGGTCACGTCGGGTGTACCACAAGAAAGTGTCATAGGTATCATCCTATTTCTTATTTACATAAATGACCTCAGAACCGTAGTTAATAGCAAGCTCCGTCTTTTCGCCGATGATGCAGTAGTTCATGGGGACATTCGAAGTCACGAAGACAGAGTCCTGTTAGCCAACGACCTAGATGCAATTCAAAATTGGTGCGATACATGGCAATTGGAATTAAATTTAAAAAAAAATGCGTAGTAATACATTATTGGGAAAAGAGTAATTCCCTTCCTTATAGTTACAAAGTGAAACAAACCAAAATCGCGAGGGTAGATTCCTTCAAATACTTGGGTGTAACAATTACTGACGATCTGTCCTGGGGAAAACACATACGAGAAATATGCGGTCATGCTAATAAAAAATTGGGATTTGTGAAAAGAGTGCTAGGTAAATGCGACGAAAAGGTGAAAGAACGATGTTTCCTTGCCTTGGTCAGGCCCCACCTAGAGTATGCTACCAGTATATGGGATCCTCATAATATAAATTTGGTTTCGGAATTAGATCGAGTTCAGCGGAGGGGGGCTAGATTTGTCAAACATTGTTATGACCAACGCAGCAGCGTATCCACTTTGCTAGACAATTTAGGTTGGGATTCTCTTACACAAAGGCGTTTCCAATATAGATTAAACTTATTAAAAACATTTAAAAATGGGCCCTTTTCCGATGACATCAAGGATATAATACGAACCCCAACGTATTACGGTCGAAGGGATCACGAATATAAGACTAGAGAGATAGACTGCAAGACTGACAGGTTTAAAATGTCATTTTTTCCAAGAACGATAAGGGACCAGAATGCTTGTAGCCGAAATTCCCCAGGACATTGTTCATTACAATAAGTATTAACGTACAGGTTAGGGACTGCGCGAGGATATGTGTGTATGTATGTGTATACATATATATATATATATATGTGCATATATGTATGTGTGTGCATATATATATATATATATATATATATATATGTGTGTGTGTGTGTGTGAATATGTATATATGTATATATTTTTTCTTACAGGTTCCCCCCACCTTTCCTCACCTAACCCCCAACCCCCTCAACTCTTAGCCTTCCCTCATGGTGCTACATCCCCTGCCACACACCTTTTTGGTGGCTCGTAGGGTATTAGTAGATGTAGATGTATCTCCTGGCCAAAGATTCGGGGCACTTGGTTGCATAAATCCTCCGCAGATATCAGTGAAAATTGCGTTCCCGCGATAGTTCAAGTGATTAGAATATCAGACCAGCCGGTCGAAAGATCCGTGGTTCAAGTCCCAGTAATGAAAATATTTTTGCACTTGTGACCTGCTTTCCTGTGTTCGTTCACTATGTATGTTCCTATCCCTTTTACTTAAATTTATTTCCATGCGAATGACTATATATTCACCATACAGCGGGTTTTCGTGTTTTAATACATACATATATGTATATATATATATATATTTTTTCTATAAATAACCATAAGCCATAAACACAGTAATCAACCCTTAGGTCGGTTTAGTAGGTGATGATAGAGCTCACCCATGTACCAAGCCCGACGGCGTGTGAATAATCACACATCAGGGTAGGGGGGCCAGTTCCTTTCCCTGTACCGGTTATGGATTCCCAGTAAGATCTGGTACCCGAAAAGTCAACTAGCTTGGGTGGAGCTGCAGGTGCCCAGAGTGCCTTGCCCGGGAATCAAATCCGATCAGTAGTCCAACGCTCTGCCCACTGGACCACCGCGACCCATATATATATATATATATATATATATATATATATATATATATATATATATATATATATATATATATATATATATGATTTCTGCGAAGTAACACGGAAGTGTTGAATAAAAAACTTAGACAGTAACACACAGCACGAGAACACATAAAAAGAACACTCACAATAATATATTGATAATTTCGACGGACTCGAGCTCCGTCTTCTTCGGAAGGTCATATCTTATCTTCCGACGAAGACGGAGCTCGAGTCCGTCGAAATTATCAAGATATTATTGTGAGTATATATATATATATATATATATATATATATATATATATATATATTCAAACACAAATTATTTGTGTATCATCACTTCTGCAAACTATTTACATTTTTCATAAAGATTATATCCTAAGTGGCGAATACCCAAGATGCTACAATTAAGATTGAGCAAAAATTAGGTAATTTTTAGAGGCTATATCTCTTAATCAAATTGAGTTTCTTTCAAGCGGTCTCGGTTATTTCAAAGCTTAATAATAGCTAGTACAATATATGCATTCATCCAGAAAACCTATATATGACACGGACAACAGTCTTACTTTCATCAAGGATCTGCGACTTCACTCCTTATGATATTATTTATTCCACTTTTGACGCATTCGCATTTACTCAGAGTGATTTTCATTTTATCATAAAATCGACATCCTCATTCACAAATTGAGAATTCAAATCTTTCTCATTGTTAAGTTACAAATATTGTATATTATGAAACGGATGTATATTTGTTTCAATTAATGATTAATTGATATTCAGCAGTGATATCCATCATGTGAAAGTAAAAATTTACTAAACATCCATTCTGTGTAGCAAATATTATTGTTAGCTGTTTGTCTGAACTTCAGAACATATTTTACATATGCGTTTGTCATAATAAAGGATTTTGAATACCTTACATTTGAGTTTTACACATTTGCCCAGGGAACTAATATTTTATCAACTTAAATTATTTTTCTAGATTTACCGTTTTTCCATAGGAGTAAAGTCACTTCTGCAATTTTGCTTTCACCCTGACTCAGCGATTTTCAATGAAAGAAAAATGTACTATGTCCAACGTACTGTGACTCTATGTACATTTTTACTTTCGAAAGGTATTCAAACAGGACCCTGGAATGGCTTGCAGGGTAATGCGTATGCGTGTTTTGCATATTATTAATGGGTTTCCAATGACTTAAGGTCTCCTCTTAGCCTCTTAAGATTCGCTTTCAGGTTGCAGAATTGATCTTTATTCTTTTTCCTTTTTCACAATTCCATGTTTGGCGTTTGAAAAGAAGACGTGGAGTGAACAGTGTGTGGCGATGGATAGGCCGTTACGCGGCGGAAGTAGCAACTTGGGACTCAGTTCCAGGGGACCACATCAACTACACTCGACCCTTCAGCAGCAACTTCATGCTGCCAGCAACGACAGCGGTGCCGCCACGTACGACATCGTCGCCAAGGAGGGGACGCAGATGACAACAGGTCAGCCACCCCCCCAAGCCTTCCCTTAGGGGCCATTTCGTGGACGTGACATGAGCGTTCTTACCGGCAAATTTTATACATGCGGGGTTGCGCCCAACGTTTTGCTTGTTCACATCGCCTCTTAATTCATTTCCAGAGTTATTCTGGAATCACTACCTTCGTGATGTAGAGATTTTGAACGATGTCACTTTAAGGCTTTTCTACGATTGCTTCTATGCATTTTGCATTGGGTTTAACCGGTTTAAAGATATAACCTCAACAGCATTCCTTCATCTGACCGGAAAAATATTTCTCTTCAATTTGTGCGATCGCCAGTATTATGTGCTTGTATTCTTATTGAGCGATAATTTTGATACTTCTATTTCACTGATTAATGATATCCATTAAACCGTTAATATAAAATTTTCGAAATATAATTACACTTATCAAAATGTATGCACAAAGCTTAGAGAATCAGTCCCATTATTGGTAGTTATTTTATCTCTTACAATATCTCCACTTAAGGCTGCTACTCATATTTATTAAAACAGACGTAGTTTTACTACGTAGAGTCATCAAATTTACAGCATATCGATTACTTCTGTCCTCTATGCCACTTTTATATCATTCTCCAGAGAATCGAATATTCCGAGAAAAGGAATCATCTTAAGGACAATTTTGCAATTAATATGGATGTGAAATCTCGGTGACCTCTTAAGAAAATATGAAAGAGAGCGTTCCAAAGGAACAAATGAAAAGGATTTCATATCTGTTCAAAAGCAATTTCCTATCTAAGCTGGTGGGTGGCTTGATTATGTCGAGGTCCCCATCTGAAATAAATATTCCTTAAGCCTTGGGTACTCTTACAAACCAACCGAGTTTGAACACTTATTTTTCATCCGAAAGGTACCAACAGGAGTTAATCTTCAGGTGACGCTGCACTATATAAAAGAGGATAACGAAAGAAAATATCAAAAGAACGCGTTCATTTCGGAGATGATGGGCAATACCCTTAGCGAGAAAGAAAGAAAAAGATGTATAAAGATTTCAAGATTTTGCTGAGTTTCTCTTTGGGGTGAGAGGAAGAAAATCCACGAGCTCCCGTGGGCTGAAGAGGGGATTAAGTAAGTCTAAGGGCTGCCCAGGAAGGAAAGTAATTTTTGCGGACTTCAGCGCTCCGTCAGTCCGAGAGGGAGTCACATCCGAAGGAGGCAAGCGAGCTCTTCTACCATGACGTACCACTCCATCCCCAACTGTCTTCTCTACTCTCTCGTTTTCCTCTCTTTATATCTATTCCTTCCTTTTACTCCCTCAACCAACCATTTCCTCGGAGTCAGCTCTTTTCTCTTCTCGAGGAAAAACGTTCAGATGTTAGATCGCCCTCCCTCTATAATACCCGCTTCAATTTCTGGTAGGAAATATCGAAAGTCGAGGATTTAGTAATTTTCATACATTATTCACTGTATTTGACCCTGAGGTATCCGCAAATAAGTGTACCTAGAAATAAACTTAATTGAAATACTTATTTTCTGAACACTTCCAGGACTTCTTCATTTATATGGTTTTTGTATGAAATTTTTGTTTTACATTAACGATTTTCATGTTTATAATCCCTGTATGTCTCCATAGCGAAATTTTACAGTTTCACTTAAATTGATGTTTTTTACGGAAGAATGTAATAATTTGTTGTAATTATTGTGCATGAAACTAAGTAAAATTTAAATTCACCGTTTCCATTATTTTTCTACGAGCAAAATATATCCATAAATTTATTCATTAAGAGGGACTTCATTTAATTTTAATGGCATAAAACAATTTTTGGAAAGTCAGATTCCTAAAATAAACATGTTCCTACAGGTGTCGTAGAAAATGGAGATGACGATAAAACATCTAACCTTGAAAAGAAAATAAGTTCTTTGATTCAATGAAATTAATGAGTTGATTTTATTCAACCAAAAATAAAACCCACAGTAGGAAACTATATGTTTAGATCTATAGATGTATATTATTCTAGGAAGTAAGTTCTCACTCCTCTTGTAGATGTAATTGTGATGGTGTCCAAAATGTGTCACTCAACAGGTTACTTTAAAACAGGAAATTCTTTGTATTTGACGATCTCCAGTCCCAGAATTTTAAGGTATGCACCAAAAATATTAGAATTATAGAAATGAATGACTGTTCGGTAGAAAGAATGTGTTCCAATTGATGACTGCTCAAAGAGGACTGATCTAACGGTCACCCATGGTTTACTTACCTGATTTTCAATTAATATATAATAATAAGTAGCTCAAAAGTTCATTCATTGCAGTTGCAATACACGCTCAAAGTATTTCACAAAGAACTATTAGATTACAAAGATCTACATCTACAAAAGTACCCTGCGAGCTACCAAAAAATGTGTGTGGCAGGGGGTGTAGCACCAGGAGGAAAGGGTAAGGGATGAGGGGATTGGGGTTTACTCAAATTTCTATTAATAATTATTGAATAATCTAATCTCAGGTTATGACGTAAAATTCTTTCGGAAAAATTGTTTTCTTTCCGAATTTCTCCAATCTCCCAAAAAGATATTCAAGAAAACTCTTGCAAAAAAATATTTATTTAATACTATCTGGGCAGGTTTGCACATAAATAACTGAAAAGTGAAATGAAATTCATGTGGTATAGTTTATTCAACAAGCATTTGTTGATAATGTTGCATATTTTGGTGATAATAATGTTCATATAATATATCTGTTTTTAAGATCGACTACTAAGGGGTTCGTATCAAATTACTGGAAACTATCAGAGATACATACGACTTCAAATGTTTGGATGGGTAAGGTTGCCAACGGGTAAGGAAAATGTGACTGGTACACCACACGGATAGAAGAATATTAATTTATATTTTGTAGCAAAGCGTTAAAAAAGTATTTTCCAAAAACCTCAAGTCATTAAAGACTCCAAATTAAAAAAAATATATAGTATCAGTTGATTGGTGAAGTGCTATCAAGATCAGTTTTGAGCTAAATATACAAAGAGATGGTGTAGGAAAGTCAACACTATTTTAAGAAATAGTTGAAAATATCTAGGAAAAAGGTTATATGAGGCTGAAAAAGTTAATGTTATTTTGACTTAATCTATCAAAACATGCTTTTTTATTGGGTACATCAAATAATAGTTTGATTGAAACTGATAAACGTTTAAAGAAATAATGTGAAAATCTTCCATTCGTAAACGTGTTAGAAAGAAAAGGCTGCTCATTTTTATCATTTTTTATTTCATTTTGAGTTTGTACTAATATCATGGGCAAAATTAGGAGATGTTTTTACATCCACAGATGATCAAGAAAAGTGAAATTTTATTATTATAGTTCATGTTAAGGTCTTTAAAACCAAACTTAGCATCTTATTTTCAAGAATATAAATCATCTATATTTTTTAAGGGAGAGTTTGCGAAAAAATTAGCCTTGATAGCCTTCACTTTGAAATGCAGTAGTCGGTTCATCTCTGCTTCAAAATAGCAAACTTGTCATCTCCATTTCTTGGCTGGATGTTTTTTAGAGGAAGAAAAGTATAGTTATGATTAGTTCTATATCTATCGCGGCAAATTAATTATAAATGCTCTTAATCATTTTTCCACTTTTGAGTTGCGCATAATTTTGGATGATCTCGCGTTTATTACGTTCTATTCACGTTAACTAACATGTTACTTTTTTTTCGAGCCTCCTTCGTTTTCCTCCTCATCCAGAAAGACCCCTTCTCTTTTGTGAAATGAAAATTCTTCGCTCAAGATAACTTCATGTTCTTTGGATGGATGCCGTTCCTAAGTAAACTGTAATGCTGTAATTTGCTTGCTGCAATTTTTTTGTATCATATTCTAGTGTGCAATTCTTCCTTCCCGTTTTTGTCGGGGTAGTTCAAAACTTTGGATGCGTATTAAGCCGTCCAAAATTCCTAATTCCCCCTCTTCACCTATATTCATCTAAATGAAATCGGTTTCTCAACTTTTAACACCAGTTAGAAAACACGAAGGGGTCGCAAACTGTTATACGGATATATTCCAGTGAATAGCCTTTTCCCCCTTTCAACCAGCCTAATTTCATACTCACAGTTTCTCATCTCTCTTTGTCTTTTTCCCTGTCCATTATCACTTCCCGGCTCATCTTAGATTCCTCCTCCACGCCCTGCGTCCTTTTTACTTAACCACGTAATAATCCTGTGAAATGAAGCCTTTTCCCACCTTATCCAGCTCACTCCCTTTTCTTCAGCGTAACGGTTTACCCCTCACTTCCCCCTCCAGCCCTACGCCACCCTCCCAGTATCCGTGGAAGCTTCTATCTTAGCCCCTTAACCCTGTCTTTCCTTTAAAATTCTCGTCCCTCGATTTCTTGACATAAGAATATCCATCTTATTTCCATCTCTTTTCTGGTTTTCGTTCCCGATCTCAACCCCTTCCATATACCCTGCGATTCCTTTAATCTTTATTCTTTTCTTCATCCCTCTCCTCCATTCTAGGCATCCTCCTAAAAAAATATCCACTACAGAAGTCTTGGTGCGCACCCATACAAGCTCAAATATCATCGTTTCCGCTCCTCGTCTCTCGTTCTACCAGGCTCCGCGCTCTCATCCAATGGGATCAGCCCTTTTGCACAACAGCATTCACTTGCGAACGCGCACCCGTGTCTGTCTCATCTGTCACTTATCGATAGCTTTCGTCTCTTCTTCTCATCATAAGTTTATTTTCTCATTAAGACCTCACGCTCCGAGTCCATCAAAGGTAGCTGCATTCCCCTTACTAACTAGTATCCACTTTCCTCTAATTCTTATGCCATCTTGCCAATCAATTATTTTTTCCACTAGAGTGGATTTCGTACACATTTAGATTCCTATTTGTCCCTCTTTTGAAATATTTAAATATAGCCTGAAGTCTCCGCTTTATTAACACAGGTGATTAAAAAAAGTATTATGACTCTTTTTACTAAAATAATTCATGTTTGTTCAATCAAAATAGGGATATAATTTTTATATCTTGCTGGCCAATTATCAAAACACTTTGATTACATTAAAAAAAATTTAACTTTCTCTCTGGAAATGGAAGTTACAATTTTAGCGCCCTACATTTACTGCGCATTGCCATTATTTACCTCAATAACAATTCTGTCATTTATTACTCCACCCGCCCTATCAAATGAGTCCTCATCTGTAAGTAAGCTTACTTTTTCGATTCTTGTTAGCATCGAGTTCAGAACATTCTTTCTATTCATTCTTTTTTAAATAATACAGGATTTATTCATAAATTATCTTTTCGTTTACATGCTAAGACTGAATTGCAATGAAGTGCTGTATACTCGAAAATATGAATTATCACTTACTATCAGATATGTGAATTACCAGATATCAAAAGTAATTTTTTACCTAGTATTATTTTATTTTGATTCCAACTATACCTTATGATATATTTTTACATCGATTTGGCTCACTTTAAGTGAAATTGATATTAACAATTTTTTTCGCTTATACAGAAAAAGAGGTGAATAACAACTAAATCTTTTCGACATCATCCCAAAATGCACATTCCAAACTAATATAATTACGTAAATGGGAGCACCCATTCGTAGAGGGAGATTAATTATTGTTTGAATGGCTACACTAATTCAACAAACGTTTAAGAATTGCATACTTCAAATTAACTCTTCAGATAACTAAGCGTTAGGCCCCACAAATGGAACGACATTCTTTGCTTGCACTTACATCAGACTGTGGAGAAAATGAAAAATATCTTATCGAAATTAATTTCAAAACAAAGTGGTAATATGTAGGCCCCAGTTGGAACTGGAAAATATTTTTATATCGTATTCACGTTCGGTGCAGATGAGAATTTTGGTGCATAAAACGCGGTATTTGGAATTTTTTTAGGAATCGGAATAAAATTCTATCGCCAGAATTGAGCAATAATTTCCAATTATATAGAACTCATAAAGCATATTTTAACAAATGGGCTCGTAAGACCGTGAAATTGTACGTAAAAGTCAAAGAATATGAAAATGCATTGTTGGATTTGAAACTAATGGAAAATACTATTGACTGATGCTTTGTCGATTTCAGTAATAATGCTTTTGATTGCGTAATTGAGGAAGTGTCATCAATGCGTTAATTAATTCTGGACATAATTTTTCCATAGTTTTTGTAAAGCATTTTCTTCAGGGGACCACCAATATCAAAAACATTTGCATATATACACCATTTTTATGCACTAAATTTCATACTTTTCGGTTTCTAAATCTTGTTCGCCTCATAATGGCCCAACATGAAACGTCACCATGATTACGACCGCTTGAGGGTAATTTTATGAGTATAAGAAGGTAAGTTATGCAATTTTATGTCTTTGTAGAACCCTTGCAAGATGAATAAATACCTAATTCTGAAAAGGTTAACGGAAATTTGATGGCAGTTCTGACTGATTCCATCAGCATGCCAGCAGTGAAACGAAAACGAAGCAACACCTCTGGCTCCCTTTCATTTTTTTTTAAACAACATAGTATCTCTCCAGAAGAGACAAAATATTCATCGGAAAATGTGTATTTCATATTCATTAATTAGCATTATGCAATGCCACATTTATTTCTTTGCTTACCTTTTTTTATTTCACCTCTTCCTATTCCTCCGGGATTTTTAGGGCAGGCTATAATGATATTGTTATGATAAATCCAAATATGTAATCAATAATTCAACCATTTCTATCTAATATGTCTTATATTTTAAATAGTTAGAGTACCATTTTCATCCAGGTTAAAACTATAATCGGCCTCCGATCCAAAATGCCATTGATGTTTTTGAAGATATTCTATACGAAAAATGACAAACTAGTATTCTCACCTTTCCCAAAATATTGTTATGAAGTAAAACTTGGTATGTTTGAATAATCGTAACTTTTGGAAACATATGGTCAGTATGGGTTTCTAGAGGGATTTATGATTTGAAACATAAACAGATTGGGTGAGAGGATGAAATATCCGTGAAAGACTCTTCAACAGATGCACCTGTCATGAACAAGTATGAAAAGTTTGTGCAATACTCTTTTGATCATAAAGGGAATGAATGAGGGTCAAAACACCAACAAGTTATTATTGGGTTGAAAGAAAGAAAGCAATGCCTGAAAATGGTTGAATGGACTTTTAAAGAAAGGAATATCTAGAAACTCTGAATTTTAAGGACACGCATGGTGCAATGCATGAGTAAACTATTGAGAAGTGAAGAAAATATGCTGGGATTATGAATCATGAATTTGTTCAAAAAAATAAGAAATTCTCCTAAAACTTCAAATCTGTCTTTCTGACTAGACCCATCCCGTGAAGGGTATGTATCTATGTTTTTTATCCAATTATCGTTATTACAGGGTCCCCGTTTCACAAAAATATCCGCTACAATTGGCGATTAAATTAAAGTTTTATCCACGATTGAGTTGAATGAGCTTATAATTTAATTTTGTAAGGATAATTGAATGCGAAGGGACACTCAACGGTCTGCCTTGTAAATTTGGTCGAAATTATTCCTTCAACATCTCCATTTAATTTCGATCTTCGTAACCTGTCGCTTTTAGCTAATATTGCATGCCCACGGGCCAAAACCTCCAGCAACAACTTCTCTTTTCCTCTTCTCCTCATGTCTCCTTTCAACATCTATCTTTTTCTCCTTTTCCGCTTCACCGGTCTCTCCATTACACATCTTCCAATAAACCATCCATTCTCGAGTCAGGCCCCAGACATCGCCTTCCCTCCTCCTGGTTTCATCCTACCCACCTTTCTCCCCTCCCACGGGAGACTTGGCAATGATTTCTCCAGAGATGTCTTTAAATCCCGCCCACTTTTTGCCTTGATAAGGACTGCCCTGAGAAATGAAGATAATGCGAGTTGGTCGGAAGTTGCCCCGTTGACTCTCCTCGTCTGGGTTAGCGGGATGAGTTTATGGGTGGAATGAGTAGTTGGATGAAAGGGAAGGTATCTCCTTTTTTTACTTTCGGGGAAGCCGAAATGAAAAGGGAGTTAATAAAAGGGTGTGAGTGTATTAAGGAAAAGGCGGTTGGCTAAAATGAATATTTACGAAAGGCAAGGAATCAATCTGTGGCATTTCTCTTCTCCAGTTCCTAAAGACCGCTTTATTTGACGACATCTCGGTTGAATTTATCACGTTTGCCTTTCTTCGAGTCAGTGTCGCTGGGTATATTGGATGGTTCCCAAAGAGATACAGAGATTCACAATATGTTAATCCATGTCTTTGTCAGGAAAGCTATTAAACAAAGGTTTGAATATTCAGTGGGAATAAAGAGAATACTTACAAAACCACAGACTTGATAATTCATTATGAAATGATGGAGGTACCTGGAAGACTAACTAATTTTTTTCTTAACTACCTGCAACGTTTCAATGGATCAAACGATAATTTATGCATATTATAATCGCATGCGGTTCGCCTTTGATCCCGGATTTCCTTACTTCCATGGTTACAACTTGCTTACAATTCACAATTTTTACAATACAGGACCGTAAAATCAAAGTATAAAAATCATTCACCTTGACCGTGTTTCCAACCCAAATCACTGGATGACAGACTAATTGCTTTTGAGCTTTCAACCAAGTGCTTCAGAGCTTTATTGCTTGGATCCGGGTTCGCTTGCCATTCAAGGTGAATGATTTTTACCCTTTGTAATTGTTGCATTGAAATGCACATGCTAGGATGCCTCAGTTAAAAGTTACTGTTGCGGCGTTTCCCGCAGTTCCTTAAAATTAATCTTTACAGCGTTAAAGGAGTTCGTGGGTCGTGTTTCATAGAAATACTACGTTGGTTTCTCATCTTTCGTACATGCTGCTTGTGACAGAAATAATTCAGGGTCGGTACGTTAGTGAAGAGTTATTCAAATTTTTTTCTGGAAAGTTGAACTTTCTGCAATACTATTTGGGGAACATGTCTAATCGAGCGCCGTGCAAGAAAGTTTTTTCGATACATAGCTGCCGTTTGAAAACTTTACTTCGGGAAACATGTAATCTTAATTCTTGCAATTATGTATCAACAACCAAAAATTAGTGTCTATGAATACTCATTAAATACCCATCATAAATCATTGATCTTGTCGTGGTGGAAGGGTTTGTGTGTTCCGATGACCCCTAGAGCTGTGCTGGCGGGAGTAAATATAATTGCTCCTGGTAGGGTCACCCATGCCAGATAGGTCGAAGGTTAGGAGCCAGACGAAAGGTAGTCCACGCAGTGTCTGTTCCTCAGTGGTGCGGTCATTAAGTGATGGTTTCACGTTAAAAACACTATTGAGGAAGGCAATGGGGTAACCACCTCAATTATCATTCCCAAGAAAATGATGGTCGCAAAACAGAAATTGAGTCCTGGCAACTGCGGGACTTGACCCAAGGGGCCATGTGTCGTGCCCGGCAGCGGGGGAGGTAAGGCTTCCGCGGTCGTCATCCCACGAAATCCTTGCGTGGGAGAAATAACCGCAGCAGGACAGAAGACGCTGGAGTGACAATTATAGAGTGATATACAG